>LNAC01000392.1:1305348-1368710 GCA_002007465.1 Ailurus styani | reverse complement strand
CCTCCTTCCCTCCTCCCTCTACCCTCCTTCTCCCCCTTCTTCCCTTCCTCCCCCTCCTCCTCCTCCTCCAAGTCAGGAGCCCCTATTCTTAGTTACCATTGTGCTATAGCACGAGGCCTATGGTACACTTTCCATAAATGGCTGTTAAAGGAAGACACTGTTTTCATAATTATGGTGCCCAGGATGTAGTACAAGAGCCAGGGAATGGCAGGAACTGGATAAATATTTGCTGGATTGAATTAGTCTGCTCTATTAGAACGACACTTAGCAAGGAGCCTAATGGACCCATCTCCATGCGGCAGATGGTGGGGGAGTGTGGAATGAGGGAGATCTTTGAGTCATGCCAGGTAGGAAGCAGAGTTTTAGATGATAGCAGACTTCTTCTGGAGATCACTGAAAAGATCTAAACCCTCTGGGTTAAAACAAACTCCGTGATACAGATCCCTGCCCGAGGAAGCAGTATTGACCCGCTGAACCCCGCCTGACTTCCCAGTGAAGGAAGGCGCCTCCGTCACTCTCTCTTCAGTGACAACTCAGACCCACAAACATGGCACAGCCATTGAAAGGACAGAACACTGTTTTCGGAGACAATTGGCCAGGCCCCTCCACCTGCCAGTCCAGTGTCGGTAGCAGACATTCCGTGGGGGGATGCATTGATTTTCACGTGTAAAAGCCTTGATGGTTACTTCATGGAAAAAACTTCTTTCTCCACCCTTCGGAAACTTGGTATTGACAGGAATGCAACATAAAGCCATATATGGTTTGTTATATGCCAGAAATAGTTGTCAGCGGTCATGTCCTGTGGTGCTTAAGATTCCTTGTCCTTTCCTATCCTTTTACTGCAGTCTTAAAGAGGAAGAGAGTTCCCCATGTAATCTGTCCTCTGACACACAGCAGCTCCAAGACAGCATCTAGCTGAGCATCAGTTCCTGGGATGATTACAAAATGAAACTTTTGAAACTCTTGAAACATGCTTTAATATTCATAAAGAAAATGTAACCCACGCTCTTTGTAAGGCTTTTTTTGTTAAATGCGACATGGTTTCTAGTAGTGTTCAATAAGTTTACTTTATATATTACAGATGCTTGGATTTTATTTTTTAAAAATGTATGCTGCTGTATTAGTTATGCATTGCTTCGTGACAAATTATCCCCCAAGTTTAGCAATTTAAATATCAATGATAAGATTACTTCTCGTGGTTTCTCTTTGGGTCAGGAATTTGTGAAGGGCTCCGTTGGGGGGGTCACAGGATTGTAGCAAGGTGTTGGCAAGGGCAACAGGGATCTGAAGGAAACACTGAGGCTGGATGACCCATTTCCAAGAAGCTCACTCATGTGGCAAATCGGTGCTGACGGCCAGTGGGATCTCGTCTCTTCCCATGGAAACCTCTCCTACAGAGAACAATCCAAGAGGCCAAGGTGATGCCTTTTATGCTTTTCATGCTCGAGTATCAGAAGTCACACACTGTGACTTCTGCCATATTCTCCTGAATGGGGCAATCTCAAATGTCACCTTAGGTCACAGGTGGGTGAGGGATACCAGTAGGCTTGGACACATCTCTTCAGAGTCAAGGCCTGACCCTCTCTGAAGGAATGTCAGTGCCACATAGAATGACAGCAGTAGCCTGGGATGCATGCTTGTGCATCTGGCTTCGGAATATACATTCTGCCACAACTGGCAAAGAAGAAGTTGAACACTGTCCCTCTGAAGATTGAAGTCGTAAATAGGATAGGACGCCTGCTTTCAGAGAGCTTGTGGCCACATAGAATTAGAGATGACAAGAAGGGCACGGATGGTCATTTTTTAAAATATATTATTTATTTGGCAGAGAGCATAAGCAGGGGGAGCTGCAGAGGGCGAGGGAGAAACAGACTCCGCCACGCCCCCCCCCCCACCGCCCCGCTGAGCAAGTAGCCAGACGTGGGACTCGATCCTAGGACCCTGAGATCATGACCTGAGCCGAAGGCAGATGCTTAACCAACTGAGCCGGACAGGCATCCCATGAATGGTCATTTTTCAAGCCCAAACTGGAAGGCTCTGTGAAGCCAGAGAAAGTATAATTCCTTGGAGGGCATTGAAGTTTACCTGGATGGAAGAGCTGAGACTTGCTTTGGCCTCTGAAAGCTTATGTCCACTATTTTGAAATACCTTTCATCACCGATTCTTGTTTACTGTGGGTGTGGGCTTTCCAGTGTGTTCTCATAGTGCTCCAGTATATACAGTTTTTATACATATTGTCTAGGACCAGCTTTGAGAAGCAAGTTGGCTTTTACTGTGCAACTTCTATCTTGGTTCAGAAACAAGGTATTATTTATTGGGGCGTTTCAAAGGTTTTTCCTGTCTGGGAAGGTGTGACTTAGGTTTTAGAAGTTTAATTTAGATTTGTTGAAGTGTCTGTAAATTTACATAGATATTGCTTAAAATTCCACTGGATGTTGGAAAACAGCCAGGATACTCTATTTGTAGTCTTTGAAAGATTAGGGCTGTGCCTTTTTAAAATGACTGAAGGATTCCTTTGGAATTAGTATGTATGCCATTATTCTAAGCCCGTATTTCCCCACATAAAATCCTTTACAGTCTAACTCTGTTCTAGTGAAAATAACACATAATCTAATTTTTTAAATTAAAAGTCTAATTCAAAATAGCCTTAGAATTATAAGAGGTGGGGCACCTGGGTGGCCCAGTCAAGTTAAGCATCCGACTCTTGATCTCAGCTCAGGTCTCAATCTCAGGGTCTGAGTTCAAGCCCCACATCAGGCTCCATGCTGGGTATGGAGCCTACTTTAAAAAAAAAAAAAAGAATTAACAAGAGTGGACGGTTGTGTGACTGCAGCCACTTTGCCAATCCCACTGAAATGCACGGCGTCCTCGGAGGGTCAGGCGGCCCAGAGGTCCAGAGAGCCACCATGCTCTGCAAGGCGACCTGTTCAGCTTGTCGCCTAGCAGGCCATTCCGATGTGCATCAAAGAACTGTGATCACTAACGCTTTTAGTTTTATTAAAATCATATTTATTCAAAGGAAAAGTAGGCCACCTTGGATTTTTTTTTCTTTTTTTTCAGTGCACAGGAAACTGCTGAGCATTGACACTTGCCAGCTGAGTACCAGGAAAAAAAGGCAATGCTCACTTTCTACCGTCGTGGCTGTCTCGGTGTCAGGGGCGAGGGCTTCCTTTCTGTGATTAATCATATCGCCACATGCAAAATAATTTATGGAGTTAGCTCTTAGATGTAGATATGGAAGAGTGATGTTCAATGCTGGGCCATAGAGCTAGTCCAGAATTTCTAAAATATTGGGAAAATCCTGCCTTTTGGAGTCCTGGCTTCTCCCTAGTGAGCAACAGGGGCATTTTTAAGTCCGGACACAGTTGCTGAGGACCTCCTGGGATATCCTGCTGGAAATATTACAGCTCATAACAGGGAAGAAGATGTTAGTGAAGGATTATGGTAGTTTTTCAAAGCTAATTAGATGGTTACCACTTGCAAAAAACAAAAAAAAAGAAACACTGCTTTTTATAAATCTGAGCCGAGGAGCACAAGGAGCTCGAGGAGGTGTTAAGGAATCCACGAATATACCTGCTGAAAGCTGAAATGTAGGAATTTGCTGGAACATGACATAGCATCAGGCTGTGAAACAGAAACCAGATTCAGATTCTGTCTGCCTCCTGTATTTGTGTGACCTCACCCCGATCACACAGGTAGACTTATCTGTCTAGATTGTCCAATTCTATAAAGAAAGTGGTAAAAGAGATCAGCCTCCAACCTGTGGGATAGAATGTTCACTAGCCATCCTTTTAAATGAAGTCAGCCAATCACGGGAGAACATTGCCTAGGAAGCAGAATTCCTGGTTTCAAGCTCTAGCTGTACTGCTTCTTAACTCAGGTGCCCAGGAGCAAATGATGAAAATTCTCTGGTTTTCAGTTGACACACCTGTCCGCTGGGGGTTGCCATAGCTGCCTTGTCAGCGTTCTAGATTAGGGAGAGGGTGAGAAGCAGAAATGGGTGCAAGATCACCTCTGAAGTGGGAAGTTCCCCGTGGGGTACACACTCACTACAACGAGGGCACTCTGGGCTTCATACAGGCATCAAGGTTCATATTCTGAGACGGATGCTGATGGCCCTGTGCGCACTTTAATTGTTTCTGTGACAACTAGGTTGTTGGATCCTCCACATCCTCATGCTCAGTCCTCACATTTTGGAGTCAGGGACACATTTCTAGATAAGCCCTGGAAAGAGGGGTGAGCTGTTCTCTGGGCAAACCCATCTGCCAGCTCCTGAACCAGCATGGGCTAGCAAAGGAACCAACCACCCCAGGCATGTGTCCCAGGAGACTAGTAAAGAGTGGGTGATACCTCATTGGAAATGTCAAGTAAAGGGAGTTTAAAAAATGTGCCACGGAAGTTACAGGATATTTGAGGACACTTATTAGCACTCTCTGCCCCGGATGAAAGAGAAGTGTTCTTTTCCAATAAAAGATCGATGTGATTCTGGGGTGTCTTACTGCTGGAAGTGGGAGTTGGGGTTGGGGGGGCACATATATCAGGTAAATGGGCACATATATCTGGAAAAATGTTGCAAGCTTGCTCGCAGCACTTGCTACAAACAACATCCCCACAATCCCCAGTGGAACGTGTCCAGCCTGGTCTCCGTGCTGGGACCTGCTGGGAGGGCTTCCATCTATTCACTCCTTAAACCTGTTCAACGGGATGGATGCCATTATTGGACCCACTGGCCTTGGTCATAGTCGCTTGGCTCTGCTCCGGCTCTTGCCCAGGTGCACCTTGATGGGCACACACCCACAAAATAAGACCCTCCCCAGCACAGATTAGGAAAATCGTGACCCAGAATCGCTCCTAGCCTCTGAGTCACGGTCTGGGTCACACAGCAAATTACTAGTGAGGTGAACTGAAATGTCGCTCATGAAATTGAAAAGCCTCGGTTCTGTGGTGAGGAATTTAAGGGTTTTTCTCCCTCTTAGGACCTCTGAATTAGAAATGGTTAAGGGTTATCGAGTCTAACCATCCATCCAATGCATGAGAATGATCACGCAGCTGCTTTTGAAATGCCAAATTACACATATTAGCCACTGTTAGCTCTTATTAAGGCAGAATCTCTGACATAAGTCACTCCCTAAACAAAAGTACAAGCAGAAACTCTGTGTATTATTACCAACACTGTTAGATCTTTAACGCTTACTTCTAAAGTTTATTTTTCATCTGGTTTCATTAATTCTAATCAGTCCATTTAAACTATACTACTCAATTTCTAGCTTTGCCTAGTAATATTTTTTGTAAGCTATTTTTTTTCTGAAACTGTGACATTATTACAAATCCTCTGACCTATTTAAACAAGTGGCATGAGTTCATATGGTTACTTTTGTGTTTCTGTAAACCAAAGTCATTTTTAAAAACAAACACAAAAATAAAACATATTAAATGCAGTGTCTATGAAATTTGAAGTGGATTCAAATATTGGACACACAGCCCTTTGTTGGCAGGCAGCAGGAAGGTAGACTAGATATTCCAGATACAAAGTAGTATGAGAAATCCTGAAGATTTGTATGTGTTCATAAGTATGCATGTCTTTGGGGCGCCTGGGTGAACTCAGTTGGTTAAGCATCTGCCTTTGGCTCAGGTCATGATCTCGGGGTCCCTGCTCATCGGGGAATCTGCTTTTCCCTCTCCCTCTCCACCAGCCCCCATCCATGCTCTCTCTTGTGCACCCACTCTCTTTCAAATAAATAAAATCTTTTTTAAAAACGTGCATGCCTTTCTCAGGAAAACACAACCCACCACCTTGCATATCCATCTTGGGTGAATCTTATTTAAGACCAACCTTTGGGTAGTGATACGATAATCCTTATAACAAGGACATCGTGGAGAAAAACAGCACTAGGTCTCTGCCCTTCTTGCTTTCCAGAATTACCTATGGTGCCTTTTCAAAATATAGATGCCGTGCCCCAGACCTTTTAAATTTCAATTCAAAACTTGTGACATGGAGCCCAGATGACTCTGTTTTCTGAGACCGCCCCCCCCCATATGAATTGTAGATGTGACCAGCAATGAGGGTCATCAGTGTTTATAAGCGATGTTAGCAACCTCACACAGGTCTAGATATAAGGACTTCCAGGGGGGACTAAAATTCTGATCAGAAATATTTCTGGCACCCAATCAAGGGAAGATTGACCAAAGATCTGTTTTTGGAGAAGCTGTGTTGATAAACAAGGCTGCCTGCCACACTCATGTTGCTGCTTTCACACCCCGCCCTTCTCATTCCTCGGGGAACCTACCAAGAGTCAGATGCATAGATGTTGGTGTCTGGAGGAGGTGGCTGCCACCTGGTCGAATTTCTTCACTGGAGGAAATCAAGTGTCTTGAAAGGGAAGAATGCAGATGTAAATGGAACAAGAAAGGGAGTGGGTTCTAAAGTAGGAGAATTATACAGAGGTGTCAGATAATACCAGGAAAACAACCCAGGGATCTTCCTGACCCCAGTTTACGTTTTATCCTGTTGGTGGTTAGCTACAGCTGCTCTTGGTTAATTCAGATCTTCATCAGAAGCATGTATTCTTGTCCTGCTGTTTGAAGGTTTAAGGGTGACGGTGGTAGGAGTGATGGCTCTGTCCACCATGGCTCTGCACCTCCCTGCCCCTGAACTACTTTAGGAAAGGTCGAGGCACTTGAACCCCGTGGTCCCCATTAGTCAGTCCCATGTGGAGCTCTCTGCCCTTCTCTGCCCTGATCACGTCAATGTAAGGTTATTTGTTTTGTTTTGTTGTGTGTGTGTGTGTATATAGTCTTTTTTTTTTTTGCATAAACAAAGGCAAGGCACTTTAATTGAAAAGTTCCTTATTTCTCTAGACTATGAGAATGTGCATACTAAATAAAGCCTAATCAAAATAAATTAAATAGCAGTGTTCTGTACAAGTGAAAATTTGAGAAGAGGATCTCTCAGAAAATGCTCAGTCAAAAAGATGTATTTGATTTGCAGGACAGAAAAACATTGACCTCTGTCCCCGGGCTGGAGCGCGAATTGTCAGGACGTGCTCCTGCGCCCTCCGTACAAGAGTGAGATTAAAGTTACTGTGGTTCTGGGTGAGATGGCCAAGGGACAGATATCATCCACACTGAATCTTCCTCTCTGGGGGTTTCTCTGTTTTCTGTTCCATCGACTCAACCCAGGGTGTTCGCTCTGTGCTTAGCCTCTATGACCTACCATCTGCTCATCCTGTCTGCTGTCTCGGGATGGGTGTGCTCGGGTAAATGGGAGAAACCCTTCGGTCCTTCCTGGTCTTTGATTTCCAAATAATCTGGTTTTTGCACACACTAGCCTTGAAAGACTTGACATCCTTAAAGGCCAGAGGCATTGACATTCAGGACATGTTATCTTTGCTAATTTATAGCATTTATTTGACCATTTCCAACACCCACTGTGTGCTTGATGCCATGGGCAATACAAACTTTTTGTGACATTCATCTGAATACCAGCTGTATGCTTTAGAAATCAGATTATTACCTTAGCAATTATGAAATTAAAAAGGGGGAAAGACTTCAAGATTGTTTGAAGAAGAGAAAGTCTATTTTATAAGAAAAAATATTCAGCAAAACGCAAAATGGATAGGTGTATACAAAAAAGTTTCAAGAGTTTATAGATAGAAAAGAGGCAATGATCCTTTGGTATAAATGTCTGAGAAATGTTTCACTTGTCCAGGTTGATTTTTTTAAAGTAACTGCTCAGGTAGACTCCCTGGGGTGGCTTTACCATGATTAGGAGTTTAGTCTTCAGCTTTACAGATTCAAGAAATCAATGTTATTAGAGTTGACAGAGCTTCTGGAGTCAGACTCCTGCTAACCAAAATGCACAAAAGACTCAAATATAATCCCATGTCTAAGCCATATATAGTAATGAGAACATACAATTACCATTTACTGAAGGCTTACTTTAGTAACAATTATAATGAAAGGTTCTTCACATAGTAGGGTGTGTGTGTTGGTCAAGCACATAAATTTGGAGTTCAATCTTGTCCAGACCCCTACTGGCATTGTCACCTTAGGTGTCCTCGTCTGTAATACGGGGATAATGATATCAACTGGCAAGCTGATCTCGTATGGATGGCACTGAGCATGGTGCTGCATGTAATGAGCACACAGTTCAATATCGGCTCCCTTCAGTGTCCTCACCGTGCCCCTTCCCGTGTTCTTTCTACTCATTGTTATCATCAACATATCAAACAAATCCTGTTCGCTCTGACTCAAAGCCTTGTTCTTTCTACACCCTCACTCTGCCCACAGGAGTCCAGTTGACTAGCCAGCGCTGTTCCCTCCAGAGGAAATCCTGCACTAGAAATCAAATTATAATCACAACGCAGTTCAGATAGAATGCAATCAGATCAAGGAAAATCAACCTAATAATCTCAGCATTTGGGGCTCCCAACCCTGGGTTGCCTGATCGATCTAGCTCCACGAGGGAGAAGTCCTAACATTCAGACCCTGTAATTGGATTAATTTATTAAGGGTTGACAATTCCAATCACTTTCACGTGCTTGCTTGTTTCTAATAAAGTGTGGTGGGAGGGCTGAGCGTTGGGATCACTGGAGAGCTCGTCTGAACAGTTTAGCAGAACTGTAGCTCAATCCCCGACTTGGTTCATTAGAATCTGCAGTTTGGCCGCATTCCCCGGTCATTCAGATGTAAAATCAAGTTTGAGAATTGTTGAGATATTCCTCTCTCTTTCTCTCATAGGGTAACCTTATTCCCAAGTAACCCTATTTCCAGCCATATGAATTTACGCTGTCTGACTTCCCCCTTCTCCATCACTATACCAAAAAAAAATGTTGAATAAAAGAGACTCAATAAGGAAACTTTTTTTTAAAGATTTTATTTATTTATTGGACACAGAGAAAGAGAGAGATTACAAGTAGGCAGAGAGGCAGGCAGAGGGAGAGGAGGAAGCAGGCTCCCTGCCGAGCAGGGAGCCCGATGCGGGCCTCAATCCCAGGACGCTGAGATCATGACCTGAGCCGAAGGCAGAGGCTTTAACCCACTGAGCCACCCAGGCACCCTAAGGAAACTTTTTTAAAAAGATTTATTTATTTATTTATTTATTTGACAGAGAGAGAGATCACAAGTAGACAGAGAGGCAGGCAGAGAGAGAGGGGGAAGCAGGCTCCCCACTGAGCAGAGAGCCCGATGTGGGCCTCGATCCCAGGACCCTGAGATCATGACATGAGCTGAAGGCAGAGGCTTTAACCCACTGAGCCACCCAGGCACCCCAGGAAACTTTTTTTTTCCTCCTGAGTCTTTGTTTAAAAATGTCTCTGTCACTCAAGCTCTGGATCTTGGCAGATGGCCTCATTTATATTTGAGGGAAAAGAGAGTTTTAGATTCCTTGGTTCCAGTTATTACGGTTTGCTTTTGCACAGTTTTTTTCTGTCACCTCTTTGAAGTCTTTCACATTTTTCTCATTTTGTTTCTCAGGTGGGATGGCTCAGTCCCTACTGTCTACATCCACCTGACATGGACCAAATGGAAATCTGGCAATTGCTTTTGAAAATTCTTTGCCCTCCCACTTTTCCTAACAGAACGAGGACGTGTCTGTGTTTGCAACCACTAAAAGTGGATGTTCAGTAAGCCCCTCTTTCCTGTTTAAATCCATTTGGATTTTCAAGGGCACTCGATAATCCTGGTCACTGATGAGTTTGGTCTCCAGAAAAGAGTGTGCATATCCCGACTATCTTAAGACTCCGGAGTTACCCGTTGAGCCTAGTCTTTATGGAGGCGGCATCTCCACGGCCTGCCAAGCCTGTACCTCTGAGCTCTTCTCCAAGGATGAGTCCAGCTGATAAGGCACCAACCTAGAAATACAGGTATCTTCAGATTCTATCTCTTTGCTAAATTAAAACACAGGAATCTGTGTAACAAACAGAGGAAACTTTTTTAAAAAGATTTTTCTATTAATTTTATTTATTTATTTATTTATTTGTGTATTTATTTATTTATTTATTTGTGTATTTATTTATTTATTTATTTGACAGAGAGAGAGAGAGATACAGTGAGAGAGGGAACACCAGCAGGGGGAGTGGAAGAGGGAGAAGCAGGCTTTCCCGCCAAGCAGGACCCTGGGATCTAGACCTGAGCTGAAGGCAGACGCTTAATGACAGAGCCACCCAGGCACCTCTTTTCTATTCATTCTAGAGGGGAGAGAGAGAGAGAGCATGCTTGAGCAAAAGCCTGACTCGGGCCGCCAGCCCACGACCCTGAGATCATGACCTGGGCTGAAACCAAGAGACGGGCAGAGGCTTAATCGACTAAGCCACCCAGGCTCCCCTAAGCCTTGTAGTTTAGAGAGGTAAAGACACTTACCTAAGTCTATAAAACAAAGCAAAACAAAACAATGACTAAACCAAGTGTTACAATCCAGGTGTCTCAGATTCTGGGCCTTTGCTCCACTAAATAGCTCATATCGTAGCATTTGGATGATGACTTTAAAATTCATTAATTCATGGGTGCCTGGGTGGCTCAGTGGGTTAAAGCCTCTGCCTTCGGCTCAGGTCATGATCTCAGGGTCCTGGGATTGAGCCCAACATCAGTCTCTCTGCTCAGTGGGGAGCCTGCTTCCTCTTCTCTCTGCCTGCCTCTCTGCCTACTTGTGATCTCTCTGTCAAATAAATAAATAAAATAAAATTCATTATTTCACCAGGTAAGAAAACCAGGGAGGGATTACTGATTAATTTCACTAGGTTTATCCTGTCTTAGAGCAGCTCCCTTTAGTGACTAAGAGTCTTTTCCTTCATGTTGTCGGAAGAGCAGGAAAAAAAAATCCATATTTTCAGTGCCAAAGCTTTCAACAAAGGAGGCTTGTAACTTAGTGATGCTGCACGTATTCAATTAGCTTGTGAAATCTTATCTCTTCTACCAGTTAAAAGGGCTTAAAATGAAAAACATTAAAATTCTAAGAGGAGGAAGAGGGTGTTTTGGGCAACTGGGTGAGTCAACTGAAAGGGAGGTTAGTAGCCCAAACTGGTACTTTTGTCCATTGGTTTTCCTTTGAGAATGTGCATCAAGCTGCAGGAGGGTGGGGGAAGGGGAACACACATAGGGACCCGGGCGACGGGGAGCGTCTCTGACAGGGATCAGCACCCGATGGCCTCTAGCTCCGGCTTCTTTGCCTACACTTGACACCTAGCTCTGTCAGAACCGATGAGAGCCTTCCTGGCGATCGATACCAATTTTTCCCTTCATGTTTCTCCCGTCCCTTTACTTCCATACCTTTTATCCTTTTTACTGTCCTTTGCTTTTCTGATTTCTGTGTTGCCAGCTAAACCCAAGCAGTGAGCGCTTTTTGCCATGACCTAATCTGGGATTAACGCAGCATGACTGCTAACTCAGCATTTTTTTGCTGGGCGGTAAATCGGTATTCTTCTAATCGGAGAATATATCACCTTTATAAGAAAATCCTAATTCTCTCCAGTTGACATTCGGGGCCCTCTAAGATTCTGTTTTTATTTATTTTTTATTTTGTATTTTTTAAAGATTTTATTTATTCATTTGACACAGAGAGAGATTACAAGTAGGCAGAGAGGCAGGCAGAGAGAGACGAGAGAGGAGGAAGCAGGCTCCCTGCTGAACAGAGAGCCCGATGTGGGCCTCGATCCCAGGATCCTGGGATCATGACCTGAGCCGAAGGCAGCGGCTTTAACCCACTGAGCCACCCAGGCGCCCTAAGATTCCATTTTTTTTTTTTTTACAATGGTTTTATTTTTTTTTTTAATTTTATTTTTATTATTTGCCCAAGGGGTACAGGTCTGTGAATCATCAGGCTTACATCTTTCACAGCATAAGATTCCATTTTTAACAACTCTTCCATCTCTATGGGTTATGACTGTTCAACCGAACCCCTTTCCCTGCCTCCAGACCATTCCACCAGCCTCCCGCCTCCTTCCTGACAATTGTGTTTCGTTCTCCTTCTATGGAATAGTCTCCCTTTGCATTTCTGTTTTCCAAATCCTACTACTTTCCAGAGACCAGGTCAAGTACCACTTCCTAGGAACAAGGTAGGGTGAGAACATTCTCTTTCCTTTCCTTCACTGACATTCCCAGCTAGCAAAAGCTCTCTTTTATTTTTATAGTGTAACTATTCCAGATACCTCCTTACACATCACAAGCCTGACTTTCTTAGGTTATTTTATCTGAGAAGCATTCAGTCTTCAGACCTGGTTCTTACATGAAGGAAACATATTACACTTTCGTTCTCCTTCCTTATAAAGGATACTGTCAAAATGTAATAAGAAAGTGTGGAGCTTCTGTTGACCTTTCCACAACCATGTCCCTAGGACATAAGAACTTGCTGTGGATTGAGCTGCAGGGGATAAATATAAATTCCAAGTTTCTGGTCACTGTCTTCTATGCTGGTCTTCCAGCACCTGTGTCTCTCTGCACTTCCCACACCTTGACCTTGCATTCTTCCAAAATGCATGGAAAAAAAGTGCTCAGAACATGCTAGCTGAACTTAATTCCAAGGTACAGAGTGAGTTAGGAGCACATAGTGTCTTAAAATCAGAATGGGGCATTTATAATTTTGAGTATTTACCACTCTGTATTCCTTCCTAGTGGACCAAGTTTAGGAGCCACTGGAGAGTAGGGCATCTTCAGGGAGAAGACAAAACATTCCAGAAAATTATCTGATCAAAACCAGCTTTTACACATTTGAAAAGTTGTAGACTGAATTTGCTTCACAAATTTCTCTTTGTTGGAGCCGAGTGTCCAGTGACTGATTCAATCAACACTCACTGGAGAGCGGTGTCCCAGGTGGGGGGTGGGGGAGGGTTGTGATTGGAGCAGTGACAGAAGGAAGAGGAGGAGGGGGATGGGTCATGGAATAAATAGTCTAGTCAACTCAGCCTTAGTGATTTTCTTCATCTGCCTAACACCAGAAAAGATCTTAGAGACAAGATGGTGTTTCCAGTTCCTTTTTTTTTTTTTTAAGATTTTTATTTTTATTTATCAGAGAGAGAGAGAGAGACAGGCAGAGGGAGAAGCAGGCTTCCTGCTGAGCAGGGAGCCCGATGTGGGAATCAGTCCCAGAACCCTGGGATCTGACCTGAGCCAGAGGCAGACACTTAATGACTGAGCCACCCAGGCGTCCCTGGTCTCTCCAGTTCAAAAAGTGAGTCAAGTCAGAGCTACCAAATACCTGGAGATTTTGAAACCTTGGGCTTGTGCCTCCACAGCTCGAAATCCAGGTTTCTCGACTGCCCCTCCAAGTACCATTCAGTACTCAGTACCATACTGTGTGGTTAGTATCCCCTCTCCATGCTCCCACCACCTCTACTCAGTGGGAGGATTCCCTAGTCAATGTTTGCAGGAAACTTCCAGGCTACACGGCCCCAGAGGACCCTCTCTCAGGTCTGGCAGACATGAGAGGAAATGGGTACGCAGGAGACATCGGCATGCGGGCTAGAGACATTTCTGCCCCCCACTATGTTGACAGGACCAGGATGCAATATCCTAAGCCACAGTCGGGTTTTTTTTTTGTTGTTGTTTTTTGTTTTTTGTTGTTGTTTGTTTTTTTGGGGGGGGTTGATTTTGTTTTGTTGTGCTTTTCTGGGACGAACTCTTACAAGGGAGCTCAGGCCACTGAGCTTGGGAGGGGATGTCTGCCTTATGGTGGTTGTCATTTCGATGATGAGGTGAGTAATTTCTCGGTGCCATATGAAAATATCAAGGTCAGAGGGGCTGGAACATAATATGGCAAAGCAAGAGTGAGTCACTAGGTGACTGCTGAGGGCTGCTCTCTCTGTCGTCTCATGAATGGAAGCTCCCTGCTTGAAGGCTCTTTCTGGAAGGGTAAAGGCTTTGGAAACTGATTTTTCTTTCAAAGCCTTGGTTTTTGCTTTGTCCCCCACAGGTACCTCTATTCTTTAAGATGTAAACACTCTCTACATGCTGAATGAATCTGTCTTTATTTCTTGCAAAGGAGTTTGGTTAAACTATTTTTATTTCAATTTACAGTAGAAGTGCCTTTTCTTTTCTTTTCTTTTTTTTCTCTCCCTAGCAGGAGAGTCCTGAGTGCCTGTTCCTTAGGAGGTTTGGATAAAAACTAATAATAATAGTACCACAGGAACGAGAGGTTGTGTATGTGTGTGAGGAGGGGAGAAGGTGAATCCAAGCCCCAGTCCCAGAGAAACCCATGTTTTGCAACCAAGCCCGCAAATAGAATTCTAATTTTTTCAGTGGCCACATTTAAAAAAAATTAAATAGCGGTGTCTGGGTGGCTCAGTAGGTGAAGCCTCTACCTTTGGCTCAGGTCATGATCCCAGAGTCCTGGATTGAGCCCCATGTCGGGCTCCCTGCTCAATGGGAAGTCTGCTTTCCCTCTCCCCTACCCCCTCACTGCTCACGCTCTGTCTCTCTCTGTCAAATAAATAAATAAAATCTTAAAAATAAATAAAAATATTCAGGTAACATTAATTTTAGTGACAGATTTTATTTAATCCAACACATCCAAAATGTTACCATGCCCGCACGTATCCATGTTAAAATGACTATGGAGCTTTTTTACATGAGGTTTTTTTTTTTTTATTATAAAGTCTTTTTTTTTTTTTTTAATTTTTGTTTTTTGTTTTACTTCCAGTGTAAGTGTCATGCCCCAAACTCAAAGGCAGTTCGGACTCCTGGGCATCCTGGCTGCTCTAGTCGACTGCATAGTTGTAGAATAAAAAACCCCAGGCCCCCCGTTTGGCATTCGAGATAGTTCACGATCTGTGCTCTAGTGGGTTATCTTACACTTCCTGTGCCCCTGTGCCCTCCCTGGCCCACCCCTCCCCCCACTTTGCTTCTCATTTCCTGAACACATTATCGACTTTCCTTCTCTCACTTCCCCCGCGTCCTTGTCTTCCTGGACTCTGCCCATGTCTCAAAACATGTCCCAGCTCATCAGGAAGCCTCCTGTGGGTTTTCATGGGTGTTGATGGAGGCTCACTTCCAACCCCATTGCTCATAATTAACTAGGTGGGCTCGGGAAAGTTACTGAACCCCTCCGGACCCCACATAACCTGTCTGGAAAACGAGGAGAGCAAGGGTATGTGCGTGAGTGTGTGTCTGTGATTCTCAGAGCGGGTGAGAAAGAGAGAGGAGGAGGAGAGGAGGGAGGGAGAGAGAGAGAATGAGAGAGAGAGAAGGAGGAGAGGTGGGAGGAAGGGAGGGAGCGAGGAGGAGAGACAGAATGAGTGAACTGAGTATGTACTGAATGCAGAACAAAGGAAACAGTGCGGTCCCTGGCACAAGAGAGTCGAAGTGTCCTCCCCTCCCCTTGCTGCCGTCCTTGTTTTTGTGAGTAGCGCTCCCCTCCACAGCTCGTGGTGGCTAACTTACCTAAGGAAGCATCTCTTCCTTTGACGGGGCAATCTCAGCACCTGCGGTACCTAAGTCCCGCCTCAACAACCCACGCTCAGTCTCAGCCCCCAGCTCCCATCATCCTACCCTCCCTCCTTTCCTATTGCCCCGATGGCCACAGCAACACGGATCGCCCTGCTCCTTGGAAAGGACCGACTGCCGCCAAGCGCGGCCGTGCAGGGGCCCCTCCAGTGGGGCCGCGAGCCAAGCCACCACCGCCACCGAAATCTCGGCCCAGCTCAGAGTGACAGCATAGCCAGTCCGGGCCCCTGCTGTCACAGTTTCCTAGGCAACCAGTACACACCGCCACTGGAGGAAATGGAAGGCGAAAAAGCAACCCCACAGTTTTCAATACTCGTGTGCATGTGTGCTAAAAATATTGAAAATATATGGATAACCGAGCATATGTTTTATTATTTCATGTCATGTTGGTTATAGCTGGTGTTGTATCTCTAATAGAATGACTAGCCAATTACTAGTGATGGGAAGCTCTGATTGAAATTGTGTATAAGTGGGATAAGGCTTACAGTTTTTTGAATAGCCGTCTTGCCCATCTTACATGAAATTTAATCCTGCATTCGGTGTGTAACTGAGCTTTTTTACATCGCATTTTAAATTTTCTTTCCTAATTGCTTGCTGTTATTATATGAAAGTGCAACTGAGTTCTGTACTTTGTCCATAGAAACCTATTATTGAAGGTTTTCTATGTATATATACAATCAAGTCATCTGCAAATAATGAGAATTTTAATTCACTTCCTTATAACTCATTTTTTTTAACTTAACACTGGTCAGGACTTCTACTACAATGGTGAATGAAATAAGGATAGGGGACAGCCTTGTCTCATTCCCCAAATCTGGTGAAACCTCTAAACTGTATCATCAAGCATAATATTTCCTGTACTTTTGTATAGATACTCTTCTGTTCCCACTTTGCTAAGAGGTTTTTACAAAAATCACAAATGGAGATAGATTTTGTCCTATTCCCAATTTGCCAAGAGGGTTTTGAAAAATCATGAATGGAGGTATAAGTTCATCAAATGCTTCTTCTGTATCTACTGAGATAATCATAGATTTTTCTCCTTCATTTTGTAAAAGTGGTGGTTTAAATTTATTGGTTTTTAGTTGACAAACCAATCTTTCATTCCTCGAATGAACCCAACATAGTCACAATGTATTAACTTTTAATGAATCATTAGATTTCTTTTGCTGGTATTTTACTTAGGATTTTTGTAATTATGTTCATGACACAGAGTTGCTGATATTTTTCTTTGCTTGTAAATTTTCTGACAGGTTTGAGGATTGATATTATTTTAGTCTCTTAAAATGGGCACGTATTGGCCTTTGGCTCTGTAAGGTATCATATGTCCATCCATCTATCCATTCCAGAAATATTTATTGAAGGGCAATATGGTATAGTAGTTAAATGTATAGATTCTAGACTGCCTATGTTTGAATCTTTTTTAAAAAACTTGTTGCGACTACATTAGTCATTTGTTGTATCTGACAAATTACCACAAACTTAGCATCTCGAAGCAACACATTTGTTATCTCATGGTTTCTGTAGGTCAGAAATCTGGGGATGGCTTAGTTGGGTCCTCTGCTTGGGGATCTTTCTCGAGGACGCAGTGAAAGGGTTGGCCAGCACAGGAGTCTTACCTGAGCCTCAGCTGGGGAGGGATCTGCTTCCAAGGAGGTTCATGTGATTATGGAGGGATTCAGCTTCAGGTTTTTGGAAGGAGGACCCCACCCATCCCCTCCACGGCTGTAGGTTGGAGTCACTCTTGGTTTCTTGCCAATACGGAACTCGCCAAAGGGTGGCTTACTTCTTCACAGTCAGAAAGGATGAGAGTCAGCAGAGACTCTGCTAGTGAGATAGAAGTTACAAGATTAGGTAACATAATCTCCCCATCACCTTTTCCCATACACTGTTGGTTAGAAACACTATGTCGGTCCTCCTCAAACTCCAACCGAGGGGATTAAACAAGGCATATAAATCAGGAGGGCTTGATAACTGAGGGTCCTCTTAGAGTTGGTCCACCACACTATATTGGACAGATTTTTTTTTTAAGATTTTATTTATTTATTTATTTGTCAGAGAGAGAGAGAGAGTACAAGCAGGCAGAGTGGCAGGCAGAGGCAGAGGAAGAAGCAGGCCCCTTGCCAAGCAAGGAGCCCGATGTGGGACTCGATCCCTGGACCCCAGGACCTGAGCCGAAGCCAGCTGCTTAACCAACTGAGCCACCCAGGCATCAGATTTCTTAACTTCTATATGCATTAGGATCTTCATATATTAAATGAAAATGATCATACCGTCATTAGGAATGTTAGACTGTTGAATGTAAGTGAAGCATCTAAAATTGTGCCTGGCACATGGTAAGTACCACATTGATGTCAGTTTCTATCAGTATGCTAAATGCCAAGTACTATTCCAGGTATGGGGGCTTTGCACTGAGTACCAGAGATAAATTCCCAGCCCTCGTGGAGTTGACAGTCTAGTGGAGAAAGAAAAACTCCGTATAAACACGTCAGTATCGGTGGTGATGGGGGGTGTCACTATTTTATATAAAGTGCTCTGAGTAGCTCCCATTGATGACACTTGAGCAGGATCCTGCAGGAAGGGGGGAAGCAAGGCTCTACCGATCTTGGGGATAGCGAGAGTGAATGAAGTCCTTAAGATGAGAGTGCATTTACTTTAAGAACTACATGGAGGCTGCTTTGAAACTATACATTGTAACCTATAAATATTCATGCTCGTTACTCACAGATGAGAGTTTATTCCCAGATAGCTGGGCCTGTGTATGCAAACCACTACTCTGTAGGGTTGTCGCAGAAAATGTGCAAAACGCTGAGTTCATGTTCAGCAGGGATAGTGAGAAGGTTAAAATGCAGTCCCAGAAGCAGAACAGTTCTGGGTGTTTATCACCTTGTTGACTGAGTTAAATCTGGCTGGTACCTAACAGATATTACATTTGCTGCTACAACAATATTAATAAAAGCAGTTGAAAATCCCTTATTTCTTTACTAAGCTATTCACATTGCAATTAATGAAACGTTTTGGAATGATCCCAAAGCTTAATTTGTATTTTCTTCTGGCCTACTTTTTAAAATATTTTTTACCTAGTTCTAATCAGAATATAGAGGCAATTGTCTTCTTGCCTTTATTCACTTAGTGTTTCAGTTAAGAAATATATTCTCTGGGGGCCCCTGGGTGGCTCAGTTGGTTAAGCGACTGCCTTCAGCTCAGGTCGTGATCCTGGAGTCCCAGGATCAAGTCCCACATTGGGCTCCCTGATCGGCGGGAAGTCTGCTTCTCCTTCTGACCCTTCCCCTTCTCATGCTGTCTCTCTCACATACACTCTCTCAAATAAATTAAATAAAATCTTTAAAAAAAAGAAATATATTCTATGTTACTGATAATCATCAGATTTTTAGGGATACTATGTCACTATACCAAAAGTATTTGTTCTTATTCTCTTGGGCAGTTCAGCTCTTTCATTTCATTGCTTGTTTGTTTTGCTATTGAAAAAAATTGGATGCTGGTAACACTTCTGAGCTGATTCCTTCTTCATTTAAATTATTTTTAGAGTAAATTTTCAAGAGTATATTACTTAGTCCAAGAATCTGAACATTTTTTATGAAGACTATTTCAAGCCACACTGAGTGGGGTATAGTTTTGGTAGCAACACAAAACATTACCTTGTCCATACATTTTATGATTTCTGAATGTGTCCTTTATTCCCATACACTTAATTTGATAACTTATTAGCATTTTTAAAAGGCAGTATTTTCCCCTGAAGACTATATACAGAAATCTCATACACTATATTCTTTATGCTGATTGTATGAGTAACTACATATTTTGTTACACAGAATGATTCTTTGATTCCACGTGGTAATCTGAAGCCTTGAATATTTGGATAGACACAATTCTGTTACTTGATGGCACTGTGGCCTTCCTTCTTCACTGAGTATATATACCTGCTGGGTTCCTCAGTTTTCTCATCTGTAAAATGGGGATAGTAAGAATACCCAACTTTCAGGCTTTGTCTCGTGAATCTATGCAAAGTGATAGGGACTTCATAAGTGTCTGCTCTTCTTATGACACTGTGCGGTTTCTCGGTTATCGGTCAGACCAGATCTTGTTGAATAAAACTTAGAAAGGTAGTAGTTTTCACGAGACTTCACAGCAGCCTGGGGTCACCTGGCCTCTGCTAGCCCTTCAGAGAAGACAGTGCAGTAGAATCCAAGTCACAAACCAGGTACCTGCAGGCCAAGCCTGGCTCGTGGCTCTGTGTCTTCATCCCACATGGTATCATCATATTTTACTCGCTAACTTTTACACTTTTTAAAGTTTCACATAAAATCCCAAGTCATGGTCTCTCTTTAAAAGGAGTGAACGAGAAAGCAGAGTCAGGATGTCTTGCTTTACGGCCAGCACCCATCCGCTAGAGCAGAGTAGCAACTGGTTTTGTAAGAAGAGGTACTGAACAGAATCACGTGGCCCCTGGGGGCCAGGCATCACTTCCTCATTCCCCACTGCCTCCCCTTGCCTGCTTCACTCACTCACGTTGCCTTTCTGGCTTCTGGGGTCTTTGAATTTGTTCCCACCAGCACAGTGATGGAGATCTTGGTCTCCAAAGATCAGATAAACAGAGTTAGAATCCTTGCTCAGGACTACTCGTGAACTAAGATCCAAATGACCTGAGCGGTAATTGACAACCCTGGGCCAGCAGGGAGCCAGACTCCAGAGTCCGTTTCTCCCCGGGCTCCAGGAGGTCTGGCCACGAGAGACATTCTATTTGGTTTAGCCTTGGCCTTCCGACCACAGAGGGACGTGCTTCTCTCCGCCCTGTCGGAAGCCTGAGCTGAGAGAATTACAAGGAGTAGTAGACCTCTAAAATGCAACTGCAAAAATTCGGTGCACTCTTTCTCAAAAGACTGAAAATGGTTACTTTGAAACAGTGGGGAATCCATACCAATAGCACTAAGCTTCTATTTTTATGCCCTGGAGAGATTTTGAAGCCATTACTCCATGTTCTCGAGTCTGAAAATGCATGATTCATACACAATACAAATTGGAAATGGCAGAGAGATTGATCTGACGGAGGGTATGTTCCGTTTTACCATGGCACTGGCTGACTGCAGGGTAGTGTGAGAGGTCGGTGGACCACGACTAATTGGCTCTTTCAGGCTTTTGAGAGCTACTCTTCCGGTCTCCTCTGAGCTCTGTGCTTTTCTCTGTTCACAAGTTGTAATTAATAGAGGAGGGGGCTACTGTACACCGGCACGAAGCCTCCAGCCTTGATTCTCGTATCCCCGGGTCTGATGAAAACCATGTGTCGTGGTTCCTCATTTTATCTGAGGGTCCCAGCTGAGCAGAGTAGGCAGAGAAGGCACAGTGGTGAAGAGCCCGGGATCTGGAGTCCAACAGACTGGAGTTTGAGTCCTGATGCTGTTACTTCTAATTTGTATGAGCCTGGGTAATCTATTGAAAGTCTCCTTGACTCAAGTTTCTCATCTGCAAAGGGGGATAACATTTGTGCCTCCTTAAAGGCGGTGCTATGTGTGAAATCATTTCTTGTAAGTATTTAAGACCTGAATTAGCACTTAGTAAGGAGTGCTGACTGTGGTTTCCCTTCTGTCTTCATTCGATACGATGAGCAGTCTCTATACATTGGTAAATGCAAGTCACACAGTTCTTGTTCCTATGGGCCTGAGATGGGCAGGGTTTGTGTTGACCTGAATGTGTTTTTGTCTTGCAACGTAGCTATTGAGAATGTGACCGTCTGTCTCATTGTGAATCTATGCCACCCTTTACTCTGTGACGAAGGCACCTAAACTTTCTGTTGGTCGATTTCCTTATCTGGTAAATGGAGAGAATTAAAAACAAAATAAAGATACCCCTTCTAGTGTCTGGCCCAAAGTAATACTAATAACAGTATTTATGAAGAAGGAGAAGAGAATAGCTAATATTCATCCCATGCATTCCATTTATTACTTAATTATATTTATTACATGTTGACATTACATCACAGGTAAACATTAATTGACATATTCACTTTGGCATGTATTAATCTACTTAAACCTCATGGTGACCTATGAAATTGTTTTCGTTATTGGTCCCATTTACAGGTGAGGAAGCTGAGGCATGGAAGGAATTAGCACACTCAGGAGGTTTTCGGTCAATGTGGTTGGTATCAGTAATGACCCAGACATCCTTCTAATTCATTACATTTAGATGTGTATCGTTGATTTAAATCTCTTCTCAGCGATTCCACTGTGTCTGTATCCCATCTCTAGCTTTTTGGTGATGGACATTGAGGTTGCTATTATGACATGCACGTGAAGAGCAAGTTTTGAAACCTATCACATTTTAAATGGGAGGCTGTCTGCCTGTTTGTGTTGGCTCTGGAATAAATTTCATATCCTTTTGTAAACTTGACAGATTTAGCTGCCGAATTGAGAGAGCGAGGCCGTCGAGCTAACCCTGGAGACTAGGAGTGAGATTTTTGGACAGGGCGCCTCAGTGAGTTGAGTGAGTCTTAGTGTACTAAGACACTAGATGAAGTGAATATTTTCAGCCTGTTGGATTTCTAATCCACTTGTGCATAGATACCTGTGAAGCAAGCAGAAGAGCCACGAAGCGGGGCTGAAATAAACAGACTGTGAGGGGCCTCGTACACAGACCAAGACTGACACCCTCAGCTGACAGCTCTCAGAATCACAGAGAAACCATTCTTTCCACGGCCTGGGCAATTCTGTCTACACTGGAGGCCTAGGATCAGACACTGCCTCCTGGTGAAGCCCTCTCTATGCTAGCAATTTATAAATGCACCCCCTTGCTCCATCCCAAGACATTTCGTACCCCTTCCTTGCTTTATTTTCTCCCATCTCACTTACCCTATCCACAAATGACACACTCTCCTTCCTTGTTGTCTATCCCCCAACCAGTGGTGTGCTGGAGCCTGCTCGTACTAGTTTGCAAAGGCAGATTGCTAAATATTCGGGAATTTTGCAAGCTGGTTGTCAGATTGTCCATCGTGGGTGTATTTACACCATGGAAATTGACAAATGCTACAAATCAGGGACTTCTTTTCTTTTTTTCGGAGTTGGCTTACCAGCACACAACTGCCCAACAGCAAATGCAAGCTCCGAGAGAGAAGAGAGTTGATCTGATTTCACTGCTGTGTCCTCAGTAACCAGGGAGGTGCTTTAGGAAACTGTTTAAAAAGCGTTTGCTGGAGGAAGTATAGAACACAGGTGTGAGTGAGTCGGTAAAGAAAGAAACAAACACACAAGCAAATGAAACCCAGGGGCTGCCTCTCATCGGGATGTGAAGACCAGATGTCATCATTTCTTTTCTTGGTTCACTGACTGAGTGATTCACAAGCTGGGCATGGGGCTCTTGGTGGCTAAATGAATTTTACTAGATCCTGGTGTAGAACTGAGTCATAAGATGTGAAGGAGACCAAATCTCAGCTATGAGTTTCTCTCTTCTTGACTACAGTCTTTGGCCTTGAGCCAATGAAAATTTTTCTACTTAGATTTAGGAAATCAAGCTTCTTATTGCTTAGCTACTAAAATGGAAAAGAACTAAAAATATGTAAACAGAAACCTGAAAAAAAAAAAAGACATTGTGCCATAGGGAAGTTCAAACAAAATGGCTTTAGCCATTTTATTTCCCTGGCTCAGATTTACATTTATAAATAACCCTAAGCAAGAATGATACCAATTTTTTTTCTTAGCTTGAATTGCTTATAATTGTATTACATGTAAGTTCTATTATATAATATTGCTGATTTTCAAGGACTGTATTATCTTCAGTCACGAACTCTGGGATTGCCTTAATGTACCTCCCTTCCCGGAAGGAAACTTGACATTAAGAAGGTAGAGCATATGGTCGGGTTTGAAAACAGACTACTGAAAATATAGTCAGAAATTTCATTTTTGTTGTTTTGTTTTCCTCAGAATTTTCTCGTTGGTTTCTTTGATGCTTTTTGATGTTGGATTGGATAATTAGATTTGAAACAGCATGGTTTTCTTGGCATGACCTTAACAAAGATGGGGCTTAGTCTGGGAAGACTTGTGTTTGAGAAGAAAAATATTACAATTTTAAAGAAGTATGAAAGATGTGGGAAAGGGATAAGTTGATTTTGTTTCACAATTTCTTAGAATGGAGGCAACTCTTAACACTTAGGTAAGGTGATATGAGGACAATGCAAAGGACAATGAATTCTGCTGGTGAATGTGGAAGTACAATTGATTACCTAGATCCAATTATTAAGCCCCATCTGTGATTAAGTGAAGTTGGAAGTTCTAAGGGCTGTTGTTAACCTATTGAAGTTATGAAGGATGACAATGTCATTTTATACTAATTTCTGTGGAGCTGTTATCAGAGTAAACATGATTTCCATTTTATCCATACTCAATATTCATATTCCGTGATCTCTGCTAAGGAATTTAGATGCATCTCATCTAATCATAAACAGTACTGTGAGGTAGTATTTGTATCAATTAAGATGCTTTGGATAGCAGGGGTCAAAATATCAATTTAAAATGGTTGGAACAGCAAGGGAATGATTTATATTACACATTTAGGAGTCCAGTGGATACTAAGGATAAAAAGCAAGTGCCTATGATCAATCACATGCAATTGGACTACAATTAGACCACCTAGAAGAAATGGATGAATTCCTAGAAACCTACAACCTACCAAGACTAAATCATGAAGAAACAGAAAATTTGAACAGAATAATTGTTAGTAAAGAGGTTGAATGAGTAATCAAAAACCTGTCAACAAAGAAAACTCCAGGACCAGGTGGCATCAAGGGTGAATTCTACTAAACATTTAAAAAACGAATTAATACCAATCCTCTCAACAGCTTCCAAAAACAGAAGAAGAGGAAATATTTCCAAATTCATCTTATGAGGCCAGCATTACATTACCATGATGCCAAACCCAGACAAAGAACAAGAAAAGAAAATTGTAGGCCAATATCTCTGATGAACATAGATGTAAAAATTATCAACAAATACTATTAGCAAACCAAATTTAACAGTACATGAACAAGATCATACAATATGATCAAGTAGAATTTATTTTTGAGATATAAAGATGGTTCAATATATGTAAATAAATGTGATATACTAACTTAACAAAATGAAGGATGAAAATCATATGATCATCTCAATAGATATTGAAAAAGCATTTGACAGAAGTCAACATGTTTTCATTATAAAAACTCTCAACAGGGCACCTGGGTGGCTCAGTGGGTTAAAGCCTCTGCCTTCGGCTCAGGTCATGATCCCAGGGTCCTGGGATCGAGGCCCACATCGGGCTCTCTGCTCAGCGGGGAGCCTGTTTCCTCCTCTCTCCTCTCTCTCTGCCTGCCTCTCTGCCTACTTGTGATCTCTCTCTCTCTGTGTCAAATGAATAAATAAAATCTTTAAAAAAAAAAAACCTCTCAACAAAGTGGGTATAAAGGAAATGTACCTCAACATAATAAAAGCCATATGTGATGGCTAACATGATACTCAAGATGGTAAAAAGCTGAAAGCTTTGTGTCTACAGTCAGTAACAAGACAAATATGCCCATTCTCACAACTTTTATTGAACATAGTACTAGAAGTCCAAGCCAGAACAATTAAACAAGAAAAATAAAAGTCATTCCAAGTCTGAAAGAAAAAGTAAAATTGTGTCTATGTGCAGATGATGCGATATTATATACAGAAAACCCTAAGGACTCTACCAAAATACTGTTAGAACTAACCAACAAATTCTGTAAAGTTGCAAGATAGAAAAGTAATGTACAAAAGTCAGTTGCATTTCTATACACTGACAATGCATTATCAGAAATTAAGAAAACAATCCCATTTATAATAGCATCAAAAACAAACAAAAAAGTTAAGGAATAAATAAGAGAGATCCATATGCTTAGTACTGTAACACATTGATGAGAGAAATTGAAGAAGATACAAATAAATGGAGCATTTTCTGTTGTCAGGGATTAAAAGAATTAATCTTATTAAAATGCCCGAACCATCCAAAGTGGCCTACAGATTCCATGCAATCCCTATAAAAGTTGTAACAGCATTTTTCATAGGAATAGAACAAACAGTACTAAAATTTGTATGGAACCATAAAAGACCTTTAATAGCCAAATCGATCTTGAGAAAGAACAAAGCTAGAAGCATCACACTTGCTCATTTCAAACTATATTACAAAGCTATAATAATCAAAGCAGCATATATTGGCATAAAAATAAATAAATAAATAAATAAATAAATAAATAAATAAATAAATAAAATAAATCAAAACAAAACAAAAAAAAATTTTTCCAAGATACACATACAGTGGCCAACAGGTACCTGAGAAGGTGTTCAGCACCACTATTCATCAAAGGTATGAGAATTAAAAACACATTGAGATACCACCTTGCACCTGTTACAAGACTAGTATTAGAAAGACAAGAAATAAAATGTTGGTGGGGATATGGAGAAAAGGGAACACTGTGCATGGTTGGTGGCAATGCAAAGTGGTGTTTTCTGTTTCCCAGAACCACTGGGAAAACAGCATGGAGGTTACTCGAGAAATTAAAAATACAACTGCCATATGATAGAGCTATCCCACTTCTGGCTATCTCTATCCAAAGGAAAGAAAATCATTATCTTGATGACATAGCTGTATTTCCATGTTCACTGTAGCATTATTCAAAATAGCCAAGGGATGAAGCAACCTACGTGCCCATTGATGGATGAATGGATAAAGAAAATGTGATATATAGACCTCAAATATACATGTGGTAGGATATTATCAGCCATAAAAAAGAATGAAATCTTGCCACATGTGATAACATGAATGAAGCTGGAGGATATTATGCTAAGTGAAATAACCCAGACAAAGACAAATACTGCATGGTATCAGCTGTGTGGGCGTGCGTGCGTGTATACCAACCCTCATAGAAATAGGGTAGAATGGGGGTGCCTGGGTGGCTCAGTGGGTTAAAGCCCCTGCCTTCGGCTCAGGTCATGATCTCAGGGTCCTGGGATCGAGGCCCGCATCAGGCTCTCTGCTCGGCCGGGAGCCTGCTTCTTCCTCTCTCTCTGCCTGCCTCTCTGCCTACTTGTAATCTCTCTCTCTGTATCAAATAAATAAATAAAATCTTAAAAAAAAAAAAAAAGAAATAGGGTAGAATGGGTAGAATGGTGGTAGCCATGGGCTAGGGAATGGGGGAGATGGAGTAAGGGTGGTAAAGGGTACAACATTTCTATTTAGGACAAATAAGTTCTGAGGATCTAACGTGTAACATGGTAACTATAGTCAATAACACTGTATTCTATAACTCAGATTGGCTAAGACAGTGACACATAAGTGTTCTCATGCACACACAAAGTAAATATGTGAGGGGAGGTGATGGTTGTGTTCATCAATTGAATGGTGGGGATCCTTTCATAACGTGTACGCATAATCATTATGTTGTATCCTTTCAGTATATTACAGTTTTTTGAATTACACGTTAGTAAAGTCAGGGAAAATAGAGATGTCCAGCAGTCATGTGGCCGTTGGCAGTAGGAAATCAAGGCTCTGGCTCCATTTTTCTATGCCTTTAGAACAGTTTTGAACTGTTTCCTTTTCCATGTCTCGACTTTGCCTTCTCATTTGACTGCCAGGTGGATCTAGGGCACTATGTCTCCTTGTCCTCATCCCATGGCTAAGAAGGAGAATTCATGTGTAGCATATAAGTCTGTCTCTTGAGTATGTTTAGGTAAATTTGAGTTAAATGATGACACCTGGACCAAAAACCTTTTCCAAGGAAGTACTTTATGTTGCTTGTCTTAGTTCCGTGTTTCTAGACCAATTCACTAGGCTTACAATAATTGGCTTACCATGAAAGGTCTGTCCTTGGAGTTGATGATTTGGGTCCGCTTCCCCTGTGTCCATGGGCCACGGAGTTGGCAGTAGTGTCAGGAGACATCCCTGAGCATCTCTGAACATCAGGGTCTTGTGAAGAAAGACAGAGTGAGTGCTGAATAGACACAGGCAGATAAAGACCACTCTACTTATTATTGTGCACTTCCTGATGTGCAGTCTGTGAGGCCAAGAGGGTCACTAGCTTCTCCAGGGTCAGGCAGGTAGTAAATGGCAGAAACCGAATAAGGAGGAAGAGGAGAAGGAGTAGGATAGAAAGAAGGAAGAAAGGAGGAGAGGGACGAAGAGAACAGTAGGCTGCAGACATTTACATCACACTTAACCACGTGGTGGGGAGCACTGTGCTGGGCACTTTATTTAGCAATAAAAATTAATGCATTGAATTTTCACCACAAACACATGAGGTAGCTGCTGTTGTTATTACTATCTCTACTTGACAGTGGAGAGACAGAGGCACACAAAGGTTATGTACCTTGCCTAAGAGCATACAGCACAACTGTTGGAGCAGGAAATCAGGCAGCTCCGGAATCCACTATTTTAAAGACTTTGCTCTACTGTCTCTTAATAGAACAGTTGAACCTACTGGCTCTTTTGGGTATTTGTTTGTTCTTACGGGACTTAATTCCTTGCCTTTTGGACCTTACGGATTTCGTAGCTTGCCTTCATGTGACGTGGTGCTTCCATCTACCACTCGCTGATGAATTTTACTTTGATTTCCAGCTCTGTTTCATCGAATGAGAGCACAGTCCTGAGCATTGTCTTGAATCCCCTCACTTTTCTAAAAGATTGCTTATGCTTCTTCATGTTTATTCCAGACTCATTCTGATCTTCCTCCTGTGTTGATGATGCAAAGAGCAGGAAAGGTTAAGAGACCGATGGCTTGTAAATGAGGTACATTAACGAAAAGAAGAAGAAAGCCCAAGCTGAAAGACTTCGTTCTTTTTGATCGGGACATCAATATAACCATTAAATGAATTCTCTTTGAAAAAATTCTGCATTTTTGTTTTATCATACTTCTTTAAAGAATAGGGAAAGGGAGGAGGACTTCAGACATGGAGCTGGGATGGTTGCAGAGCCCACCTCAGAGAGAAACCTGAATTCAGGATGAGGTCTTTCATTTCAGCGTTCGAAACCTACATCAGTGCAGTAAGCTAGGTGCCAAAGTACTTCGCTGGTAGAGAGAAAGAAACTTGACAATATTTTTTTATTTGGGGGGCCACTGAAGGAACTTACCCCCAGAGGAGCCTAGGACCCAGCACCGATGCTAGCGATCCCAGGCCTCGCTGTGGGGTCGGTCTAGCTTTATGAGGTCTGTTCTTCAGTCCTGGCTCCCTCTCCCATCAGCTCTATGAACTTTCTGGACCTCGGTTTCCTTGCTCATAGGATGTGTTTGTAGGGCCACATTCTGAGTTGAGTGATTGTTTGGCATCGTTCCATTTTTGTTCAGTATTGTTTTTCTGATAGAACCTCATCTACGCCTTCAGTCACTCTCCCCGACCGCTCATGGATATTGCAAATGTCGTCCCCCCACCCCATGCTTCACGCTGTTCTCTGCTCTTGGTATCTGGCTGGACTTCCCTTGGCCTTGCTTTTGATCCTGTGAACTTGCACCCTCGGTGGTGTCTTCACTGCTGTTTCCTTTCCCCACTCAGACTTCCACAGAGGACATTGATCCTCACTCCTGTTTCTCTGGAATCCCCTATAGCTCTTCAGATGGAGCCAGTTAATTAGAAAATGGCTGTTGAGCAACACTAAAGATGACAGAATAGTGAGTTAAAGCACTGAATGCCACTCTGTTCTCACCAGCTTTGCATGATTTACTTTGGTGAAAACAGAAACAGAATAAAGCACACGAATGAACCCAAAGAGCCTAATCCCCTTTAAGAATGAATGCTGTAAGGAAAGGGTTGTCTCTGAAGCCGGTTGTTGATGTTGGAAAGCCCTTTTATGAAGTTGTTCTAATGGGTGTTTTCATTAGCACAAATTAAAGTTATTAATAAAAACTCAGGAATGCTTAAAATGAATGCCTGGGGGCCTCCTGAAATGGCTTTGAGTGGGTAATGCAATACATTATGTGTTATCAGGAAGGAAAAGTTATGTTTCTCTGGCAGAAGACTAAATGCTCCAGATTTCAACATGGTATTTGAAGATGGGACTCAGGTAGTAAAACCTCTAGACGGTGTGTTTCTTCTTATTTAATCCTTTCAAATCCTCATAACAGCAAAGGCGAGGAAGAAAATAGACAAGTGGGCCCAAGATCTGCTAAAAGGGGTGGTTGTGGCATATTTTAAGGAAGAGATATTGAGCGATGGGTTCCTTTCTCTATTGTGAAGCAGGTAAACATGTAATTGTTTTCGCAGCCGGTTTACATGAAG
This sequence comes from Ailurus styani, assembly GCA_002007465.1. Lineage (NCBI taxonomy): Eukaryota > Metazoa > Chordata > Mammalia > Carnivora > Ailuridae > Ailurus > Ailurus styani. Next base: position 1,339,014 of record LNAC01000392.1, on the reverse strand, counting down.
GCTGTGTCCTCCTCACTGCTTATTCTGTTCCTGGAATGGGCCAAATGTGTTCTTAGCCCTTCCTGGGTCAGATGGAGAGAAGACAGATGTGAATTAGCTCCTTGTCCTAGACCTCAGTCATCTTCAGGATATTGAACTTCATAGACTCCTGCATTGGCCTTGTGCTTTTGAATCTTTTTTTTTTTTTTAAGATTTTATTTATTTATTTGAAAGTGAGCACAAGCAGTGGGGAGGGGCAGAGGGAGACGCAGACTCCTTGCTGAACAGGGAGCCTGGCACAGGACTTGATCCCAGGACCCAGAGATTAAGACCTGAGCCGAAAGCAGATGGTTAACTGACTGAGCCACCCAGGTATCCCTGTGTTCTTGAATCTCAACCGGTTTTCATGTAGTTGGCCCCAAACTAACCAATCCTTAAAAAAGGACATCAATCTGAACGTCCCCATGGTGTTCTTAGCCACTCTGATCTTGACATAGTTACTCAACAGTTAATACTCAGAAAATCTCTTGATATCTGCCACCATGTTTCTTTTCTGGCTAATATATCAGACATTGAAAAAAATTGCTGAGGCAAAAGGAAACCCTAGAGGCTCTCCATTTTTCCTTTCCTTCTTTCTTTTCCCCTCACATTGCTTCCTCCTAGTCTACTAAGTGCCTTTCAAGTGGATATGTACAACAGAGTTTACACTGAACTGCAACATACCTAGAAATCCATACCTTCTGGAGTGAACCCAGTCATGAGTTAATTTTCTCATTGGTGTAGGGGCGCCTGGGTGGCTCAGTCAGCTAAGGATCTGACTCTTGATTTCAGCTCAGGTCATGATCTCAGGGTCCTGAGATCCAGCCCCATGTGGGGCTCTGTGCTCAGTGGGGGAGTCTGCTTAAGATTCTCTCTCTTCCTCTACCCCTCCCTTGCCCTATTCGCTTTCTCTCTGGCACTCTCTCTTTCCTAAAATAAGTAAATAAATCTTTCAGAATTTTTTTCCCATTGGTTTAAATCAGAGCATAAAAGAGTATGCCTGCTGGTTAGTACAAGTTAAATTTACTACTACCGCAGAGCTAGGAGCCCTGTGTTCTTGAAAATTATATGGTGTAGGTTGCATGCAAATTAGACCTCCTTCTCCGATACAATGTTGCCTTGTTTCATCATTCAGATGTCTCAGCCCTTCAGATCCCATGGTGAACCGAGAGCAAGAAAATGTTGTTTACGATCACCTTTGGAGGAAAAAGCTGCTTACCGCTTGTGAGAAATAGTGACTTATATTAGTATGAGCATGACGATTTCCATACTGCTTTTGTTTTCTCATGGTAAATCATTTGAAGGAACTACAGGAAGAACCACAAAAGAAAAATATTCAAGTGTTTGTATTGGGGATATCAAGTGGGTTAGTCGGTACGTGGGGAGAACGGTGCTATAGGGCTCCTGCTTTTGATTTCTGTGTTTGGCACTGTGAATCTATTCATCACTTTCCTAAGACCAGTTAGAAAAGAAAAAAAAAGTGTTATGATTTATAATAGAATTGCTGTTAGCCTTCACCCTCCCTTCAGCTAATGATAATAGCTCATTGTTTTGAGTGTGTATGATTTCCCTGGCAAATAGAACATATTAGGTAATAAGATTTTTACAATGGGCCTCTAAGGGTGCTTTTATGGTTTTAGCCGTTTTATAAATGAAGAACCTGAGAGCAATCAGTTGACTGGAACAAGGTCTCCTGCAGAGTTCCTAAGTGTCTGAGCAGGAATTTCCGGTGTGTGCAGGACTGCGTCATGGGTGTGGGGTCTGTGCAGTCTCAGAAGGCTTTAGTGCTCTGCTGTAGTCAGCTTAAAATGTATAGTATCTTTTTCAAAGTCAGAGGTCCTGCATTTTCATTTTGTACTGGGTCCTGCAAGTTGCATAGCCCATCTTGTCTCTCAGGCTCTAAAGCTGTTCTCATTCCATCACGCTGTCCCAGGGGTGACTTCTCTGGAAAAAACAGCCCGGCAGGAGTAGTCAGTCACCCCCTGTTCCCTCCAATCCAGTGACAGCGACAGCGTGCCCCCTCTCTGAACTGATTGCTATGTGACAAAGATCTGAATAGCCAGTGTTTAGCTCTCTGGTTACTTAATTGCCAGGTAGCAGGAAACAAGATCACTTTGTGTATTTTTCTAACCCACTCTGGTTTTCCTTCCTTCCAAACATATTAAACTGTGTTTTTATTTCTACAAAGGGAGCCATTTTCCTTCTCCTTCGTCATGTTTTAACTTGCTTCATTCTGTTTTGGACTTAACCTGAAATGCATTGATTTTTCTTTTTCTTTTTTTTTTTTTAAAGATTTTATTTATTTATTTCACAGAGGGAGAGAGATCACAAGTAGGCAGAGAGGCAGGCAGAGAGAGAGGGGGAAGCAGGCTCCCCGCTGAGCAGGGAGCCCGATGCGGGCCTCGATCCCAGGACCCTGAGATCATGACCTGAGCTGAAAGCAGAGGCTTTAACCCACTGAGCCACCCAGGCGCCCAAATGTGTTTTTTCTAAAAATGACACCCCTGAGATCNATCATGACCTGAGCTGAAAGCAGAGGCTTTAACCCACTGAGCCACCCAGGCGCCCAGCTGTGATTTTTCTAAAAATGACACCCCTGAGATGTTTTGTTATCAATAATGATCAGTTACTTAGTGTTGAGCATGCGGTTTGAAGCTGTTTTTCTATCAAATCAAATGTTTCACAATCTAAACTAAGAATGGTAGCCTGGAAGTCCGTGGTTGACGGGCAAAATGATATTTTTGTTGGCTCCAATTTTTGGTTTATCTTAAAGCATTCAAAATTAACTTCCTCATTGAGAGTCAAAATGGAGTAGTATCTTTTGAAATTACTTTTACTGAACTCCAAAATAAGTTTTTGTTCAATGTCTTATGTATTCATTTATGTACTTACTTATTTATTTGTAACTTTTTATTTTTAGGGTGTACAATGTGACAATTTAATATGTGCATACACTTAGAGATGATTATCACAGTCAAGTGAAACAACACATCCTCTACCTCACATACTTATTTTCTGTGTGATGAAAATACTTAAGATAGACTCTCTTAGCAAATATCATAAGATCGACTCTCTCAGCAAATTTCAAGTGGATAATACAGTATTCACTGTAGTCCTTATGCTCTGCATTAGATCTCTAGAACTTACTCATCCTCTGACCAGTGTCTCCCCGTTTTCCCAACCCCCCAACACCTGGCAAACACTGTTCTACTCTCTGGTCCTATCAATTTGACTTTTTTGGATTCCACATATAAATGAGATCATATAGCATTTGTCTTTGTCTCTCTTACTTTACTTAACTTAATGTCCTCCAGGTTCATCCATGTTGTTGCAGATGTCAAGATTTCATTCTTTTATGGCTGAATAACATTCCATTACACACACACACACACACACACACACACACACTATTCATCTATATATATATAATATGTCATATTANAGATTTCATTCTTTTATGGCTGAATAACATTCCATTACACACACACACACACACACACACACTATTCATCTATATATATATAATATGTCATATTGTATATTTATATATACTATCTATATCATATTTATGTTTTACTTGTATGTATTACACATGCACTATATCATTTTTTAAATTCACACCTCTGTTGACAGACACTTAGGTTGTATCATAGCTTGGCTATTGTGAGTATGTTGCAATGAACACGGGGGAAGGGGGACAGATAATCTCTTTTGAGATATTGATTTCATTTCCTTTGGATATATATGCCCAGAAGTGGATTTGCTGGATCATAGGGAATTTCTACTTTTAATTTTTTGAATTCCGCCATGCTGTTTCCCACAGTGGCTGCTCCAATTTGCATCCCCATCCACTGTGTATGAGGGTTCCCCTTCCTGCACGCTCTCACGAACACCTGTTATCTCTTGAAAACTTGAAAGGTTCTGACCTTTTCAATTTTAAGATCACCCTGGGAAATGCATGAGGCAGTCTTCCAGAGACTGGAAAGGGAAGAGACTAGAGACCAAGAAGAAATGCTGAGAATTATAGGTAGATTGGGAACGATTTTGGATTATATCAGCTAATTTTATTGAAAACTAAAACGCGCCTCTCTGCTTCAAATGTCAAGCCATGCTTAAGACAGTCACTGTTAGTTAGTATTTTGAGTTGTGACAGTTTCTTTTCATTAATCATACACAACCCTTCCCCTGCCCCTTGTGTTTTAGAATTCGGTCATATATTGTCTTACTTTGGGGAATATGAGAAATTATCTGACCCAGGCCCCTTGCTTCACAGGTGGAGAAATCAGTGTCCAGAGAGGGACACCAGACGTGTCCAAGCCTCACAGCCAGGTTCTGGTGGGCAAGATCAGCACGTGGTCCCCTGAATTTAGATCCTACACTCTTCCTTGCAACACAAATCTGTTCTGATGCTGCAAATCGTTGTTTCCTTTTTTAATTTGCTCTCCATGATAAATGTTTATACAACCTGAAGCCTCACGTTAAAGTTTGGCTTATCAAGGTCCTATGAACATGAAAATTAGGAATCTGGAGGGAAATGTTAGCTTTCCAGTAAAGGGCAATAGTGGTTTTGAAATGCAGGATGTCGTGTCAGAAAAGAAAAAGATGCCCCTTTCCAATTAAAATTTCCTAGCAAACAATAATGCCTTGGAGTGTTCTGGTCATTTTGTAACCCTGTAACCTATTTTATAAAAACAAATTGCCTAGGAAAAGATGTCGGTGAACTCGTGCCCAATTAAGTACATTGCGAAAATAATACAGCCCATTCTGGTGGGTAATAAAGAATTCCAGCGAGGGGATCCTGCTGATAGGAACTTTTTACTCACCAGGGTGCCCAGGCTTTGGTTGCTTGGGGGGGAGGGAAAAACTCCGAAACACATTTACAATGAAAGCCAATTGTTCGTTCTGGGCAACTGACCATAGGTCTGATGAGGAGCCTTAGAAACACGGCAATTGACTCCAAATTGCTAATATTATTAGTATCAAAATAGTTTTCTTCTTAAATCTATCCAGGGATGCAATATAATTGTGCCAGTCAGGCTGGTTCTGATAGCCAACAACAAGACTTTTCCAGGCAGCGTAGTCTCCCATGTGGTTTGGAAACAAGCATTGTTTTTAAGTATTTCTTAAGAAAAACCAGTTCGGGTTTTTTTTTTAAAGATACTCTTTCTTCTTGACTAATTTGGCCTAACATTTGCAGATTTCCCACATCCGCTATGCAAGGGGCCTTTTAATCTTATGCAAAGACATTTCCCGCCAAGGAATAACTTTGTTTCTTATCCTGAAGTCCTCTCCCCAAAGAATGAAAGCCATCAGTCCTGCTCTGAGACTTGAACACTGGCCATCCCCTTATAGCTCTCACAGTATGAAATCATCACTCTGAATTAATTTTCGTCTTTGTGCAACACCCCCAGCAAGCATCTAGACAGTTCCCTCGGGCTTCCTGGTAGCCAGTGGGAGGCAGCCTGGGGCAGGCAGACAGCTCTAGCTACATCAGCCTTCCCTGTGCTTCTTGCTTGGAGTCCTCACTGAGTTAGTTAGTTAACATACAGAGCCTCCCTAGTGTCTTTGAAATAGAGATAGTAATACTAGATCAGCTCAGACATTACTTTCCATATGCACATGGGGCATTGGGTGATAAAACATGAGATGACAAGGGAATAAGATAATTTTACAACTACTGTAATAGTGTATGCCAGCTACACTTCAATTAAAAAAACAGGAAAAAAAATAGAAAAAAAAATAGAAAAGTTGCCCAACAACAACAGAAAGATAATTCTAGAAGGAAGTGTAAGGTTTCCCGGTAGCCCTCCCAGTAATGGCGGATTAAACAAAGCACCAGACGAATAGGCACGAGGGGAGTTTTTAATAGAGACGCCCTTGGGCGAGGTTCCGCGACTCCGAGAGAAGGGAGTCGGGGAAGTCGCGCCCGGGGAGGATGCGCACGGGTTTTTATGGGGTGTGGGTGGAATGGGGGAACATGACCATAATTGGTAGGAGATTGGGTGGAGTTCAGCCCTCGGTTTCCCACCGAAGCTCTGGCCTTGGCGGTCTTTTGAGACGTGGAAGCTGGTGAGGGCGGGGTGTCCGGAGCAGCCCCGGGGCGGGGCGGTGAGACAGTGGGTAGGCTGCCATCTTGTGGTTTCCCCAGTTCCCCGGACCCCGTTGGCCCAACAGGAAGGTTCATCACTGTTAATGACCTTTCTGACAGCAGTCCAATCTGGCAGGTGTACTGCAGCTTAGATGGGGAAATGAAGGACTCCCAACAGGTTACTCTGATTCTGTCCAATGTGTGGAATTGCTGTCTGCAGGAACGTCTGCTGTGGACCTGAATAAATTCAGTCCACTGGCCATCCTAATGATCTGGCAGACCTTTATCCCTAAGTAAGCTCTTGACTTAAGCATGGGCTCAATGGTGTTTGGTGAGCAGGGATGCTTGTGGTCAAAGACCTTTGGTTGATGAAGCTGAATTAAAATGTTTCAGAACTCCCCAGTCCTTCGCGCAGCCCTGAAGGCAAAATCACACGGAGTGCATTCCAAGCACAAAACTCGGTGGGATTTCCACCAAACCACCCTCCAGGGCTTTGAGTCTGAAGTCACTCAGTGGAGCCCCTGGATAAGACTCTTGACTGTGTCCACTTATGGGTCATACTTTGGCCTTCACTTCACAGACTCATTCACATTCCTAGAAACTGTGGACACCTAAATGTACTGACATGTACGTTCAAGACACACACATATTTGTCAGTGTTTTCAAACTTGTTTCAAGGTGACAACACACATGTTTATATACAATTCCACTTTCAGCAGGATTCAGCTTTCATGTTCTAGGTCTCCTCAATGGACCAGCCTCTTCATGAGGAAGAACTCTGGAGGAACCTCGGTGTTGACTTCCCAAGATAGCCGTAACGATGACATGAGTTCATGTGTACCTGTGCGTATCAACACTTAGCCCATCAGCAATTTCCTTCTTACCGTGAGCCCATACCCGAAGCCCACAGTGGTATTTACTTTCTTGGAGTGAGGGGTTTTCCTCAATTGGACAGTGGATAAGACCAGCTGAAGAGAAGACGGCCGCTCACTTATTCAGGAGTTGATATTTGCTGGGTGCTAAAACGTTGTTTATGTGTCAGGGAGGTATTGGTCCCCAGGGCACATCTGATAACATCTGAAGATTTTTTAAAATTGTTGGTACCCTGGGTAGAGGCCAGGGGTACTAATAAACGTCCTACAATGCACAGAAGAGTCCCCCATATGAAAAACCGTTCAGCCCACAGATCAGTAGTGCTGTGGTGCAGAAACCCTGCACCAAGATACTAGGTTTTGGTTTAGTCCTTAGAAACAGACAGGTGGATTCTGTCGTTTTCCCCATTGACAGAGGCAGACACTGTGGCAGTGAGAAGTCAAGAAGCTGTTCAAGATCCCAAATCTAGTGGGAGAACATAGATTTGGATGAATCTAGAATGCAGACTCTTCATCCTTACCTTCTAAGGGCAAAATCAGGATTCGATCCATTTTCTCTGCTTCTACACGTTACTGCCTTTTCACTTCCATTATGATTAAGTTGAATGACTGTGAAACTTGCTTTATAAAGAATGAATGAGTCTTTCAATGGTTCTTTCCAAGCAGAAGAATTTCTGTATTTAGTCACTGTGGATGTAGGGTGCCGCCGATGTTTTCATCAGAGGGGAGCTGTGGGCAAGTTTTGCTGACTTTGCTGGTGTCAGTCTCAATGGTATCTTTTGTTAATGGTTCTTTGTTTTCAAGTTCCCCTTGCTCTTCAACGGTAGCATGTTGTTAAGGGAGTTTTTCGGTTCTGTCCTTTTAGGAGAGAGGATTCACACTCTGGTTTTGCCTTTTGAGGCTTACACACATTATCACTAGAGTACATTATCATTTTTTATCTGGTGTCAGGGAGGATTTTCTCATCTTCTGAATTAGGTGACATGCTCTAAGCAGGGAAGGGATTTAGGACTCCTTGGAGCCCACAAGACTTACTTTGTTCCACTGGTTTTCCTACTAGTCAAAAAGAAATAGGGGATAATAGAAACTCATCAACTGCTATTTGCAAAACTGTTTACTTTTTCAAATATTTCGGTCTCTTGTTGACAGGAACATTGACCTTTTTCTTTTTCTTTTTTTCCCCTTGCCATAGTGGATAATTTATTTTATATGAGGTGGTGTTTTCTACAACCACTACAGAACGTTCTGAATCACTCTGAACCCTATTCGGATAAAAATAAATGCTCTCATTTTCTTCGATGGATGTTTTCCTTCGCCTGTGAAAAGTATGATTGGCTTTGATCTTTCCACAAACCCACTATACGAACCCCTGAGAAATGTTTGAACAAAATGTAAGAAATATCATAAACAAGCAAAAATCTCGCAGAAATGAAGGAAAGCACAGTCTGCCTCTCCTCTTCCAAGTCCCACCCATCAGTTAAATCGATCCTTGGGCTCAATGAAGAGTAGAATTTTTACAAGAAGAATTTTTAGCTAAATATAAAGGTGACCATAAAAAGGGCAGCAACTTAATAAATTCATTAAGAAGCAAAGGAGTGGGCGCCTGGGTGGCTCAGTGGGTTAAAGCCTCTGCCTTCGGCTCGGGTCATGATCTCAGGGTCCTGGGATCGAGGCCCGCATCGGGCTCCGTGCTCAGCAGGGAGCCTGCTTCCTCCTCTCTGCCTGCTCTCTGCCTACTTGTGCTCTCTCTCCCTCCATGAAATAAATAAATAAAATCTTTAAAAAAAAAAAAGCAAAGGAGCGCAGGTTCGTTCCCTTATTTGTATGAAGATGAAGATTGCCAACGCAAAGTGGAAGGATTAAATTGAGAAGCAGAGTAAGGGCGGGTGGCTCTGATCACATTTTTACTTCTGTCATAAATTCCAAATGAGGGCAGCCCTGCTGTCATGTGGACATAGTGGGAAAGCCAAAGGAGGAAGACATTTGTCTCCTAACTTTAAACTTTTGTGGCATTTTTGGACCATACCGCCTAAAGTGTACTCTGAACTACTCTTTAATTTTTTTTTAAGATTTTATTTATTTATTTATTTGAGAGAGAGAGAGAGAGAGAGGGAGAGGGAGAGAAAGCATGCACACAAGCAGCGGGGAGAGGCAGAGGCAGAGTGAGAGGGACAAGCAGACTCCCCACCGAGCAGGGAGCTGGATTCGGAACTTGATTCCAGGACCCAGGATCATGACCTGAGCTGAAGGCAGACATTTCACTGACTGAGCCACCCAGGCACCCCTGAATTACTCTTTAATCTTATAATGATCTTGAGAGTAACACAGTTGTACCACGCTGTATTTGCGTGCATGGTGATAAACACATTACATTGTAAATGGTGGTTAGAAGCAGATATTTTTGACATCCATCTTGGTGTTTCTTCATAAATTAGTATACGAAGAACATGCAAATATCAGAAGTGGTATTGCCTTCTCTTGACCCCTGTGGGACCCAGGTGAAAGCCCCAGATGTTACTTAGAGCGGAATCTTCTAGAGGAAGGCAGTAACTGAAAGACTGTAATCAAGATATGATTGAGGTAAGATAAAACCGGGGCACCTGGGTGGCTCAGTCGGTGGAGCTTCTGGCTCTTGATTCCAGTTCAGGTCATGAACTCAGGGTCATGAGATTGAGCCCTGCATGGGGCTCTGCACTGGGCATGGAGCCTGTTTAAGATTCTCCCTCTCTCCCTCTGCCCCTCCTTGCTCATGCACATTTGCATTCTCTCTCTCTACAAAGGGAAAAGAAAAAAAGATTAAAAACTGGTCCACTAAGCCGAAAAGGGGGTGGAGGTTACATGGCCCAAATAGAGCAATTTGTCCACATTGGAAGAAATCTCTGAGGCGTACTGACCCCAACAGTAGTGTTGTGCCTCAGGGAGAAGGGTGTTCAGACATGGCTGAAGGTGCTAATCATGTCCTCTGGGTACATCTGTGACCACATGACTTTATTGTAACTGAAGCAAGATGACCATCTGAGGATGGAAGCTAGAGTCGAGGACGAACCTCTTCTGCTCTGGAAAAGGGGAGGGTTCCCTCTAATTATGCAGATCTAAGTATGCTTGCAAGCTTCCCCCACGTTTCTCCTGTCCGAACTACCAAGTTACACTGCATTGGTCAAATTCGGGTAATCCCAGGAGACCAGGTCCTAGCAAATAGATATGTAAAAGGATCTTTATTTTCATTTTCATAGCATAAGATCCTAGGTTATGTTCCATACACAAATACTTTCTTCCAGGGCACCTGGGTGGCTCAGTGGGTTAAAGCCTCTGCCTTCGGCTCAGGTCATGATCTCAGGGTCCTGGGATCAAGCCCGCATAGGGCTCTCTGCTCAGCAGGGAGCCTGCTTCCTCCTCTCTCTCTGCCTGCCTCTCTGCCTACTTGTAATCTCTCTCTCTCTGTCAAATAAATAAATAAAATCTTAAAAAAAAATACTTTCTTCACTGCACTCGTGAATTTGATGATAATATTCACACATGTTTGCATCTTCCAAAAAAGGGGGGGGGTACAAGTTGTGTTTGATCATTTTTGTAAACTTAGTCAACAAATGAGGAAAACTGGATGGAAAGAAGTTCCCCAAGAGTATCAATCGATGATGCCACGAGCAATGAAAGGCAGTTTCCCTCAGAAGCAGCTGGTCAAATCTACAAGCAGTGATTAGCCACGTGGTCCATTGTGATCAACGGCAGAGAATTAAATCTCTGCTTTACCTCAGTCCACCTTTGCCATGTCGTCGTGGCCAAGGAGTTTCAGAGACTCTCTTGTAAAATGAGAAATTAATATTCACAGGGAGATGCTGTCAGAGTGAAATAGATAATCTGTTTAGTTCTCTCAGCAAATTAAGAGTATTTCAGTGAGTGAGGCTAACTGCAGCATTTTGAGCCAGACAACGGTAGGAGTAACTTGATTCAAAGGAATGTGTAGCAGGTGCAGGGACTGGGGAGAATGGAATAAAACACGTGGAGTGCCAGATTTACGAAAGCACCAAAAGCTCAATACTCAAGATAAGCAGTATTTTAATGCGATATTTACAAATCAGTGCAAAAGAAATCTGCGATGAATAATATATACATAACATCACAATTTTTAAAAAAGGACAGATTAAACTCCATGTCACTCATCTGATTCCAATAAAACTTTATTTATAAAAACAGGCAGCCAACCCAGGAGCCAGAATTTGCTTATTTGATTTTTTTTTAATATAACATCACCAGAAATTAAAGTTTTCTTTGTGCGACAACTCAAAAAATAGAATAAAATATTGTATCACGATATTTTTTTGTCCTGATTATGCAGTTTTTATGGGCTTCCTTAACTTTGTGCTAGAGGAGAGTGCCTCATTTATATAATCCTAGTCTCAGCCCTGATGTATAATTTTTTTGTTTTTTGTTTTAATTTAAACAGATAAATTCAGAATTCTATAAGTCCAACCCTAGATAAAGACCTTTGGGACCATCATGTCCAACCGTTTGCGTGGTTGCAAATTCTTTCTAAGCATCTCCTCTTTAATGTCAAAGATGGTAACTTTGGCCTTACTAGCCTTTGGCTGAAAAATCATGTGTGCACAGGTGGAATTGTTGACCTTTTACAAGAACACCAAACCTGACCTTCCCCGGACCCTGCATTAAATAAGACTCCCACTTGCCTACAGGGCTTTGACTTGGGGCGGTTTGGATAGTACATTCACTGCCCTGTTTGAGTTCATTTCTTCTGTACTTTAGGTTTTTCCTAATTTCCTTTGACTCATTTTTGAGGACAAATTCTGATCATCCTGAAAATAAGGAGCATTTCGGAAATTGTTTTCTTCGTTGCTTTTAAATATTGATGGGATTCTGGCAGTGGGAATATAATTAAGCTCACAGCAGTGATCAAGCTCCTTTTTATAACAAGCCTTTTATCCCTTTACCTAATCTGCCACTGCCTTTCCTCGTTTCTCAGGGTTAAATGGCCCCATCCGTTGTACCTTGGCAGGACTTGCCATAGATCGGATGTTCTTTTCCTCCTAGAAGGCAGAGTGTGCCTTTTGCAAGGGAGCGTGTGACTTCTGTGTCATCCCATTGGCAGCGGTTGATATAGAAACGATGGCCCTTGAATGTGTAATTACTACAGCTTTTCAGGCCACCTCATCGTCCCAAAGCTGCCGTCCCTCTTGTCCCTTTTGTGCTTCTTTGGGGTCCAGTGTTCACCCCGGGGATCCCAAAGGGGGAATGGAAGAGCACAACAGCAGGTTCTGGTCAAACAGCAGGTGAGAGAAGGACCATGGCAGAAGTTGAAGTTTTGAGGTCTAACTGGATTGTCGATTGTCCCTGGAAGGGCAAGTGTGGTGGTGAATTTTGTATGTCATTGTGGCTGGACCACATATTCAAACACGATTCTGTCCGGGAGGGCAGTTTGGGGTGGAATGAACATTTACTTGTTTATTTATTTTTAAATATTTTATTTATTTGAGAGAGAGAGAGAGAGAGAGAGAGACCACAGAGGCAGAGGGAGCGGGAGAAGCAGGCTCCCCGCTGAGCAGGGAACCTGACGCAGGACTCGATCCCAGGACCCCGAGATCATGAACTGAGCTGAAGGCAGATGCTTAACCGACTGAGCCACCCAGGCATTCCTGGAATAAACATTTAAATCAGCAGATCGAGTAAAGCAAATTGTCCTTCCTAATGTGGGTGGCCCTTACCCAATCAGTTGAGGGCCTGACTAGAACAAAGAGCCTGGGCCTACCCCAAGTCAGAGGGGATTCCTCTTGCCTGACTACCTTGAGCTCAGGTCTGGTCTTTTCCTGACCTTGGACTCTATTGGAAACATCCGTTGTTCCCCAGTCTTGAGCCTGTGGCTACTGCAGCATCTGCTCTGCCAATGCCCAGGCCTTCGGGCCCACACTGGAGTTCCACTGTTGGTGCCCCTGCGGTTCCAGCTGACCAATTCTGCATTCAGGGATTTCTTAGCCTTTGTCATTGCATTTTCTTATAATAAATGCATGTATAATAATAATATAATAAATAATAGTATCATAAATATAAGCATCCATTATTACAAACACATGTATGCTATAATTATAAGGAAATACTAAGTAAATAAATAAATTCAATTGGTTCGGTTTGTCTGGAGAGCCCTGACTCATATAGCATAGTGTTTTTTTATCATTCGGAAATCCACTACAGTCCAAGAAGCCTTATGCATGACATGCAGTGGTAAGGAATGTATCTGATCAAAGATAAAGAATTAGATGCATTCACAACCAAAGGATTATCAGGAACATTCATCATTTAGGGAATCTGCCTGGCAGATGTGTTTGGGAAGTTCCTACCTTGTAAATTTTAATGAAATGTAGAGTCCTTTTCCTTGTATAGGAGGGAAAAAATTATTAGACCCTCAGTACTGTCTTCCCTCGTAGGATAGGGCATGAGCTATGTGACCTAGATTTCATCAATCTGATGTATGCATGCAAAATTCCACCAACGGAGTTTGTGACACAAGGAAGTCAGGTCAATGCAGAATTCTTTTTGGTGATGGCTCAATGGACAGCTGCACAGTGTCCAAGGGTAGCTGTGGAAATGGTGTCTTCAGGAACAGCTGGTGTTTAAGTCCACTGGTCTCAGCAACGGTAGAAAGCTAGAGGATGGAAAGTTGGACATCAGGGACAGACGTGCCCTCCCTGGGCAGGGTCCATGCTGTGATTGGTGGCTGTAGAGGTTCTGTTGTGGCTGTGTGGCTTCCTATTTTTTTGTCTCTATTTTCCAAATTTGGTTCTCCAGCTTTTGTTGGCAATTATATTAGAATATTCACTTTCTATTAGTTGGCCAAAGTCCTTCTTCATTGTTTATATCTAAGAATCAGGACTGATGCATTTATTCATTTCCTTAGTATTTCTTAAGCACCTACTGTATATCAGATGCTTTTGTATGCAGGGTGGGTAGTGGAGGGAGGGGAGCCCCTGTGGGGCTAATGTTTCCCTCAAAGGCTGGACACAGAAGCAGGGATTGCACAACTCCTGTGACGCAGACTCCCAGGTATATAGGGAAGAAAACCAAAGCACAAACATTTTCCAAGCTTCTTGCGAAGACCCTTTTTTTTTTTTTTAATATTTTATTTATTTATTTGACAGAGAGAGACAGTGAGAGAGGGAACACAGGAAGGGGGAGTGGGAGAGGGAGAAGCAGGCTTCCTGCCAAGCAGGGAGCCCGATGCAGGGCTCGATCCCAGGATCCTGGGACCATGACCTGAGCTGAAGGCAGAGTCTTAACCCACTGAGCCACCCAGGCTCCCCTCTTATGAAGACTCTTGATGTTGAGTAAACCAGTCACAACTGTGGTGAAAATAAAGAGCAGAGCACAAGGTGGAAATGAGTGTCCTTCAGTTTAGGTTTAGATTCTCAGGCATAAGCTTTTCCCTTCTGCTTGGTTCTTCCCAGTTTTTCTCTATTCACACTTTCCCAGATCAGTTCTACCCTGTTTCTTGGCTGTCTCCTCGTCTACTTCCTTCAATGGCATGCATGAGGAAAAGGAACCAGTGAGTTAGTGACCACCATTCTCCCTTAGCAGCGTTCTCCAGATGTGTGAGGAGGGGGGTGGGCACAAATTTCAGTATGGTTCAGGGCGCCTGGGTGGCACAGTTGGTTGAGCGTCTGACTCTTGGTTTTGGCTCGGGTCGTGATCTCAGGATCATGAGATCAAGCCCCATGTCGGGCTCCACACTCAGTGCAGAAGTCTGCTTAAGTCTCTCTCTCCTCTCTCCCCTCCCACCTGCTCTCTCTCTCTCTCTTTCTAAAATAAATAAATCAATCTTTAAAAAAAGTAATAAATTTCAGTATGACTCAAGTGTAACAGTCAACAAAGAAAAACCAAGGTGATTGTTAGATCAATAAGAAGTTTGCTACATTTGGGGCAGGTTACTCCAGTTTTTCTCACATGGAAACATCTTCGTGGGTTAACAGGTTTAAATAACTTTTTATTTATTTTTTCTTATTTTATTTTTTAAAAGTATTTATTTATTTGATGGAGAGAGAGAGAGATCACAAGTAGGCAGAGAGACAGGCAGAAGGAGAGGGGAAAGCAGGCTCCCTGCTGAGCAGAGAGCCAGATGTGGGGCTGGATCCCAGGACCCTGAGATCATGACCTGAGCTGAAGGCAGAGGCTTAACCCACTGAGCCACCGAGGCGCCCCAGGTTTAAATAACTTTTTAAAGCCCTTAGAGCGGTGCTATCAAATCTTGTATGCATCATGCAAGCCATGTACATAGTTTTAAATTTCCCAGGAGCCACATTAAAAAAAAGTAAAGCCAAAAAATGGAAACAAAAACAGGTGAAGTTGAGGGATGCCTGTGTGGCTGAGTGGGTTAAGAGTTTGCTTTCAGCTCAGGTCGGTCCTGCATCAGGCTCCCTGCTCTTGTGACCTTTGGATATAGTCTTTATAATTTCTTCCACCAGCCCTTTTGCGAGTCCTCCCCATTCCCCAGCCATCTCTCATCAACGCTGCTTTTTTCTTTCCTCCTTGAAAAAGTCTCCTTTATCACTTGGTAGTTAAGCAAGCTCAGGCTTTCTTTTTTCAAGCTTCCTTTTTTGTTTTACAGTTCTCTCTCTCAGTGGTTTAATCTTCACCTTATCCTTCATTTAAAGAAGGCAGTATCAAAGAGCACAATGAGCCCTTCTGAGTCAGCTGACACCCTCCTTTGTCAAATATCCCCTTCCCTCCACAATTAAGAGTTTATAAAAGGAATCGGGAAGTGTCTTTCCATGATGCTTTAAACACAAAAATAGGAACACAAGTAGGTTTTCTTTCTATATGGTAATAAACTTTTATTCTTCTTGAGTCACTGGTTGATTTTTATTTTAGGATACTATTATTTCTGCACACCTACCTCACCTCAATGTGCCAAAAGTGAACTTGGTACCATATTTCTTCATGCAAAAACACATTGTTTCTCTATCAAATAGACCACTTTTGTTCCACTGTGCCTTTTTTGTTTTGTGTTCTCATAATTTTAAGAGGTCTACTCTTTGTAAGCTGTGGGATGCTTCAGAGATATTAGTAATCATAAAATAAAAACAATGCAAGTATAGCTACTGCTGATATACAAATTAACATTTATGTTCATGATTTATCCTTTCTGGCATGTCAAAACAGGAAGCAGTTAAACTTTTTTTTTTTAATTTTTGTTTATTTATTTGACAGGGAGAGAGACAGCGAGAGAAGGAACACAAGCTGGGCGGGGATGGGAGAGGCAGGAGCAGGTTCCCCGCTGAGCAGGGACCCCCCCCCCCATGCGGGGCTCGATCCTGGGACACCAGGATCATGACCCGAGCTGAAGGCAGATGTCTAACGACTGAGCCACCCTGGAACCCCAAAAAACAGGAAACAGTTAAATGAGTATGCACATGAACCCATAATATTCCCTATCTTTATTCACTTACTATGTTATTAGTCATAAAGCATTAATTACCCAATCACTTTTTTGATATTGGGAGACAGATGGCACCCTCTCTTTCCATGATAAAATTTCCAACTATATGGTGCATAGTAAAGACCCGTTATTTATATAGAAGTTGCGTTTTCCCCACATCTGTGGAAAAGTAGAAAAAAGTGATATTATCATTGCCTCTCACCACGGAAGGCACAATGCTTCGTGTCCCACAGAGAGGCGCCATTTAGGATCCTTTCTTCAGCTCCCTAAGGAAGAATAGACTAGAACCCCTTTCCTTTGTGTGTAGCAGTAGCTTTGCCTTTTGATCTGTTAGATAAACCCACTATATGGGAATCTGGTAACGTTGTAAGAAGTGAGGGAGACAATTTGAGATTCTCTGTTTCTCAACATTGCACATCAATACTCAAGCAGAAAATGTTTTCTGCATCGACCACTGTAATGATGAAGGATGATGTCACCCACCAGGCCTCCCCCGGATGGGAATAAGGACCGAGGGCTCGATAGCGGGGCGTACCTGTAACCCAATCACAGAGCTCTAGTGGCGAGAAACCCTGGCCTGGAAATGGAGGTGCTTCTTAATGGAAAAACTAAAAGGAAGGCCTTATTAGCGGTAGGAAGAACTCTTTGGGGAGATGCTCAGCATATTGCTTCCCTGATGGTTGATTTCAAGGGCCTCTCTTTCAGCAAGGCCTGGCTTACCTCTGGGGAGAAGAGGCTCTAATCATTGTCTGCCTCATGTATTAATGTTGTTACCAGGTGACTGTATGATGAGTTTATCTCAATGATCAAAAGGCGAAGCTTCTACTACACACAGAGGAAATAACTACTTGGCTATGGACCAATGCATCGTAGAAAATTTAAAGAATACAGAAAAACATGATAAGGCGAGAAGGCATGGCACCGAAGCTCTGTGTGTTGATTCTTCTGCTTGGATGGAAATCAGATTTCTTGATGAGTAACTCATGCAGAAAGAAGCCACTTCTAGCCTCGTCTGGACAGACTTTCCCTCCTCAGAGTGATGGAGGTCAGGGCTCAACTTTGTAATTAAGCTACAGGAATGAGTTGCAAAGTTAAACACTTGGCAAGGAGAAATATGGCATGCAAGCTACCTGTGGCGTGTTCATGCTCTTTTTTCTGAAATAATTAATTTTCAAGTGGAGAGCTGCATTGGGGGACTGAAAAATCTGAGATGTGCTTTCCTAAGGGCATCCTAAGATGTCCGTAAAAGATGTCAAAAGCGTCCATTTATAGGGCTGTCTTGGAACATAACAGTTAACGTTTATTAAGTATTTAATCTGGGCAAGACACTGCACTGGACATCAATCAATTCCCTCCCTCCCTCCCAACATCTACATGAAATAGACAAGTTGTCATTCTTAAGTAAGGACGAGTCTCCAGGAAGTTCAGTTGCTTGAACAAAGAGCCATATAAGGCAGTGACAGAGCCAGGATTTGAACCTAGGTCTCCTTTTGTATAAATTCCATTGTGTGACCAGCTGTTGCACCATTTCCCAAGAGAATATGCTCCCGCTGCCAAGATCTCCCACTAGAACATCAGGCAGGGACTTAGGAAAGGAGATACATGTGTAAGATCGTGAGTTGATCTGGATGAGCCCTTGGATTGCTTTCTAATCCATGGTTTCTGTAATCTCTATGATTTTATATATTGGAGTCTTAATGATTCTGAAATAGCAATTGTAAAAGGAAAAGTGATCCTCTTTTAGTTTAAATATTTTCAAAGCAATCCAGCATTTTAAATTAATGTTACTGCTCATGAGACCCTTTGGTTTCATTTTTCCCCCTTAACACAGTTCCCCTTTTCAAAGCTTTGAACATCCTTTGCCCTGATTCCTAGTGTTTTGTTGAATCTCAGTGTTCTAGAAATAATTCTTATTGTCTAGAATCATTAGTGCATGTGCTAAGGCAATCAAGGAAACCGGATGTCTGGTACCATCAGAAATGGTCCCGGAAGCGAATATGATGTAGTGCATACTTTCTCAAATCTGCACCAAGAGTATTTCAGGTCGTTAGTCACTGTGGCTAAAGAAAGTGGTCACATGCTTGTAACAAGTCCCAGATCTTCCTTTAACTTTGTAGTTGAGCAAACGAGAGTACCTTATATTATGGTATATACATCTGTAGTCACACACTTGGTAGATATCTATAGTTGATGAAGAAACAATACATAGATTTTACTTGACCTACAAGTTCTATGTCCTGGAGGCCAAGAGGTCTCTTGTTGCCAATGCCAGAAAACACAGGGCGCCTGGGTGGCTCGGTGGGTTAATGCCTCTGCTTTCGGCTCAGGTCATGATCTCAGGGTCCTGGGATCGAGGCCCGCATTCGGGCTCCCTGCTCAGCGGGGAGCCTGCTTCCCTCTCTCTCTCTGCCTGCCTCTCTGCCTCCTTGTGATCTCTCTCCCTCTGTGAAATAAATAAATAAAATCTTTAAAAAAAAAAAAAAAAGAAAACACACCTAGCTTCTTTCTTCTCTGGAGAAGTGATTGAGGAAGAGAAATCTCAAAGTGCTCACTGACTTCTAATAACAGCTTATGAGTAATCACTTTGGTTTTGATGGTGAGGCTTTCCAAAAGGGTAAAAAATTGTAATCTGTCTTACCTAAGTTTTGGGAAATTATGATGTGCTAGAAATTGGCCTTTATTAAATAGAGGGCATTTGGGAAATGTTTATTTTTGTGCTCTTCATCCATCATTCTAAATAGGGGTGCCAAGTTTCTGGCATTTACTGGAGCCTAGCTTCTAAGTGAGCGAACCGAGAGTTGTGTGTGTGGGGGGGTCCCTCTCCCTGTGCCTCCGTGGTCGATTTGAAAGATGTCTTACACCTGTATTTTCAAAAACGACTCCGGGCAAATACTTGCAGTCAAGTAAATGCAGAAATGACTACTACTAAATCCGTCTATGAAACAGTCTCCTCGCTAGGATGTCATTTCCATTTCATCTACACACAGGCTCACTGAGATATGTAAACCACGCAGGCTTACGGATCGGATTAAAACCATATCGGAAATTTGATCCTTAGACAGGTGCGTCTGGCACATCTCTTCGGGAAATGGAGCCTCTGGCAAACTTTTCCTGGGATCTAAATATTTGGCTGTTGTAGATATCAATTTCCTGCTCTTGTGGGTCATCTTGCTCCTCCAGGCATGTGTTTGGACATCAGGCAACTTTGCTCCCATAAAAGGTATCAGGAACGATGCAGGGGCTCCCTCTGGGTTCTCGCACCCAGAGCATGGATGTGGAAACCACTTGGGCTTTAAGTTGTAGAGCATCTGCTCGAGCGTCAGGGAGATGCGGCACATTCCAGGGGGAGGTTCAATGTGCCAGAAAGGAAGCAGCACAAGGGGACCTGGAAACACTAGATCGTTTGCTCATCTGGCAACTGGGCTGTTGCAGAGACAGGGTAGCAAGTGGTGTTTTGCAATCCACCCTGCTGTTTGTTCCTTTCTCTGCTTCAGGCCCTGGAGTGCCCTGCAGATGAGAATTCTGTGCCTCTGCTGTCCTCCCCCTGCAGGGACGCCAGTGCTGGGCTTCTGCAGTTAGGCACTCTCCAATTGTCTTAATGATGTTGACTACCCTGGTGGGTAGGCACAGCGGGGCACAGAGACTCCAGGGCCCCCTGCCTGCTGCTATTGAACTCCACCAATGGAATCAATTTGTCGTCGACAGCTGTTCCTCTCCACGCCCATTCAAGAGCTTATAGACCATCCCTCTCCTCCTTCTTGGGGAAGCAACACTGCTCAGGCACAGAGCGGAGACGTGTAGGTCCGCCAAGATTTCTGAGTTTGTTCTCCACAGCCTATGGTCTTCCTCCTGGCCTCCCAATGTTCCCGGGCAAGATGAGGAGCTAGGAGCCCTAACCCACTGCAGATGGTCCGAGTTGGAAGCCTGCCTCTCACTTACCCCACTTTAGGGAAACACCAGTTCACATACCTAAAGACCCAGAGTTCTCTAGACAGAGAAGGAAGGTGTTTTGAAAAGAACCCATTGTGTTCACTACTAAGCTTCTTGGCAAAAATTAAGCATTCTGGTGGCTTTTTTTTTTTTAACCTGAGGCCCTTCTGTTTTTATGTATTTCAATGACAATAGATTCATACCCTGCTAATACTTGTCAAAATGTGCCAAGAAATAAAGGTACTGGACATGTCCCGATGAGTTATTTCACTTAATCCTCAGATAATAAAATGGGTATGATAATCCTCATTAAGGAAACAAGGAAATTAGACTTTAGGTTTAAAAAATGATTTATAATTTTTTTATAAACAAATATTTACTTTAGCTGGTACATGTGTATTTCTTAAATGTTCTTGGTAAATGGTGCGTACACACATTTTCTCAGTAATTTCCAGCTCTGAGAAGTACAATGTAGTAATTTTACGAGTTAATTATGAATGCCGAATAATTGAATTTAAGAAAATCTCACTCCTTTGATAGTAATTATCAGGACAGAACTATATATTTTTAAATAAACAAGGATGTAAGATGAACATTCAGGTCAGGTCTCCCCCCACTGCCTCTGGAATGTGCCTGTGTTTGTGTGTGCATGTGCTCGTGTGCACGTGTGCCTGAGTGTGTGTGTGTGCAGGCGTGCCTGTGTGTTGTGGGAATAATGAGAGGAGGGAGGGTAGGGAGGGGAGTAACTTTCCTCTAAGACTCTTGCATCATTTCTGTCTACATCTGTGATGCTCTGTACTTTAGATAACAATTAGCAGTTTCATCGATGGGCTCCAGGTTGGAACTTTGATCCCTTTTCTGTCATCTTTTCCTTCCAGTTGGGAGCAAAGTTAACTTATATTTTTCCATCAGCCATAATAGAACAAAGCCCTTCTCCCATAGTCTGCTCGTGAATATTTCATGACTGTATTTTATGGCAATGGGGCAGTGCAGAGAAGCTGATCAGGGGATAATTGTGCTTCTAAGTGAAGGACACAGATTTAAAACCAATTAGTGTCCTGTTGCTAGAGAAACATCACTTCCTGGAGAAGTGTGGGAAGGGGATGGGGAATAACAACATTACTGAAGTAAAAGTAAAATGTCGGGGCACCTGGGTGGCTCAGTTGGTTAGGCGTCTGCCTTCGGCTCAGATCATGATCCCAGGGTCCTGGGATCGAGTCCCACGTCGGGCTCCTGGCTCAGTGGGGAGTCTGCTTCTCCCTCTTCCTCTGCCGCTCCCCCTGCTTGTGCTCGCTCACGCTCTCTCTCTGGCTTGTTCTCACTCTATCTCAAATAAATAAATAAAATCTCAAAATAAAATGAGATAAAATGTATAATAGGTATAATGTGAAATTTTGATTTGGAGTTAGTTCATTGCCATGTACGTAACAAACAAGAAAGTACATTATTACCTGATATTAGTAGGTATGTGTGGTTTGTAATCAAATTGACAGTATTTTTTAATCTTTCATCACACTGTGAAATACTCCTGTACAGGTATTCTACCAGGTTAAACTTATTATTACACATTTATTAGTCAAGGTAATATGCTAACTGAATGAGAGACAGAGAGAGGGAGAAAATATGAGGAAAAGAAAGAGAATTCTTCTGAATCCATGTTATTAGGGCCCCAGGAAAAAGGGAGGATAAAAAAAACATGGCCTTAAAACTATCTATTACTATTTTAGACAACATTGTTCGAAAACCAGCAATCCTAAATGATCCTAAGTGGTAGGATGAACATTTAGTTAATTAGAAGTGAAACGGAGTGGCTGGAAGGGGGCTTTTCTGAGAAATGGCCCAGGGACACAGCAGGAGCGGCTGGTGTGCCCACACTGCCCTGTCCTGACTCCTATATGCATCCTGTCCATTTGAATGGACCCTTTGTGTGGTGTAGACTGAAGGAAGGGGAGTGGGATTCAGAGGCCGAGGGAGAGGGAGAGAGGGAGAGAGAGAGAGGAGAGGAGCGTGCCCTGGGCGGAGAGCAGACTTGGGTAGGCAGTCTTATTTACTGAAACAAGGTTTGGAATCCAGGCTTCCTGGAAGTTAAAGTCTTGAAAAGGGATGTCTTTGAAACTCAGTTTCACTTCAGATCTAGCTGGTTGGCTGACTGGTGTTATGTTTGTTTCTAATCCAAAATGATCAACCTGCTGTTTGCCATTCCACACTAAATGATGCATTTCTTTGGCTCTGGAAGGGTTTGGAGTCATCATTGTTTTGTTTTGTTGAATTGGGTTTTCTTGTTTCTTTCTTTCTTCTTTTCTTCTTAAAATCTTTGAATTTCCCATATAAACACAAACACGAGTGGGAAGCCTGGTAACTTAAGCCTTTGTTAGGGAACACTGTCTCCCAGAAAGTGCCTTGCTGTCTCTCTGTCTTTAATGTTTAATTATTCTAAAGTTGTGTTGTTCATATTACTGAGACAGTGAATGTTCCTCATAGAAAATGCGGGGAAGAGGGATAACCAAAATACACTCAGTTATTCTACAAACTTAAGACACTCTGGGGGATGCCTGGGTGGCTCAGTGGGTTAAGCGTCTGCCTTCCCCTCAGGTCATGATCTCAGGGTCTTGGGATCAAGTCCCACATTGGACTCCCTGTTCAGCGAGGAATCTGCTTCTCCCTCTCCCTCTCTCTCTTCCCTTGCTTGTGCTCTCTCTCTCTCTCTCTCTCTTTTGCAAATAAATAAATGAAATTTAAAAAAAAATAAAGATACTCTAGGTCAGGGCGCCTGGGTGGCTCAGTGGGTTAAAGCCTCTGCTTTCGGCTCAGGTCATGATCTCAGGGTCCTGGGATCGAGGCCCGCATCGGGCTCCCTGCTCAGCGGGGAGCCTGCTTCCCCCTCTCTCTCTGCCTGCCTCTCTGCTTCCTTGTGATCTCTCTCCCTCTGTGAAATAAATAAATAAAATCTTAAAAAAAAAAAAAGATACTCTAGGTCAGCTTTTGGCTTTGGCTTCTTTTGCTTGGTTGGTAACCAGAAGACCCACGCGCTGCCACACAGGGACGTCAGCTGAGGCACCTGAGTCCAGAAAGGCAGAGTCACACACGTTGTAACTGTGACCACGAGTAAATCATCTGACCTTTCTGAGCTTCAGTTCCCTTATTTGAAAAAGCGGACGCCCCTGCCCATTTTTCAGGGCTTTGTGAACCCCCCCACTCCGCTGTGTGGAATGTGCATCCCAGAGCCTGGCACCGGAGGCAAGATGCCTGTCACTCACAGCTCTTGGCTCAAGCTCATGTTCATGTCCCTTGTCCTTCTCCAGCACACAGTGGGACTGTTGTCAGTGCTGAACAAAGTGGTGGATGGAAAAACATTGGGTATAAGTCAGGGGGATGGAAAGGGGGAATTTGGAAAAGAGACGAGTAACTGTTGTCAGATTTGTGATTTGGACCAGGTGGTCTGTGTTTCTCACTCCTTGGTGCCATGGCATAAATAGCACAGTTAATATTCCAGACTGAACGTTTTGTCCACTGAGCCATGAGTGATGCTTTCGAGGACATGTGTGACCAGCTATGGGAATATAAAGTTTGGACTTGGAGTCGTTGTGGGGGAATGTTGGAATGAATGATGTAACTTTTTGTAAATCTGTTTAACAGCTTTATGGTAATAATATGTCAAATACAGAAATTATGTCATTACAAAAATCAGCTTTATGCCCCTGTCGTGTCTAACATTTTTATTAATCTCACAATGTGTACATTTAAGAGATTTACTATAAAATATATCAAACTGGATGATTTTATTCCTGACATTTACAATATCCTTTCAGGATTTTAACAAATATTTATTTATTTTAGGCAGTGTGAAACAGAGGGCACAGGGAGAGAGAATGTCTCAAGCAGACTCCCCACTGAGCGCAGAGCCAGACACAGGGCTCGATCTCACGACCCTGAGATCATGACCTGAGCTAAAACCAAGAGTCAAAGGCTCAACTGACTACACCACCCAGGCGCCCCCCTTTCAGAATTTTTTTAAAAGTATTATAGTTATATGTTCACACTACATAATTCTTTTCAATAATTTTTTTTGGTTTTTAAATATCTAAAATTATAATTGCTTGGGCAGAAAAAAACTTAAATAGGAAAGCAGTCTATTCAGATAATATAAAGATTTCGCTAACATTCTGAATTATAATAAATACAGATAACATTCTTTGAATAGTCCCTAAATGGTAGACATTATTTTAAAGGTTTCATCTGTGGGGCACCTGGGTGGCTCCATTTGACTCTTGATCTCAGCTCAGATCTTGATCTCAGGGTCATGAGTTCAAGCCCCACGGTGGGCTCCACACCCTGCATGGAGCCTACTCTAAAAAAAAAAAAAAAAAAGGCTTCATTTGTATTAACTCAATAACCTTATGAAATAACATTTACAATTATTCTCATTTTATACATGAAGCACAGAGAGGTTAGCACACTTGCCCAAGGTCACAGAGCCAGCATGATAAATTGTCCACAGGTAGTCTGACCCCAGAACCCATGTCCCTGTCAGTATGCTGGGTCTCAGTAGTGGCATCCATTTCTTGAATATGTGGTATTCGCAAGGCCAGTATTAAGAACTTGGCATAGGGGCACCTGGGTGGCTCAGTCAGTCAAGCATCTGCCTACAGCTCAGGTCATGATCCTGAGGGGCTGGGATCGAGCCCCTCATTGCTCTCTCTGCTCACTGGGGAGCCTGCTTCTCCCTCTGTCCTTCCCCCAGCGCCCACTGCTCATGCTCTGTCTCTCTCAAATAAATAACCTCTTAAAAAAAAACATTACTGATGGCCTAAACCAGCATGCTAGAGGTCCCCACGTGTGCAAATGTGTACACGTGAGTGCACACACACTCACGCACGTGGAGATTTTCTGCCCTCAGCATTTATTGGGAATCATTCCCTAAAGTGTTTTTGCAAAACGAGATTAGGAAGTGAGTGCATTATGAAGAAGGTGAGCTAAACCTTAAAACAATTTAATAAAAAGCTCTCAACATGTGAGCAAGCTTCCCACGTTGTGAATTTAGGTACATTTAATGGCTGAAGAATGAAATGATTGTAGGGAAAAAATTGGCTTTCTAATCAAATAATTTAATTGATAGCTAAGTCCCTTGACGTAAATCATTTAAAGCTGTGTTACAGTGGGAATCAGGATGGAAACTCACGATCGCTTGACGTCTTCCCCTTTCGCCTTTGGTGGTAGCAGCTTTTTGTCGCCTACGTCAGAGCAGAATAGAGGACCCACCAATGACATATTTTGAAGGGCCTGCCAAATGGCATCGGAATTTCTGGATCTTGATCAGAAACAGATTTCTCTCAAATACTTCCTTTCTAGAAGGTCCAGAGTGCTGCCCTGGTTCGCATTTAAAAGGCCTAAGCTTTAACCTTGTCTCAACCAGCCTCAGACTCTGTGAGCCAGAGCACAATATCTAATCACATTCTACATAAAATGGGGAGGAAGAAATAGCTGTGCTACAGCGTTGTTAGGAAGCATGAGGTGATGCTTGGAAAGGACTTGGCGCAGGGCCAGGCAGATGAGGCTCTCAAGGATCAGTGGGGGGAGAAGGAGGCGGGAAGACAGAAGGCCCTTTGGGGCTCCAGGGGTCATGTTGGTTTGCTGCCCTCCTAACCATGACCCCCAGGTCCTGTCCTTACCAGGACTTTGGCCATGGCTTTGAAGAAGGTCAGAACTCCTCAGAACTCAGACAATGGCTTTGAGAAAGGATCCTACTCATAGAACTCAGGCCTCCAGTAGAAAATACTTCATAAAGACAAACTGTTAGTAAATTCTAAAAAGATAGTTCTATTTTGCTGAGTTTCAAAGATAATGCCATTTGCAAGAAACTAGTAAACTCAACCCTAGTTTTCTTGTTGAGAACCACCCTGCGTGCCTTGTTTCCCATTTACCACCACCTTCTTAAATTATGTACCAGTATTGAGTTACTACTTTTTCTTAACATTCTGACTTGTAACCCTAATTCGTTTAA
This sequence comes from Ailurus styani, assembly GCA_002007465.1. Lineage (NCBI taxonomy): Eukaryota > Metazoa > Chordata > Mammalia > Carnivora > Ailuridae > Ailurus > Ailurus styani. The sequence continues at coordinate 1,312,666 of LNAC01000392.1, read as the reverse complement.
ATTTATTTCTATCACAAACAGAACAGCAATATCGATTGTCATAATAGAAGTTAAACAAAAAAGTACGCAATTACTAAAAAAAAAAAACTTTGTTCACATCCTGCTGAAAATCATCTCACATGTTCCCTGGTGGCATTTATTCCATGTTTAGGAAAAGGTTAACCACAGCAGTACCTTCAGGTTCATAAAGTTGGGCACAAAAGCTTCTCGCCTGAATCTAGTGTTCCTGCCATCTTTCCATGGGAAGGGTCCTTAGAGGGTATGATGCTGAGCAAAATAAATGAGTCAGAGAAAGACAAATACCCTATGATTTCAGTCATAGGTGCGATTTAAGAAACAGAACAGGTGAACAGAGGGGAAGGGAAGGAAAAATAAGATAAGATGAAGTCAGAGAGAGACAAACCATGAGAGACTCTTCACTCTAGGAAACAGACTGAGGGTTTTTGGAGGGGAGGTGGGTGAGGGGATGGGGTAATGGTGATGGGCATTAAGGATGGCACGTGATGGAATGAGCACTGGGTGTTGCATGCAGCTGATGAATCACTAAACTTTACCCCTAAAACCAATAATACACTTTATGTCAACTAAATTAAATTTAAATAAGAAATTTTTAAAAAAAAACACAGGAGGGACACACAACTTACTAGAGGCAATGGAAAATATCCTGCCACGGAGAATGTGCAAGAGAAGACTGGTTACCAGGAATTGATGGGTAAAACCCACCATTGCCATAATTAATGCCCTAAAAACAGAAAGCCAACCAGAGCACGGTAGGGGTCACTGAAGCGAAGAATCGCGCACCGTGACGGAACTGTCTTGTGCACATCGTTATCAAAGATGAGTTATTGGGACTGACGTAGCTCATACTCCATTGTTTCGTTATCTTCCCCCATGCCATTTCTGGTGTGTGGTTGTCCCTGACTGATGCCTCTCCTTATATCTGATCAGATTATATTTCTATTTAGCACCCTCCTGATGGTCATGAAAAATAGAGCTGCGTGAGTGCACATGGCCCCAAATACAATAGTATGCAGTATCTCTTAGTTGGAAGAGACTTGGAGGATATTAGCCATTGGTTTTTTGATCTCCCTTTCAAGGGAATCCTCTCAGATTCTTGGATCAGAAACAAAGCAAAGCCCTGTGAGAAGCGCGTGTCTGACCTTAGCCTCCCTCCCCTGAATGAAAGTAGCTAGGATGGAGTTCTGCACTCCTAGCCCCTTACCCATCGGTACAAGGTCATGGTTTGACTCCTTTATGCTTTCCTCTTGCTGGCTTTCTAGAAACTGAGGCAGAAGGGCAGGGGGAGGCACAATTAATTCCTTCATGATTTATCCACCTGCCTTTGAATAATTAAGTGCACCTCAGCAAGAATCTGATAGCTCTTCCATTTTTCTTTCTTTCCTTTTTTTTTTTTTTTTAATGGAGGCTGGAGAGTCTATACCTTCGTGTAAAATGGTAGAGCTCAGGAACTGCAGATAGGCGAAAACCATATGGGGAACGTGTTCCCTTCTCTTCCCCAACTCTTAGGCTGAATCGCATGATACGATCATTTTCAGAGGTCAGAATGGCCAAATATCAGCAATTTTGCATAACTGAACCTATAGAAAGAGGAGAGAGTAATTATTCATCACAGCCTTGCAGCCAAGCCCTCTCAACATGAGCTGAGCAACAAGTAGGCATTGGTTGCCTGTTATAGAAAGACCCAACTTCAGATGCCGTATCTAGTGCTTGGAAGCCCAATCATCTGATAAACGTTAAGTGACAAAACAGAATGAGCGAGGATGAGCTCTAAGCCAGACAGCCCTGTCTCTGGCTGGACCGAAGGAGAGAATGAATGAGAGGACAGTGATTATGACTGCTGTATGCTGGCTGACCGAGGCTGTTGAATGCATCAAGAAATTTTTGAGGGTCCTGAGTGGCTCAATCAGTTAAGCATCTGCCTTTGGCTCAGGTCATGATCCCAGGGTCCTGGGATGGAGCCCCGCCCTGGACTCCCTGCTCAACGGGGAGTCTGCTTCTCCCTCTTCAGCTCCCCTTTCTTGTGCTCTTTTTCTCTCTCTGTCAAATAATAAAATCTTAAAAAAAAAAAAAAAAAGAAAAGAAAGTAAGAAACAGTTGAACACAGAGTTACAGCTTCCAAATGTGTGGCCCAGCTACAACCCTAGAGAACTGGGGTGGAGGGCTTTTGAACCCAGCAGACACAATTACTAATGCAGTGACTACTCTAGGGAACGCCGGGGGGTTATCTGGGGGACCAGAGGGTAAATGGACACAGTATAGGGAACCAGAGGTCCCAGAGACACTATGCACATAGTGGGAGTCGCTTCCGATTGTTCTGGAGTGAGGGTAACATGTTTCAGGATTCAGATACATCTTATATAAATATTTCTGATAAAGGAGAAGTATTTTTTTATTCTAGCAGGAAAGCACAGCAGCGTAGTTATAAAAATTCTATTTTCTTCCACATACTTTTGCAATATGACCCAATTGGAAAAGTAGAGTATTGTGATTTTTATCACAGTATTCTCCTATTTCTGTGCTTTAAGCTCATTCATATGCTTTGGCTCTTAGAAGTTTCATGGGAGAGAATGTACTTCATTTTAAGTTGAAAGAGTCACAGGTATATAGGTCAGGTGTGTTCCATTGGTGACAGTGATGGATCCTCCAGGAAGTAGTAGAAGAGAGAGAAGGGGAGCAGTAAACCCCGAGGATCTTATGTAAAAGGATGGAAGGACCAGTGAAACAAAACAAGATTTTAGTGGTAACCATGGCAACCTGCATGGATAAGGAAGAAGACGAAGCTTCCTGGTCATTACTATTATTGTATTTTAACGTTTATTGACTGACTCCCTGCATGGCATTGGGGCTAATCAATTTTTTTTTCCTTGGGAGGAACAGATAAATGGGGATGAGGTTTCCCTTTAGGGAAACCAGCACATTCTAAGAGCTTTTAATGAAGTTGGGACTCTGTCAGATGACAAAGGAACACTACGTTCTCTCGGCTGTGTCGTGGAGAAATTTTTAAAACTTAGAGACCATGTCATAGAAGGGGCCGTGCAGTGACATTTATGCCAGAGACATCTGACAGGTAAAAAGATATATGGTAAAATCAGTGATGTGGAATAAAGGAAGCCGAAGGTTAGATTTAAGATGAATCGGTTCTCGTTTGAAGACAGAGCCAATAATACTATTTTTTGGTCAGCCATCTTCTCGTGGAATCCCTAAGGGCAAGATCTGTTTACTGTGGCAGCCCAATTAAGATGCTGCTCTCTCAAGAAAAGAACCAATGCTTCAATACCCCAACTTCTGAGATGCATTTATTGCTTCTTCATGCCCAAGTACAAGAGCAGAACTGTCACCAAGAAAAGCACAGCACAATAAAAGGAGACAAAAGGCGCTTCTTCCTTCCCGGGATGGGACCACGTTTGGACGGTGGGCAGGATGGGGATTGGAATGCTAGTGTCTTAGGTCTGGCCTTGGCTTTGGTTGTTTGCCAAGTGAAAACTGTAAGAATTATTAGCAGTACCTGAACCCTTTCTCTTGATCAGGATTTCTCAAACAAACCACCTCGGACAGGAGGGTGGGGGGAGGGGAGTCTGATTAGAATGAGGAGTTTGATTTCAGTAGAGTCTTGTAGATTCGCCAGAATCAGGTGGGGCTCCAGATTCCGCATTTCTAATTTCCAGTTGATGCCATGCTGACAATGACCAAACTTCACACTGTAAAGCTCAGCTTTGCCCCGCAGATCACCTGGGGAGGTTAAAAAAATCGGGTGGGCCAGGCCATACCTCCAAAGCAGGTCGGTCCGCATGTTCAGAGTGCTGTCTGGGAGCGGGGCATTGCAGCAACCCGTAGGTCAAAGATGACTTCCAGATGTCTCGATTTGGCTTACCCAGGACTTGACGATTTTTCTTATCCTTAAAAACACAGAGAGATCTCACATAAAACCCTTGTTTTTAGTTCTGCCTTGAATGAAAAACACCAAGACTGTGCTCCCACTTATTATCTACTGTAGCCAAGGAGCCAGGTCTCTCTCTTGCCTGGCCAGCCACTTTCCCCATTTCTGTTGTCTGCCCGTCACCTGCAAGCATTTGCTCTTGTGCCCCTGTTCAGAGGGTCACACGGTAATGCCTCCTCTTGGGTGAATGGTTTGTAACGCCCGTCTTCCTTACATCCCCACCTTACACATGGCAGAGGGGTTGGGTGGTGGGTTTGGATCAATTGCCCATATGGAACGCTAATGTGGGAAAACCCTTGGGTAGGAGGAGTCCAGCGCTGAGTTCTGGTCCATTTCTGCCATTTACGTCTCCACGGGGACTTCAACTCTCTGAATCTGAGTTGTCTGTAAAGTCACAGTTTGTAGATTGGACTGAACATCCTTTGCAGGGGCTAACACCTCATTAGCTACCCTTACTGATTCACTCTGGAGATTCTGATTGTTTGCTTACTATCTGCCAGGCACTCCTAAGTGGAAGAGCTTCAGTTCCTCTACATCCCAGGGCTCCAGGGGCTGGCCGTGCTCTCCTGGGGGAGATGGCTGGGAACTGGGTGGTCATACATCTGCATCGGCCCTGAGAGTCTGGGTTGTACTTGATGCTCTGATGGAAGCATTAGCAGCAGAGATTTCACTTGCAAAGGTGGTCTGGTTTGGATAAGAGCTCAGCTGGTCTCTGTCGTTTAGGAACAGCCTGCAGTGTGAGGTTCCTCTAAGGGGAGAGAGTCTGTGGCTTGCCACAGCTGGAGGGAACCCTGGACATCCAACCCCGAGGAGAGCGCGGGAGGGAGGAAAGCCGGAGGGCATCCGTGTCTGCGTGCTTGGGTGGGCCAGCAGCTGGCCCCTTCTGCTCTGCTCCCCAGCACCCCGGAGAAGCCCTCCTGAGCAAGCGCCAGGCTGGAGGCAGCACCTCTGAGAAGGACGGGACTGTATTTGGCCAGATGTGGGGGCTCTTTCCATACTCCATCAGCTCAGCCTCACCAGTCCCAACAGCACAATGCTGGTTTCCCCTTCCTAAGCCCGTGTTTCTGTCCGTTTTCATCTTGAATCTTGTCATTTCGAGGCATCTCAGACTGCTGCTGAAATCCCCTGCCCTCATCTTTTCGAGTTCTTTTTTAAAACCCCCGTGACCCTGCCCTTGAGGGCCACAGAGCATGCCCACTGCTGCCACCTAGTGGGGGGAATCATGTCATGATTGCCTTTCTGGGATCAAAACTCAGGGGCCAGCCTGGAACCTATCATGAAGGAATCATCCGGGCAGGGGAAGGGGTTGGAAAGTTAAAATGTTTTACAAAATATAAAAATACTCCATTTGTACTGGGACTGCGTTTTTGTTTTTGTTTTCTGAAAAAGGATTTTAGAAATGAGCTCTAAAAACACCAATGCAACCTGGTTCCGTATGCACAGCAGCTGGACAGTATTGGCTTTGCAGAGTGAATAAAGCAAGGCTCCCACAGAATGGAAGAAAGTGTAACTATTCACGCCCTGAGTGAAGGAGACTTGTAGTCCTCTTGTCCAATGCAGGGTGTCCGATGGCGGGCGTGGCATCTGGTCTCTTTCCACGTGAAGAATAGGTTCTCCCAAGTGACCTGCTTTGATTGGTTGCTGTCGTCGTTATGTAATCTCTATTATAAGACTGACTCCAGGGTTTCGGACGGAGGGTGTAAATTCTACTCTTCCTCTTTCAAGTCTTTGTTAAAAATGTACCATCTTGGGGCACCTGGGTGGCTCAGTGGGTTAAAGCCTCTGCCTTCGGCTCAGGTCATGATCTCAGGGTCCTGGGATCGAGTCCCGCCTCAGGCTCTCTGCTCAGCAGGGAGCCTGCTTTCCCTTCTCTCTCTACCTACTTGTGATCTCTCTCTCTGTCAAATAAATAAATAAAATCTTTTTTAAAAAAAAATCTACCGGGGCACCTCATTGGCTCAGTGGGTTAAAGCTTCTGCCTTCGGCTCAGGTCATGATCTCAGGGTCCTGGGATTGAGTCCCACATCGGGCTCTCTGCTCAGCAGGGAGCCTGCTTCCTCTCTCTCTGCCTGCCTCTCTGCCTACTTGTGATCTCTCTGTAAAAAAATAAATAAATAAAATCCTAAAAAAAAAATCTACCATCTTTCTAATCGTGTCCACTGAAAGATCTCTGCTCTCTTCATATCTCTTGGTCTGCTTTGTTCTGCCCTTTTCTACAAACTGGCATCCATCCCATCTCCTTTTTCCTATTTCTGGTTCATTCTGATGATTTTTATCTCCAGATTTCTTCCCACAAAACCTTCTGTTCACCATGAAGATTCCCAGTGGTTCTCATCTACTTAAGTAATTCAAACAGACTGACTTTCTTCTTTCATATTTAAGAAAATGTTCCTTTTAACAGTCTCAGTACACTGGTATACCTGAATACAATAAAAATTAGTGATGAGTAATGTAAACAGAGCCACATTTGTATTGTAATGACTGAAAGAGTAATAAGTGCCCTGTTATTCCAGTTCTCCTGAGGATTTCTCTGGAAAGTTGAGAGGGATATTTTAGGACATCGTTCCCAGAGACCATTGGAATATCTAATAGTCTGTAATTATTTCTGATTTACAATATTTTGATCAAAAGCAGATTCTAGAAATAAGTCAACAGTAGTTCACTCAAGGTAAAAATAGGACATAAATTGAACTATGGTCATCATATTAAATTATCTGGCCGTATTCTGTTTGCTACGTTTGGAGCTGTGTCATCATCAGTATTTCCATGCTACATTGGTCTTGAGCCTGTGCTTTCCAAAAATATTACAAAGACTCTTCTGCTTTTGGTATCATCATGCTACCTGATTCGAAATATCAAATTGCAGATATTTGAGACCATGGCACTGTATTGCTGGAAAGGACCTTAGATGAAAAAGAGCCTGCTCGCTCTTTTGGCATCAAAAAGTTGGAAGCCCAGAGAGGCAAATTATTCACCTGAGGTCACATAAGTAGATCCAAACTAGAGTTGAATTCAGTTCTCTTTCGAACAATCTAGAGTGTCATTCATTTATGAATATGTATATGTTCATGCTTTATTTTCCTATCCAGATTTCATAATTTTTGTCTTGTCTATGAATTATAGGTCTTTCTAACACCATACCTAATGTTTTCCCAAGAAGAAATTTAAAAATATACTTCTTGGGTGCCTGGGTGGCTCAGTGGGTTAAAGCCTCTGCTTTCAGCTCAGGTCATGATCTCAGGGTCCTGGGATCGAGGCCCACATCGGGCTCTCTGCTCAGCAGGGAGCCTGCTTCCTCCTCTCTCTCTGCCTGCCTCTCTGCCTACTTGTAATCTCTCTCTCTGTGTCAAATAAATAAAT
>LNAC01000392.1:1290317-1305304 GCA_002007465.1 Ailurus styani | reverse complement strand
ATATATATATATATATATACTTCTTTCAAGAATTTCTTAGCTTTTAAGAAATGTAGGCAACTATGATATTTAATTTTAATAGTTACCCATGTTACGATGATTTCAACTGATGCCTAAAAATAACTATTCTTTGTGAAGATCTTTTGGAGGATGGTATTCATCAGATCCATTAGGTTATGTTTACATCCCACTGCTATGTGGACATTCCTTGTCATCTTGCACAAGGCTGTAAGAGTAACTGTCCCTAATAAGATCCTGTGGCCATTAATATGGGATGAAGGGCCCACATTTTTCTCTACATAGATCTGTTTTAATGTGTTCAGATTTTAAGGGTGCTTTAACAGGACAACATATTTCTTTATTTCTTTTTTTTTATATTAGACGAGTCACAGTAGCAAATGAATGTGTCTAGCAAAGAAATAATTCCCTCTCCAAATACCTCAGAGAGATTTTCCCCTGCTGTTTTGTTCTATGACAATTCAAACCCAGATTACTGCAAGGAATATGGATATGAATTTTTAAAATGATTTTCCTGGTTTATTTTTTATACTCTAGTTATATATGTTTAAAAAGATTTGATCTATTTATTTGACAGAGAGAGAGAGAGGGAGAAAGTACAAGCAGGTGAGTGGCAGGCAGAGGAAGAGGGAGAAGCAGACTCCCTACCCAACAAGGAGCCCCTGCAGGGCTGGATCCGAGCACGCTGGGATCGCAACCTAAGCTGAAGGCAGACGCTTAACCGATTGAGTCACCCGGGTGCCCCTTTAGTTATATTTTTAAATTTTTGAACAGAATGTACCCCTCCCTCCCTCCCTCTCTTCCTTCCTTCCTTCCTTCCTTCCTTCCTTCCTTCCTTCCTTCCTTCCTCAAATACTTGTCTAGCACTTACTAAGCATTTACTAAGCATTAGACATTTTTGTTGGCTACACTTTTGTTGAGATTTAGAAAATACTATATTGCAAATGTGGTTTCCTTGTATTTTTAATTTTCGGAAGTCTAGCAAATTCATGGCCCTGTTCTAAAAGTTGATGTATTATTTTACTTTGGAACTTTATCATATCTCTTCAGAGATATTCTGAAGTCCAACCTAATACCAGTCTTTTTTTTTTTTTTAAAGATTTTATTTATTTATTTCACAGAGGGAGAGAGATCACAAGGAGGCAGAGAGGCAAGCAGAGAGAGAGAGGGGGAAGCAGGCTCCCCGCTGAGCAGGGAGCCCGATGCGGGCCTCGATCCCAGGACCCTGAGATCATGACCTGAGCCGAAAGCAGAGGCATTAACCCACTGAGCCACCCAGGCGCCCAACCTAATACCAGTCTTCCATCGTTACCCTCAGACTGTGCTTACATTGTTCCGGTTGTGAGGGAAAACTCCTACAGGACTCTGTGATCCGTGTGTTTCTTCCACGTGACAAGCATTATCCATTGAAAAAGCACCGTTCTGCTCTTTCGTATCTTTGCATGTAGCCCAATGAGATTCATCTTGTTTTAGAACCAACCAAGGGGTCCTGGAGGGAGAGGTCTTCTGTCATTGTTTTAATTGTAGGAGTGCTGCAGCAACAGTGTCCTCACTCACTAACTAGAAGGCTGATTTAATAAGCAGTCACTGCCTCCGCCCCTTTCGGAAGCCACAGCAGGCAGGCCTGGCTTGGGGTTCATTACAGGCCGACAGGCTGGTGGGATGGCAGCAGTCGGGGAGACAGCTGTCAATGATCAGAACCAGGCCTTGGCTAGCTTCAGCTTCTGCCAAGCCCAGCATGGCTCCAAGTACTTTCTGGGTTCCAAAGAAAACTCACCAGCCTTCTGCCTGCAGATCATGGGATGTAGCCGGGAGATAGGTTACTGCCATTCAGGTTTCGGAGGAAATGCTCATCACTGGTGCAAACGCTTTCTGTCTTGCTGCCATATGTGAGCAGAAAATGACACTCCAGCTGCATGTGTTGGCTCATGGTGATTAAATAGGTCATTCTCAATTTTCCTTAAACTTTCAAGATAAATCTGCATTTTATTTTTATGATTTCTCCCACATTTGGCTTTTTATTTCTCCTTGGTTGTTACCATCATCTGAAGTTATCTTGGTGCATCCCACTGAGTGTTGATTTATCTTCTGCCATGTTTCTGCACGGGCTGCGTCGGCATAGTGAGAACGCCGTTCCCTTGTTTCCCTCTAGTCAAAAAGTTATTGTGAAGAAATGTGCCTGCCTTGTTTCTTGTTCTCTTTAAATTGGGAAACACACAAGCACCCAGGAAGGAAAGAGATCCAGGAAGAACATCTCTGGGCCTCACCCCTCCACTCAACTCTCCCCACCTCTGCTTCCCCAGGGGTATCTAAATCTGCATTTTATATGTAATGGGGTGGGATCTCAGGGACAGTCTTGTTTTGTAGAAAAAGCCCAGAAGACTCAGATCCACACTAGGGTAGGGTTAGTGTGTAGCCAAGCCTTGCCCTGGCACCAGGGGCATGGAGATGAATAAGAAAAAGTTCTTTCTGTATGCCGCTGTGCAACAAGTTAATTAACTTAGTTAAAAGATGAAAATGTCTTATAAATTACGGTGATAGATATTAACAGATGGATAGAGATGAAACTATCATATTGTGAATAGGTACTTGATAGTATAGAAGGCATTCTATATAATTGGCTTAAAACTATACAGACCTAATCTCTAATTACACAGAAGAAGTAGGCATTGAATACTCTGAATTCATTTCCATTCCTAAAAGACAAAAAAGATACATGTTTTCCTTGAGAAATTTGGGTATTATGGAGACTGGCCAGGGGTTCTCTGCAGACTAGTTAAGTTTCAAGACGAGTTACTCTCCTCGATCAGCAAAGATAAAAAAGAAACCACGTATCACTAACGCACCAAGAATGATTCGTACTGGACATACTGTGTAGAATGTCCACCACCTCTAGAGCCACAGCTTTCTTTATGTATAGAGCATCATGCTTTGCTCCACATACCGCTGTGGTCCAGCCCACAGCTGACTGATGTGATGCACACCTGGTCTGTGGTCTTCAACGCACCTGCTCCACGTGCTCTGCCAAGGAGCTGAATCTGCTGTAGATGCTAACTACAGCCTTGCTCGTGAAAGTGGGGTCAGCAGACTAGCAGCAAAGTCCCCACTGAGAAGAATCTCTAGCCCACCCAGACCTTCTGAGTCAAAATCTTCATTTTACCAGAATTCTCAGTTCATTAATATGTGCAGTAGGTATTAGGGGACACGCCTATAAAACTCAATCAGACCCTCTTTCTTTGTGGAGCTTGGAAGTGGGAAATGAATAGTGTCACCAACACCAGGTGGGAAGAATGAGAGGGGAAAAAAAGAAAATAGTAAAGGCCATGAGCCACTGCAAGTCATGAGTTAATATGACCCAAGAAGGGCGCCTGGGTGGCTCAGTGGATTAAAGCCTCTGCCTTCGGCTCAGGTCATGATCTCAGGGTCCTGGGATCGAGGCCCGCATCGGACTCCCTGCTCAGCGGGGAGCCTGCTTCCTCCTCTCTCTCTGCTGCCTCTCTGCCTACTTGTGATCTCTCTCTCTCTCTCTCTCTCTGTCAAATAAATAAATAAAATCTTTAAAAAAAAATATGACCCAAGAAGTGGAACAGATATGAATCAAGTCCCATCGGCTGATGGACAGAGCCCAGAAAAAGCAGGGATAAAGACAATGCCAAGGGCATAGGGCCATGAACAACCCGCTTGAGCAGATGAATTCTAAAACCGATTTTGAGTTAGTGCTGCTTTCCGGATGTGGGGATTCCTGTCCTATCTTGAATAGCATTCTGTTCTCCACATGTTTTTCTTATCCAATTCCTCAAACTATGGCTCTTGTTTCTTGCTCTTGTAAGAAAACTTGTGACAAATTCTCATTAGTTGAGGTAAGCTAGCAATAGCTCTGACCTTGCCAACCCCAAAAATCCTCGAAAGCACAGCATTTTAATGGGCTCTTGCTCTTGAACTCTTATTCCCAGTCTGGTTTCTTGTTCTTCTGCAAATGTTTACCTTTGTGGAAAGTTGAATTTTCATACCACTGTTGGCTTTACCAAGTCCTGATGAAGCTATGAGAAAAGGTGTGGGGCTTCTAGAATAGTAGTGTGAGGAGACTAGCAAGTTCTTTCCCTAAAAACAAATGGGAGGAAAAAAACTCTCCAAGAATGGACAAAACAGCTATTTTAGGAGTCTGAAAATTGGACAAGGACATATGATCCTTTGAGAAGTGTTTATTAAGGGTAAGAGCAGGAGAAGTGTGTGGCCTTTTCGCCTAGGGCTGTTCTCATCACCACCAGGTAGTTCATTGTGGGAACTCTACTGGGGCATGGTGCCTGTGAAAACCAGCGCTTAGTTACTAGAGAGGACTGATTTGATTTGGTGCAGAGAGTAGAGAAACCACATGTCGCTGGGCATTGTCAGAAACAATAGCGATCTGGGTAGCAAAAAAAGGGGAAGGTCAACATTGCAGCTAGCCTGTTGTTGTCCTTGTTGGGAAAAGCAGCAGAATGGCACATTGCCAAAAATTTAATAGGGAGATCTAGTGAATGAGACAGCTGCAGTCACATATTACGTAGGTCCCATAGTCACATATGTGCAGCTCACATATTCCTGTAGGTCTGCGAGGCTGTGCACAGGTGCGAGGCTGTGCACGGGTGCGAGGCTGTGCCCACACTCCGGAGGGATGCAGGTCTCACTACCCACGGATTCCTAGCTGAACATGAGGCCATGTGCCAAAACAGGAGACACAGGAGGGTCCAGGGGAGCGTGGAAGTTAGGGCAGTTTTAAACTATGTTCCCCAACCCACACATGTTTGAATGCAACTCTCATCTGTGTGGCTGGTGACTAGGCTGTCCTGAAACAGCAGCAATCACTAGAAAGCTAAAATTAAAAATAAAAATAAGATGCTAAAAATTTTTGCAGAAACATCAACACTTTCAGAGGGAGATATAACCCACAGAATTAATCCAGGCAAGTTGCTAAAGAAACTAAGAGTAACAGCAATAAAACATCAAAAAGAGCAACGTCCATGGGCACCTGGGTGGCTCATTCGGTTAAGCATCTGCTTTCGGCTCAGGCCCCGATCTCAGGGTCCTGGGATCGAATCCCGCATGGGGCTCCCTGCTCAGCAGGAATCTGCTTCTCCTTCACCCTCTGTCCCCCCTCACCATTCCTGTTCTTTCTATACCTCTCTCAAATAAATAAATAAATACATACATAAAATTGTTAAAAAAAAAAAAAAAGCAACCTCCGGTGAGAAAAATCAGAATTTAGAGCTGCTACAGTGTATTACCTGAAGTGTCTGGTTTTCATAAATATAAAAATCATGAGCCATGTAATGAAATAGGAAAGTGCGATCCATTCTGAGGAGAAAAAGCCAACATAAGCTGTCCGTGAGGCTGTACACATTAGACTGAGCATACAAACACTTTAAATCAGCTATTAGGAATATGTTTATAGAACTCTGACAATAATGATTCATCAAATAGAGAACATCAGTAAAGATAAAGAAATTATTTAAAACAGTGGAAATTCTGTATCTGAAAATACAATAACTGAATGGGAGAATTCACTAGAGAAGCTCACCAGCAAATTCAAGATGGCAGAAGGAAGAATCAGTAAACTTGAAGAAAGACCAATAAAAATTATTCTTCCTGAAGAACAGAAAGAGAAATAATATTAAAAAATGAACAGAGTCTCAAAGACCATTAGGACACTATAACATTCCAACATACACATTATAGAATGAACAAGAGAGAAAAAGGAAAGAAAGAGGGAAATTTCATAATAATAAAAAAGTCAATTCATCAGGAAGATAGAGCAATTACAAATGTATACACACCTAAAACAGAACTTCAGAATACACAAAGCAGAAATAGAATTGAAAGGAGAAATACACAATTCAGCAGTAATATTTGGAGACTTGAATACATCATTCTAAATAATTAATAGAACAACTAAACATAAAGTCAGCAAGGATGTCAAAGACCTGAATAACACTCAACAAACTTAACCTGGCTTCTAAGAACAGGTACACAATGACAGTAGGAAACACATTTATGTAGCATTCCATTTAACAAACCTCAATTTGTGCAAAAGAATTGAATCACTCTAAGTGTTTTCTGTGAAAATTAGAAAAATCTCCAAGTATTTGGAAATTAAACAACAAACTTCTAAGTAACCCACTGGTCAAAGAGAAAGTTACAAGCAAAATTAGAAAATGTTGTGAGTTGAAAGAAATGAAAACACAGCGTCAGAATTTATGAGAGCATGTAAAGTAGTGCTTAGAAGAAAATTTATATCACTAAATACCTAAAAGAAGAAAAACTACAAATCAGTAAACTAAGATACCAATAAGTAGGAAACCATAAGAGAAGAATAGATTAAATACAAAGCAATCAGAAGAAAAGAGATAATAAAATTTAAAATAGAAATTGAGAAGAAAAATATTTTTTAAAAGTATTAGACAAAAATCAACAAAATGTAAAGTTGATTCTTTAAAAGACAACAAAGCAAAACTGACAAGCCTTTGGCTAGACAGTCCAAGAAAAAAAGGCGGGGAAAACTCAACACCTAAGCAAGGAATGAAGGAGAGGATATCATTTTATCCCTATCAATAGTAAAAAGATTATAATGAATATTATGAATAGCTAAATACTAACAAATTAGAGAACTTAAATGAAATGGACAAATTCCTATAAGCAAAATTACCAAAACTGACTCAAGAAAAATGGAAAACCTAAACAGAGGTATTTCAAGTACAGAAATTGAATTATTAGTTAAAAGTCTTTATACAACGAAAAACTAGCCCCTAGAACTAGAATTCATTGGTGAATTCTATCAAACATTTAAAGAAGAAATTACACGAATTCTTCCCAAAATCTTTTAGAGGAGAATGGAACACTTCACAATTTGTTTGTAAGACCAAAATTAGCCTAATAACAATGCCAGACAAAGACATCACAGAAAAAGAAAACCATAGATCGATCTTCCTCATTAATATAGATGCAGAATCCTCAATAAAATATCCAGCAACATATACAAAGTCTTATACACCATGACCGAAGTGGGATGCATTCCAGGAACATGAAGATTAGAAAATCAATTAATATTATGCAGTACAGTAATAGGATAAATGATAAAAGCCGCAAGATCATCTCAATAGATGAGTAAAAAACAACTGACAAAATACATCTTCTGATCATGAAAACAAAATCTCGGTAAAGTAAGAACAGAAGGAAACTTTCTCAAGCTGATAAAAGGCAGCCCTGAAGAACCGACTGCTAATGTCTTACATACAGGTGATGACTGCATACTTTCATTCTGATGTTAGGAACAAGGTACAGTGTTACGCGTATCACTTCCCTGTTGTACTGGATTCTAAGCATCACAATAGAAAAAAAAGAAATTAAAGCATCTAGAATGGAAGAAATAAAACTGTCATTGTAGTAGATGATGTGATTTCTGTGTGCCTAAAATCCTAAAAGTACACACGCATGCACACACCCACACCCATGCGCGTGCATGCACACCTGTACACACATGCACTTGCTCCTAGAACTAAATAAATTCAACAGGGTCACAGGATACAAAATCAATATACAAAGCCAACTGTATTTCTATATACTGACAATGAACAATTGGAAAAGAGAGTGAAGAAAGCAATTTCATTCCCAGTAATATGAAAAAAAATATTAAAATACTTTGAAATAAATTTAACAAGAGAAGGGCAAGACTTATACAATGAAGAGATTTTGAGAGAAATTAAGGAAGATCTGAAGACATTGAAAGACATTCATGGATTGATTCAGTACTGTTGAGATGTCAGATTCAATGTAACCTCTAATAAAATCCCAGCAGGCTTTTTTTTTTTGGTGGGGGTGGGGGTAGGAATGGACAAACTGATCCTAAAATTAAGTGTATAGATATGCAAATGACTTAGGATAGTCAAAGTCATTTTGATAAAAAGTAGAGTTGAGGAACCTATACTTCCTGATTTTAAACTGTATAAGAAACCTACTATAATCCAGAGAGTGTGACAGTGGCGTAAGGACAGACAGATAGATCAATAGAGCAAACTGAGACTCGTATTCTGAGAGTGAGACATTCTTACATTTAATGTACATTGATTTTTGACAAAGATGCCAAGGCAATTCAATGCGGAAGGATAGTCTCTTCAACAAATTGTGTTGGGACGACTGCATGTCCACATACCAGCAGATGAATTCAGATGCCTGCAGCTTGCAAAAATTCACTGAAACCAGGTCTAGACCTATACTTCAAACTGAAACATATAAAACTTCTACAAGAAATCAGAAAATGTGACTTTAGGTTGGACAAAGTGTTCTTATTTATGGCACCCAAGAATGATCCATACAAGAAAATTTGATAAACTCAACTTCACTGAAACTGAAAACTTTTTACCTGAAAAACCATCATTAAGAAAATGAAAAGACAGGGCACCTGGGTGGCTCAGTCGTTAAGCATCTGCCTTCGCCTTGGGTCATGATCCCAGGGTCCTGGGATTGAGCCTCACATTGGGCTCCCTGCTCTGTGGGAAGCCTGCTTCTCTCTCTCCCACTCCCCCTGCTTGTGTTCCCTTTCTCGCTGTGTCTCTCTCACTGTCAAATAAATAAGTAAAATCTTAAAAAAAAAAAAAGAAACCAAAAGAAAATGAAAATACAAGCCATAATGTAGGGTAGAATATTTATGGATCATATATCTGATGAAACACTGTATTGAGAATATATATATAGCACTTACAACTCAATAATAGATCAATATTGCAACTAAAACAGTAGAAAAAAGACTTGAATAGACGGATACTTCACCAAAGAAGACACACAAATGATGGTACAGGAATGGCTAACGAGCACCTTAAAAAGTCATTAGTCATTAGGGAATTGCAAACTAAAACCACAAGAAAAAGGCACCTCATACCACTTAGAAAGGCTACAATCCAAAAGAAGATACCAGGTGTTGGGGACAATAGGAGAGACCGGAAGCCTTGTGTACTGCTGGTGTGAATGGAAAATGGTACACTTTGGTAAACAGTTTGGCAGCTTCTGAAAAGTTTACACTTAACATACAACCCACTGCTAAGTATCTTTCTGAGAAATGGAGACCTATGTCCGTGTAAAATGTGGTACACAAATGTTCACAGAAGCATTACTCATAGCCTAGCAAAGTAGAAACAGTCTAAAAAGCTATTAGGTGATGAATGGACAAATGCAATGTGATCTAGCCATGCAATGGGATACTATCTGATAATGCAAAGGAATGAGCAACAATGTACATGGACCTCAAAAACATCACGCTAAGAGAAAGAAGCCAGATCTAAAAGACAAGACATCATACAACCCCACATGTGTGCAGCATCCAAAAAATACAAACACAGACAAGGAAGGACATCAGTGGTTGTCTGGCACTTGGTCTGGGAGCAAGGATTGACAGCAGTGAGCATGAGACAGCTTCGTGGGGACAGAAATGTTCTTCAATTGGATTGTAGTGAAGGCTGCACAGCTCTATAAATTTCCTAAGTGTAAGTTGGACATACGGGTACACTTTACGGTGTGTAAATTAGACCTTGGTAAAGCTAGAGAGAGAGAGGGAGATAGAGAGAGAGAGAGGAGGAGGAGGAAGAGGAGGAGAGATGCTATTGTGAGGTGCAGATGGTGGCATGGACAGGGAAGAGAAGTAAGGGTTTCAGAGGGAATGATTGCACCTGCAGGATTTTAATTCATGGAGGTGACTGAGCCCTGGCAGAATTCAATGCCACCAAAGAGACGGCCAAGAGAAGGGTCATCCAAATCCTTGGGGTCTTATGGGGAAGCTCCTGGTTGGGTTGGGGGGCAGGGAGGAGCAAGGGAAAGGCCCAGGTCAGGGCAAGACAAGGAGGGGCATGGTAAACAACCGAGGATTGGTGGGTTGGAGAATTCTGGTGGGCTTGGGGCACAGGGGCTCTCGCTCATTGTCTGCCCCTTGGCCCTAGGCTGATTTGGGTAGGGGAATATTGGCTTGGTGCGTATGTGCCATAAAGGTGATGGTAGGAGGTGTGGGGCTGTGGATCGGTTAATTTACAGATGAAAGGCATGTGCCCAGGCTCCCCCTTTGCTATCTCTGAGAACTGGCTAGCCCTCCAAGAGGCAGTCTCTTGCATCAGTGGGACCACACATGCCAGAGTACTGGGAATATAGAAAATACAGTGACTCCAACTGGCCTTGGGATGGATGGATGCCAAATTGACAAATGTGGGTTGAAGAAAACACAGAAGGGAGGGAGGATTAAAATGGCAATGGAGCAGAATCTCTTTTCTATTTCTTAGTATATTTCAATAACAGTAATTTTTGAAGGTGGTTTCCTTTCCCCGAGAGAACCAAAGCCAAGTAAAAGTCCATCCACCTGTTTTTAGATGAACATATGGAACAACATAGCCATTTGCACACGTACTTTTTCACTTCAATAGCATGTGTTGCTCATACGTTGGCAGCAAAGTTAGGTAGAACACTTTTTACCAGGTGTGGATTGACTAGAGTATGGATACGTGTTCTGGGAAGGGGGACATCTTGAACGCTATAATCAATAGTAGAGTGCCGCCGCCACGGTTTGATTTTTTTTATATTGATTTGATTTATTTGAGAGAGAGAGAGAGAGCGTGGGTAGGCAGAGGGGCAGAGGGAGAGGGAGCAGCAGACTCTCCGCTGAGCAGGGAGCCTGACATGGGGCTCGATCGTGACCTCAGCCAAAGGCAGATGTTCAACCCACTGAGCCACCCAGACGCCCCATGGTTTGATTTTTTGTGAGAGCAGAGGAAGAGTTCAGATCCTTCAAATTAGGCTTTATGTACTTATTAAAAGTGTTTTTAACTGATAAATAATTTTTGGTTGCCCAAAGTAACATAAGACTGGAACATATTAAATATAAGAATATGTGGATATATTATATGTGTGGATATATTATATATGTGGGAATATTAAATGTATGAATATATGAATAAAAACTATATTAATAAGTGAATCTTATTTGCCTGTGCACATTTTGCACATTTTACTCATTTTAATAAATGAATTAGTTAAAATGACCATAACTGGGACACCTGGTGGGCTCAGTCAGTAGAGCCTATGGCTCTTGACCTCATGGTCATGGGTTCGAGCCCCACATTGCATGTAGAGATTACTTAAAAATAAAATCTTTAAAAAAATAAAAATAAAATGACCATAATGATTTTAAGATTTCAGATGTGATTGTTTCTAATGCTTTATTTGTAGGTAAGAATATAAGTTATAGTTTTTGGTATTTTGTAAAACCAAGGAATGAAAAATAAATAAATAAAAGCTCACAACCTCGGAGATTTAGGAGGGAAAGCTTCAGGAATTAAAACACAAAATCAAGTTGAGCAACATAGTCCAACAGATGTTTAAACAGATGAATAAAATGTGCCGTGTGAATTCCTAATAAATTTCCAAGAACACTGCCTGATATTGAGAAATGCAACAGATCACCCAAGGGGTACACGACATTGGAAGATGGTTTCCACTAAAATATCTGTGGTGGACAGGTCTCAAGGACCTCGCGATGTCTGCTTATAATTTTACATCTGAATTTCTAACACACTCTGTTGAAGATGGTGACTGCCTGTTGAGATGGGAGCCATGTCCAGCAAACACACAGGTTGTTGGGTTCCTTGGGCTCATCCCTCTGCCCCTCCTAAGTCTACTGTGGCTGCTCTGTCCTCGAAGCTGAGCGTCTTTCATGACATTTATCGAAGGATATACAACTATACTGCTGATAGCATCACCACATTTTCTAGGTCTGGAAAAATGGAATAACCATCACCTCAGAAAATGAGACATATAGCTTTTTAAGACAGATATTGAGGCGTGAAGAAAAGATAAATAATTCTTCCTTACAGGGTAGACGTTCTCTACAAAATTCTCTAAAAATGGCCAAGCGCGTCTCAGGACATTATTGGAGCAGAGAACCTGGAAACTGATAGGTTCTTGAGGAATGTTTTCTGGAAAGGAGCTACAAAGAAAATGAAATGATGCATGTGGAAAGGTGTAAGAAATTCAGTATAAGAAAAAAGGTATAAGTAATTAGGGAAAGGTATAAGAAAGGGGAGTGTGTTGCTTGGATGGAGCCAGTGGTTGGGTAGCCTGGATAAGCTGATAAGAAAGGCTAAGAAATGGGGCTCCTCTACACAGAGGCAAAGGGCATGAGCTTCGATGCTGGATGGATCATGGTTTGAATCCTGCTTGCCCCACTCACTAGCTTGAGAATTTTTAGTACCCTCTTGGAATCTTGGGATCCTTCTCCATCAAAGGGTTTTGTTGTAATGATTACAGATTGCATATGGAGACACTAATACATGGCCACTGTTTACCATGGTAATCTGAGAAATAAAACCACATGAAAGGGATAATGAATGATGAAAATCACAATGTTCCCCTGCTAGGAATTTGGCTTTCAGCCAACATGAAGGACCAACTTTCTCATGGTGAAGTACCAGTCAACGAATGGTAATGAGGAGCCATCAGAGCCCTACAGATCCCATCGTGTGAATGAGAATAGACCCTTAGGACTATGCAAAGGAGACCCCAATCCTGGTGACAATTGTGTGGGATGCATGCATAAAGCAACGTTTAAAGGTAGGAATGCCATCCACCATATAACAGGGTATTCAGACACAGTACCTAGCAGTATAACACAGACATCTTCTGTAGCACTCTGATGGGATAAATGATACTCAGTCTCTATATTGGAAGCCTCATCCATCATTTCTGTCATCACACACTTGAGGCAGGTATCAAAACCTTTACTATTGGGGCTCCTGGGTGGCTCAGTCAGTCAAGCATCCAACTCTTGATTTCAGCTCCGGTCATGATCGCAGGGTCCTGAGCCCGCGCTGGGCTCTGCACTGCGCATGGAACCTGCTTGAGATTCTCTCTCCCCCTCTGCCCCTCCCCACTCGCATTCTCTCTCTCTCAGAAACAAAAAAAACCAAAACCCTTTACTGGAGAGGTAAGGAAACAGAATAGGAATTCAGAGGACTTTCCCAGGTCCCATAGCTAGTAGCTGGTAGAGCCAGGTAATGCATACCCAGAGTTTGTAAGGCCAACCCCGGAATGTTTTCCCCACTGCACTGCAGCCGTCCCCCCACAGAAGGCCTGCTTCTTTCAGCAAGGCCCGCAAGCTTTGCAGCTGGTGCCGGCTGCTGGAATACACAGCCACGGGAGTCTGTTTGGGGGTGATTTAACCTTAGGGCAATGTGCCTTCAAATCTACCTCACAGGCTGCAAGCCACCTTTTAATCTCTGCTGTCCCACACAGACTGCTGCCATTGGTCAGTGATGAACTGCCAGTTCATCATACTCACAGCAACGTCAAAAGACAGAGTGGCCACGGAAGGGGGCAAACGGTGCCTCGTAAGAAAATGGCATTTTCCTGGCAATGACAAAGGTATCAGCTGCCAGTCAGTGGAGAGTGGAAATTGTTCTAGGTAAAGGATCACTGGCCAAAGCAGGCGTTCTAAATGAACATAGCAGCCACCCTGGCAGGGATTTCAGGAGCAGACTGTGGCACCTGCTCAAACAGAAAGGCAGTTTTCATCCCGTGGCTCTTCCATGAGACTGAAGTACAGCACTTGGGCAAAACCCTCTCCATAGGATTCGGCATCACAGGCTTGAGGACAATCAGCTGTTTCAGATGAACAACAGATGAGCACCACCGTGTCTTCATCCCTCTTTACCCTCCGGCAGCCATTTCTAGGCATCACCGGATGCCCAGGTGTGTCCGGCGTGCGCGGTAGAAGGGCAAACCTGTGCAGATTCCCGTGTTCCGAGGCACCTTCATGAGAGCGAGTCCCTTCCGATGGAGAAATGCTGCTTACCTACCCGAGTCTGCCGAGAGGGATGTGCTGGCGGAGTGGCCCCTAAACGATATGTCTCAAATGCTTGCTGCCTCGCGTGCGAGAAGCCCGGAGGGATGTCTGACGAAGCACGCGGTCCGTTGTGAGATGTTCCCGCCTGAAATGTGGTGCCTTCTCATTGGCGTGTATGGAACATTTTAATCACTATTTTTAAAAATGCCTTCTCTTTCTCACCCAGTCTACTGTCTGGATGACTCGGACTGTAACTGTAGGTTGAGAAGGCGGGACTGTAGGTGCGTTCATTGGTGTGGCTGTGGAGGCGTTTGGTGTAAAACTCTCCGTATACAGGGGATCGAGTCCTGCACCGGGCTCCCTGCTCGGCGAGAAGCCTGCTTCCCCCTCTGCCTGCTGTTCCCCCTGCTTGGGCTCTTTCTCTCTGTCAAACAAATAAATAAAATCTTAAAAAGAAAATGAAAACACCCGGTATATAGCCCAACTCCAACAATTACGCAGTGGTTGGCAGCTTTGGCATGAGAAACCTGCCAGCATTGGGGGTGGAGGGCTCCTTTCTCTGTTGCTTTTACAGCTGACTGATATTAGGGTCTTTCCTTTACGGGCAGTTTTGGCCCTCATTTGCATTTCCCGACCCTGGGTGGGGCTTGACGGCAAGTGTGGGATCTTGGTTTGTAAAGGCAGAACGTCTAGTCTGTCTACCCCCGGGTTGTTATTGACTTGAAAAAGCAGGCAAAGCAGTGGATGGCGTCCACCCTTCTCTCGCTTGCCTCACCCTGTGGAGGTATGTGCATCTGTGGTCTTTTCATTTGTTACCCTCGGTCTCTCTCCCTCGCCCTTTCTGCCTCGCTTGGTTCAGAGCACAGAGGAACGCGTCGATGTTCAGGATATGTTGGAGACTGTGTTTGTGCCTACCCCATTTTCCGTGTGCCTCCGGACTGACGGTACCAGAAGCTGGCAGGTGGGGATGGTGGGACGTGCAGAGAAGTCAGCAGGTGACTTCAGACCGTGTGCCCTGTGCTGGGGGGGGGGGGGGGGTGTGGGGGGGGGGGGGGGGGGGGGGGGGGGGGGGGGGGGGGGGGGGGGGGGGGGGGGGGGGGGGGGGGGGGGGGGGGGGGGG
>LNAC01000392.1:1055064-1290185 GCA_002007465.1 Ailurus styani | reverse complement strand
CTCTCTCTCTCTCTCTCTCTCTCTCTCTCTCTCTCTCTCCTCTCTCTCTCTCCCCCTCTCCCCCCCCTTGACCCCAGGTATGGTGTTCAGATTCCATTTATTTCCCTCGGATATTTTCTTAAAACTTCCTTCTTAGCATCCTGGGTAGTGGTACAGCGAGAACCTTCAAACACAGTGACCAACTCCTGGAAGAAACGGAACAGGGGCTGAAATATCATAAGGCTTAAATGGGCTTGTCCAGGAACCACAACTTTCAATGTGTAATTTAAGTCCCCTGATGATCAGCTGCTTGTAAAACAAACAGTAGCTCCTTGGCCGGATGCTTGGGAGGTTGGGAGAGTCTACGTTCTCTTCTTACGCTCGTCCCTGACACGGGGCAGGGGCAAGCTCATTATCAGCTGCCGCTGCTGAACCACATACTGTCTCTGGAGGCACAAGCAGAAGGATGGGAAGGATTTGGGGTCTTTGACTTGCGTGTGCTTCTGTGTTTAAGTCTAGAAGAACTGGCTGTGCAAATCCCCCACTTGCCCCTTGGGGTTCCATTGCCCACCCACTGAGGCTGCACTTAGCACTCCTGGGCGGATGGGAGCTGGGTGAGGGAAATTCACCGCAGCTCGTGGACCCCGCCTCCTTCCCGCTGTGCCGAGGGGAAGGGTGTGGCCAGTGTCCCCCAGGAGCTCAAGCCACACGTGGCCCACTGACTTCGGCTTTGCCGGTCACCCCAAACAGTGGCTCTGAATGAATTCTTAAAAAGGAATGGAGGCATTGAGGGCACCCTCATGTCAAAGCAGCCTAAAGAGTTGGACAGAAGGCCACGGTCACCTTCTGGGTATGAGCCTCCGAACCAAAGGCAGGTTTCATTTGGCTCTCTGGAGTCGACACTTCAGACTGTACTCAGGGGATCAAATAACCCCCTTGTCTGCAAGGGGGGGCCAGTCGACTGTCGCTAGAGATGGGGAAGCTACCTTCTCTTGTCCCCATTAGGAGAGGAAAGAACAGAGCGCTTGGAATAGTGAATGGCCTCAGGCGCCTGGGTGGCTCAGTGGGTTAAAGCCTCTGCCTTTGGCTCAGGTCATGATCCCAGGGTCCTGGGATCGAGGCCCACATCGGGCTCTCTGCTCAGCAGGGAGCCTGCTTCCTCCTCTCTCCTCTCTCTCTGCCTGCCTCTCTGCCTACTTGTAATTCCTCTCTCTGTGTCAAATAAATTAAAAAAAAAAAAAAGGAATAGTGAATGGCCTTGACAGAGGCTGCCTGAATCAGAGTTACCAGGATGGAATTCGAATCCCGGCCTTGTTCCTACAGGTCCGAGCTCGGGAGGTGGTACCATAGCCCTCTGCCCTCCACCACTCTGCCAGTCGATGGCTTTGTTATTCCTGCCCTGTCTTCTGCCATCTTTGTGAGCCATGCCAATGGCTGAGGGCCTGAATTCCGTCCCTCCTACTGTCTGGGTAAAGTCTTCTCTTTCTCCTGAAAGCCTAACTAGGAGAGAGAATTTTTTCCTGTGAAAGGAATTAATGGGTGTGATGGGGATTTAGAATTTGGAACACCTAGGCCTGATCTTTGTTCTTTAATTTTCCTTTGGTGCTGATCAAGGAGTGCGACAAGCCTAGTTTCCTGAATGAGGGTAATATCTCTTCCTGGGGTGCTGAGCGGGGTGTCTTCCTGTATATTTGATGTAATGGTAAATTCCTGGAAAGCAGAAACCATATATTTTAAATCCTGTTTACACAGCAACAGCTGATAATGTCTATCAACTCCATTTGATAAAAGAATTATGGTTACTTTTCTGGAAGCCTTGAACATGCAGAACATTCGAGTATTAATAAATAAGTGAATAAACAGGGTTTCCCCCCCTCTAAGTAGCCCCCTAAAAGTCATATATTTTTTTAAAGATTTTATTTTATTTATTTCACAGAGGGAGAGAGATCACAAGGAGGCAGAGAGAGCAGGCAGAGAGAGGGGGAAGCAGGCTCCCTGCCGAGCAGGGAGCCCGATGCGGGCCTCGATCCCAGGACCCTGAGATCATGACCTGAGCCGAAAGCAGAGGCTTTAACCCACTGAGCCACCCAGGCGCCCTAAAAGTCATATTTTAACAAAAGTTCTAAATTGATGATTCTCAAGTGAGGGTGACCCCTTTCCCCATAGGAAACGGTGTCTGATGACCCTTTTGGTTGTTACTACTGGGAGAAAGGGATGCTATTGTCCTCTAGTGAATAGAGGCCAAAGCTACTGTTAAATAGTCTGTACTGTCCTGGACAGCCCCCACGGCAGAGAGTTATCTAGCCAAAAATCTTAATCACGCAGAGCCTGGAAAACCCTGCACCACATTAAGAACCTTGCCACTCACACTGGATCTTGGACCAACACTGGGCTAACCTGGGAACTTACCAGAAATAGGGATTCTCAGACCCTGGCCCAGACCTACTGCAATCAATCTTTCTTTACCAAGATCCCCAGGGGATGAGCATGTCCGTTAATGTTTGTAAAGCACTCGTTGCAAGTAATGTTATTTTTAAAAATAAACTTTAAGAATGGTGTCATTTTTACAAAAAAAAAAAAAAAAGACAGTATGGAGTCCCCATGCACCATGTCCCAAGTTTCCCCGATTATAAACATGTCCTGTTGATATAGTACACTTGTTACAATTAAGGAGCCAATATTGGTACTTTGCCAGTAAAGAGAGTCCAAGCTTTACTCATACTCACATTCTGTTAGTTTTCACCCAATGTTCTTTTTCTATTCCACGATCCCACTGGGGATATCACTTTCCATCTTCATGTCTCCTTAGGCTCCTCTTCTCTGGGACAGTTTCTCAGGTGTTTTTTGTTTTTGTGTTTGATGACTTGATAGTATTGAGCAGTACTGGTCAGATATTTTGTAGAATGTTCCTCAGTGGGAGTTTGGTATTTTCTCAGGGTTAGACCAGGGTGATGATATGTTTGGAAGGAGACCACAGAGCTAAGTACCGTCTTCAAAGTATCACATCAAGGGCCCTACTGTCAACTTGACTTATTGTTGATTGTGATGAACTTGGTTACCTGGCTAAGGTTGTTCTTGGGTAATATTTTTATAGCTTCTCTTTAGTTCTGATCGGATTCATACTTGCTTTACTAGCCAACCAAGGCTTTGTCCTTCTGTGGCTGTCTTCCATGGTGGAAGTTTGAAGGCCTACAACATTACAGTTGCCAGATTTATTGTAGATCTGGAACTTCAAATTGTAAATTTATCAATGAGCAACTTCACAGATTAAACAGGCGACTTGGTTTTTCTCTAGGGAAACATACAGATTGCAGGAAATGGCAAATCTGGTTAATTGAAAGAGTGAAAAGCCACCTGGAACCAACAACTAATTGTTTTTTTTTCCCCCCAAAATGAGAAACCCCATTGGCAATTTCAGATCTACATCCTGAAACCTATTAGATAGGAAATCAACATTTGTTGTCAAATGGGTGGTTTCAGGGAAGATTTTGCTCCCCTTACAAAACCCCTCCTGACTTCTGCCTCCTGATATGGTAGGGCAATAAGCTAAGAGTGGGAAATGAGGGTCAGGGTTCCTGCATTTACACCGCGGCTTGTAGATCTTGGAGGAGTAGCTATAATTGTATTATGTCTCAGGCTCTTTATCAGATTCAGATAACTATTCCTAATCTGTATACCTTAATTGTGTTGTTCCAAGCTATGGAGATAAACAGATGTTAAAGTACTTTGACCTCTGGAGGCGCCTGGGTGGCTCTGTTGGTTGAGGGGCTCAGGTCAGGATCTCAGGGTTGTGGGTTTGAGCCCCATGTCGGGCTCCATGTTCAGAGGCTTCTTGTCCCTCTCCTTCTGTTCCTCACTCTCTCTCTTTTTCATGAAAAGAGTACTTTGACCTCTTTTACCCCACCTCCTTGAAAGTTCCCCCGGTGACTTGTTACCATCCTCCAGTAACACAGCGTTCCTCTCTGCCCTGCTTCTGGTCTCCCTTGTGTTGGTGGTGCTGCTATGTTACCACAATTCTCTTCTCCGAACTGGAGAGCTTCTGTCCCACCTGAAGACCTCAGCTCTGTGTTCTGCTTAAAAGTTGGAGCTATCAGTGGGTGTCCAAACACACTCAGGAGGTAGAGAAGTAGCTTCAACATGTTGGAGATGTGTAAAACCTGCTCAGCAAACAGCAGTTTAACATTTCAGCCTGACACAAAAACATCCAACCCCAACTCCTTCTAGACTCTTCTGGGCAGGATGTTCTCTGAGGTTTCCAAGCTGGAATGTGAAGAACCCAGGAGTCAGGTTGGACCAATGAGCTGTGAGAGCTGCTTGTGTTTCTCTGTGCAAGTGCTGTGTGAAGGGACAGAAGCCGTCGAATATTGGGAAGCCGGTGTCTAAGATGAACAAAATGTCAGCTCTCACGGCACACGTTCTTGCAGTAATGCTTGCGTTGAACTTGGAGAAAAAATTCTTTACATTGCTTCCTTTAAAACTAAAATACTAAAAAGGAGCTTTACCTTCTACAAGACTTTTTATTTTCTTTTTCAGTAAACGTTTAAGAATCCCATAATCCTAGAGCTGTACTTGAGCTCGAGACTATCCGGGATCACTCTGTAGATGAATGAGGAAGCCATGGGAAAGTGGAAGGATGTGTGTGGTCGGCTTACTGAGCTAGGACAAGAATTAAGTTCTTTTGATGCCAAGTGTGAGATTCCATTTAATATTTCACGCTGCATTGCATCTCTAAATAGTATAACACAGCTTTTTTTTTTTTTTAAGTAAAATGCTCTACAAAACCTATTTCTCAGGGTAAACTATAGGTGACACGGTCTTGGAGATTTTTTTAAATTATAACAAGTTTATAGAGGGAACGGGAGAGTAATGAAATAAGTCAGAGTAAAGATACTAAAGGAACATCACCCAATTAGGTCAAAGGGAAATAACAAGGTTGACATAGTGTGAAACTTACAAATAATTAGATGAAATGCAATTGGACAAGATATTCTTATGGCTCTGCTTTCTACACTATAGAATTATTAATGTTTGGGACTTCTGAGTCTAGTTAGCACACAGTGCTACATTCGTTTCAAATGTGCAGTGTGATTCCACAGCTCTGTGATGCTATGGTCTTTGAGATTTTTATTTAAACACTTTAGTACTGGGGCTCCTGGGTGGCTCAGTCATTAAGCGTCTGCCCTGGGCTCAGGTCATGATCCTGGGGTCCTGGGATCGAGCCCCACATCAGGCTCCCTGCTCGTCGGGAAGCCTGCTTCTCCCTCTCCCCCTTCTTGTGTTCCTGTTCTCGCTGTCTCTCTCCATAAAATAAATTAAAATCTTAAAAAAAAAAAACACAAAAAGACCCACTTTAGTATTATTATTATTTTTTGATATGATGAGAGACCACAAAGTGGAGATCACCATTCTTCTTCTTTGGGAAATAGTGAAGTTAGAGGGGGAAATAGTGGAAGATTTCAAGAGCTTACATGAATGGATCCCGTTTCAGAATGGCTTTAATATTAACATGCAGAAAGAGCAGCACATTTCGAGCGAAATGTATCCAAACTCAATTATGATTATGTATACATGGTAACCAATTTCAAAATCAGAGCTAGAGTTCGTGATCGTTGCACATTAGGTCCTAATAGCATTGACCTAAAATGTAGCCATAAGAGAAAAAGTCAAATCCTCATATATGGGGGTCTGATGCCTCCAGTATGATAAAATGCTAATGTATTTCTCTCCTTTAAAGATGATTTCTAAAAATGCTTCTCTGGGAACGGCAGAGGGGTACTTACAGATGATCTAAGAGGCCAACGGAGACTGCCAAGCAGGGGAAATTCCAGGGGCAGGATTTTCCTGGCTTTATCTCAAATGAATGCAATTGAAAAGAGGATATGTTTGCAGGCTATAAAATGAGGAAAAAAACAGGTATTATACATGGATTTTAGATCTTAAAAACCCAATAAGTTTTTAAAAAGAGAAACGTGAGACAACTGGAAAAAAAAAAAGAAATTCTGTTGTTTCCCAGAGTAAGATACTTCCTTGTAACTTTATCCTGTAAGACGCCTTGACATCCTATGTCTGCTCCATACAGGAGGTTTCCTTCCTATGTTCTGTTCAGACACTGGATGGTGGTCACAGAGGGCAGTTTGAGCAAAAGTAGCAACTAAGCACTGAAGACCTAAGAGCTGGTCCCTCATTAGTTAGACCACTTCCAGATTATATCCAGTCAGTACTTGCTCTCCACCCAGCCCCCCAATCATCGTGAATTTATGAAGGAGAAATTAAGCCTAAAATGAGTAACTATGATAATTGGTTAATCTAAGACTTCTTCACTAGTCAGTTTGCTTTTAGGCTATTTCTTTCCGATTTAAGCATCTGTCTTTTTTTTTTTTTAAGATTTTATTTATTTATTTGACAGAGAATGCGATCACAAGTAGGCAGAGAGACAGGCAAAGGGACAGGGGGAAGCAGGCTCCCTGCTGAGCAGAGACCCCGATGTGGGGCTTGATCCCAGGACCCGGAGATCATGACCTGAGCTGAAGGCAGAGGCTTAACCCACTGAGCCACCCAGGTGCCCCAGCATCTGTCTTTTTACTGAATTGCTGGAAGAACATTAGTTTTCTGACTTTAATAATCTTCCCAGTGGAAGTTATCCATTGTTATTCTTAAAACTTGGGGGTTGGACTCTTATTTTTGCCAGAGAAGAGTATATGAATTTACTCACTGAAGTTCATTATTTCAATATTTTGATTATTTGTGGACCAGTGAGCTCATCAACCATTCAAATTTTAAGAATCCACTCTAAATCAAGCTTTGTGTGGAAAGTTTCAGTTTTTTGAAACAACCCTTGTTTAAGTGCTATATTTGTTGATTCCGAAACACCATATATTGTTAGCACTACATTTCTAAGAAACTTGGTTCTAATTGTTTCAAGGAAAATGAGTTCTACTTTGGATGAACCTAATTCAATCACGTGGCTAATTTCTGATTATAATTCTGATAGTTTCAGGATCGCAGTATTTCCTGACTCCAAACCATCCCTTTTCCTCATTTGTAACAGTTGAAGATATGATCACAACATAAAGAATTTTTCAGGACTTCTTTCCATGCACAATACAAATATGACTAACTTTGTCTATGATGATTAAAAGTTCTTCTTTATTCATGTTAATCTTAGGATACTTTTTAAATGGATTTTTACTTAATATTAAAGCCATTGTACTTCTAGGTGCTCTAGGCTTGTGACTTAAAGTAAGTGTGTTATATCCATGAATTCTAGAAGAAATACATTCCTGTAATTGGGAGGAATAAAAAATCACCTGCCTTTGTCTATTAATAAATTTCTATCCAGTTCAGAGCATTTATATTAGCAGAAAAAGTGGCATTGATCACTTTTAAAAAAAGTTACTTAAATTGTAACATGCCAAACCTCTTGATGGTGTAAAAATATTTATTTCTCATGATTCTTTGTGTTGTCTGGGTTCAGTAGATGTTTCTTATGTGGGATCTGTTATGTGACTGTAGTTAGATGGCAGCTGGGGATAGAGTTATCTGGATACTTGGCCAGGCTGGATGTTCAAGATGACCCAATCACATGGTAGGTGACTGGTGCCAACTGTTGGATGGAGTTCAAATGGAATATCTAAACATTAGCCCTCTGTGTAGCTTGAGTATCTCCCAACATGGCGGTTGGGTTCCTGGGGGAAGCATTCCCAGAGACAGGACATGGAAGCTGGAAGGTGCCAGGCCAGCATCGTCTCTACCATATTTTACTGACCAAAGCAGTTAGAGGTCCTGACCAGATTTAAAGAGGTTGAAAACTAGAAACCATGCCTTGATAGGGAGAGTGGTAAAGGCTTGTTGTAGAAGACCATACAGGATGGGAAGATATTGTTATGAAATCTTTGGAAAATATGATAAATCCTAATAGTTTCAAAGAATGTCCTATTAAAACAATAATGAAAGATAAAGAAATGTCCTAGCATATTCCTTAATGCTGGGATCGACCGAATATGGTCAGAAGACCAAATCTGGCCCTCTGCCTATTTTGTAAATAAAGTTTTTTTTTTTTTAAAGATTTTATTTATTCATTTGACACAGAGAGAGAGAGATTACAAGTAGGCAGAGAGGCAGGCAGAGAGAGAGGAGAGAGGAGGAAGCAGGCTCCCCGCTGAGCAGAGAGCCCGATGTGGGCCTCGATCCCAGGACCCTGGGATCATGACCTGAGCCAAAGGCAGCGGCTTTAACCCACTGAGCCACCCAGGCGCCCGTAAATAAAGTTTTATTAGAATACAGCCATGCACATACATTTATGTGTTGTCTATGAGGGCTTTCAGGCTACGACCACACGGTTGAGTAGCTGCAACAAAGACCAAATGGCTAAATGTTTACAGTCTGGTCCTTTACAGAAAAAAACTTGCCAGCTCCTGCCTTAATATCTTTTTTTTTAAAAAAAGCATTATACATTGAGAACACTTGTAATACTTAGATGAATTAAATTTTTATTGCCTGTGAATTTTTCCTGTTGCCTTTTTCTCTAAGTGGATGCTATCAATTCTAATAATGCCCATGACCTTGTCCTGGTCCTCTGATACAGAGTTTCCATGAAACTTGTTTTTCCTCTTCAGAATAGAAGCCCTCCCTTCTGTTTCCACACCCACCACCCAAATGTGGGCTTTGTTGTCTGCTTATGGGGTTCCTTTGTTTTATCAGACACTGTATAGGTTACAGCGGTCCTCAAGCCCAGCCTCACAGCAAATGTAAATCACCAGTGGAATGTTAAGAACTCCAGAATCCCACCCCACCCTCAGATATCCTGGTTTGCTTGACCTGGGCTGGGTTATATGCATCAGCACTAAAAAGTTGATATGCAGTGCTTGGAGAAGAACACTGAACAACTATTGTCCATTTTAAAGTCTAGTCAAATCCTCAATAAAGCAATCCATCATCTGTAAGGTAGTAAAAATACATCCACCTCTTGTAAAGAACGGACTCCAATTTGATCTGAAAATAGACTTTGTGTGCTCATTAACTGCTAGAAAGACTTGTGGAAGGTTTTTATTTTTTGTTTTTTTGTTTTTTTTAAGATAACAAGTGCCTTTGGTGGGGCGAGGTGGCACTTTTTAATATAAAGAAGCATGAACAGAGAAGGAGAAATGGAGTATGGGAAGAAATAAATGATGGTGGAAATAGGGGGATTTTAGTCCTCCTACAAGTTGCCAATTGTGGGAACTAGAAATAGCTAGTAGGCGAGATTATGTTGAAATGGGTGAGCTGTGAGAAATAGTGAGGGGCTTAACATGGGGTTTTCTGGAAAGAAGAGCCAAGGACAAAGAATTAAATCCTGTCTTGGGCAGGCTGCTATGGAGTGTTTACGTGTGTTGAAGGCAAGGGAGTGGGGAGGTAGATGGGATCCGAAGTTAAAGGTCAGAAGTAGAGGGGGAAAAAGTCCTATTTTCTTTTACCACCTTAACCCATTCCATCTTATAGGTGAAATCGCACATGACAGGGGCATACAAATCTAGAGCTGGTATTGAATAAGTTTAAATGAGGTTTGATCACAGTATGTAGAGAATCTATCTTTATCTGGATAATGAGGGACAGCAATGCAAGCTCATTTCTAAAAGGCAGCATCTTGAATATTTTCCATAACTGTAGTATCAGGCATACTAATTCGATAACTTAGATATAATTTCAGATTGTAATAGTATTTTCATTTTTAATTAGACTGAAAGCTTCAGTGGCTGGTATGAACGAAGTACATTTTCTGCCAAAGTCATGCTGCCATCATGTATTATTTATGATGTGCCACCAATTTTTTTGTTGTTGTTTCACTAAATCATACATAATTTGTCTCCCCACCCCCAAAGACCCGAAAAACTGTAAGAGATAGTAGATAAATATAAATAAACTGAATTGTAGAAAGGTGTGGTTCTTGAAAGCATTAAGCACATATGTGTGGTGCTCAGTGGATCTTGGGGATGGTTTTTTTTTTTTTTTAAAGATTTTATTTATTCATTTGACACAGAGAGAGAGAGATTACAAGTAGGCAGAGAGGCAGGCAGAGAGAGAGGAGAGAGGAGGAAGCAGGCTCCCCACTGAGCAGAGAGCCCGATGTGGGCCTCGATCCCAGGACCCTGGGATCATGACCTGAGCCAAAGGCAGCAGCTTTAACCCACTGAGCCACCCAGGTGCCCCTTGGGGATGGTTTTAAAGTAACATTGTTGAGAGCGTGAGTGAAAAGTTCTTCCTTGCTGAAAGAAGAAATAATTCTTCAGAGGGATCACCATTAGAGATGTTACAAGATAAACTCAGGCATATTAAACATTTTAAGAGTTTATTGGAGCAAAAGTCAATTCAAATCAGGCAGTGTCCCATCTGGCAGACAGAAGGGAGTGTCGAAGAGCTGAGCTATACAAAATGAAAGGCTTTTAGAGGCAGAAGGGAGCAGGAACAAGGAAGTTAAACCAGGTGACAAAGCGGGGCAGTTATAGGGGATGGCAAGGGTCTGTCAAGCCAATTGCCTAACTAATGCTGATGGCGCGGTTCCTGATGGGTGATTCATTCCTGGGAGAGCTGAAATTGTAATTCAGTTAAGTCTTGGTTTGGTGACCTGGAGCTTAGCATCAGTAACTTTGTTTTGGACTTGTTGTCTTGTTTTTAACAGAGTAAGAAGGATGTTGCCGTGCTGTCCAGTAGGACTTTCTGAAGGACAGGAGGAATATTAACCGTCCAATATGGCAGCTACGTGTGGCATTTGATGTGTGTCTAGGACAACTGAAGAACTGAATTTTAAATTTTACTTATTTTGGAGTAACTTTTAAATAGCCCATGTGGCAAATGGCTTCCATATTGGAGAGCACAGCACAAAGAAACCAAAATGTTCTTGGAGAAGAGGGTAAAGAGATTGAAAACAATTGTTTGTCATTGTAGTGATAATCCATAAAGCGTTAATGTTTAGAATTACAGCTTTGTTATCATCATCACAGATGAAAATGGACACATTTTTCTTCCTAGAGATTGATCTTAATAGTGTTTTTAGAAATTATGGTAGTAAAAATTAGTCTTTGATAATAAATCTGGCCTGTCCAACAGATACTGTGATTGTGGAAAAACATTTTTCCATACTCTAGTTTATGCAACTTGATATAAAATTCTGTGTGTCCCCTTTAGGTTGAATATAACAAAAAACAGTGAGGCAGACTTAGTCACAAGGGATATCTCATCAAATAGTTAATTTGTAGAAAAATTTCATTTTTTCAATTTGAGTGAACAGATGGCCTATTCATTAAAATTCAAAAGTAGATAATTACTTGATTCCAGTATTTTTAGCAAAAGGACATTTTATAACATTATGTTTGGGGAAGACTCATAGGTCTTAAAATGTCTTATGTGGCTGGACACATAAATTCTCCACCATCTACAACTGTCTGCCTGAATAAGTCAGTTAAAAATAGCCTTGCAGCTCTTCTGCGCGGAAACAGTCCCTTAAAAAAAATAAAAAAAATAAAAAGCTCATCTGTCTGAACAAAGATCTTCACATTAACCCCTGGACCCTGCCCAAACATTCAGTCAGCAAGCGTTTATCATTTTTGTGCTAGACACTTGAGACTAGTATGTACATCTGAAAAGACTGGCCCAGCCCTTAAGAAGGAAAGTCCAAAGGTGAATATGTTCCTTGACTCAAATGTCCTGGATTTTCTTACAATTGAAAGGTATTTCCTTCACCGTGGGCATTTGCTTAGGTCCATCCTCATAAGCTCATGGTAAAATCCAAGAGAATAAGAAGCAGATCTCCGTGCACATACATTCGCAAGCTCCCTGCTGTCAGTAGTAACCATTCGAGGGGCAGACTTTTCCCTAGATGAGGGTCACACAAGGACCCCTCCCGAGAAAGGGAAATGCCTCATCCAGAGAACAGCAGAGTACGTGTATGCAGGCCCCTTTCCGGGAACCCTGGGGCCAGAGGTTTGAGAATTCGTCATTTGTCAGACTTGAGAAAACTAATATGGTCTCTATACTACATATTTGAGAATACCCCAGCTTGGGTCTGGGATAACCCCCATACCCAAGCACATTAGCATGTCCATAGTAAGATATACCAGTGGTCATTTAGGTCAGACACAGACTCTAGATGGCCCCCTCTTAGGTGGGGTCAGGTTCTGAAGGCAAATGAGAAAACCACCTGGGACTTTAAAAAAGACATAGGAAGTTGAGGACTGCATAGTAACTGACACACATCATCGCCAGGGCCCCCCACCAGGCCACTCTTGCAGGCACTGTGGGCCTTCAGATGACCAGCACAAATCAATGGTTTGGGCTCTGGGCCTAAAGAGTTCCATGAAGGACCACCAGCAAGAGTTAGCATGCCCGCAGGTTCAGCTCTGACCGGTATTCAGAAGATTTATATAAGAAAGTTCTTCTAGGGCACCTGGGTGGCTCAGTGGGTTAAAGCCTCTGCCTTCAGCTCAGGTCATGATCTCAGGGTCCTGGGATCGAGGCCCTCATTGGGCTCCCTGCTCCTCTCTCTCTGCCTGCCTCTCTGCCTACTTGTGATCTCCCTCTCTCTCTGTCAAATAAATAAATAAAATCTTTAAAAAAATAAAAAAAAAGAACTTCTAATAGCCAACACAAAACTCCAGGTGATTGGAAATCCTGAGGTGTTAATTCTGATACTTTAACTTACTGTCTCTTCTCTTTACTACATTGCATCCTAGTTCCAGAACCTTCTCTCTTCTGTATTCCACAATTCACCTGTCATCATTACCATTTCTTTCTGAGGCTTTTCTCTGGCTCTCCTTCACCTGCACCTTCTATAAGGTAATATTCATATTCTATCTGCCTGTAACTAGAGATGATACATGGGGTTTGGAGTTTTGTCAAAGTCTCTTTAGCAAGAATTCCTAAGTAACTCAGTTCATGGTTATAGCAACTGTGGAAGACTTGTTTTGCGACATGCCTTGGTGGAATTGCAAAAAGCTAGAATGTGCCTATTCAAAATATTCTTGTGAACATTTCATTATCTCCTGGCATATGGCCATAAAATGTGAGCTTACAAATGACTGCTCATTAATAAGGACAGGTTCGACCCAGGATCTAACGCCTTTGAGAGTATTCTATAGTTCTACTGGGCACAGAGAAAAACTAAACATGTTTTTTTTTTTTGCCCGTTGTAAGCATGGGATCATTCATCAAGTTGACATTCATATTTTTCCATTAGGTAGGGGTTTCTGTTTGTTTTGTGGTCTGTGCTTCTAAACGTATGTGTCTCACTGCAGGTGTGAATCATCTCTGGAGGTTTTTCCTCTATTCCTGTGTTTAATTCATTTTGATATTGTCATGATAACCACACAAAGGGGCGAGTGTTACCTTCTGAAATTCCACCAGGTTCATCTTGAGGACTGACTGCATAGTCTATCCATAGAGTTGGAGAAACTGATGCCTATTCATTTATCACACCGATCTTTCCAATGCCAGATTGTGATTTTTTCTTTCCAGAGTAAATGAACAATAACAACAAAACAAGGAGAAGTCTCTCTCTGTGCCTTGATCTTTGTAGCATATCAAAAGCACAGGTCTTTGGTTGACAGATACCAATGACAGCTTTTAAGAAAATAGAAATCTTTATTAATGGATTTTTAAGCTATTGTCTCTAATAATAAATAGCTATGATTTTTTTGGGGGGGGGACAGTGTTTTCCAGGACCTGTTTAATCTTCCCCTCACCAAAAACCTGCTGCTTATAGCAACTACATTTCAGTTGGTCAAACTGGTATACTGCCCAAAATGGGGTTCAATAATCCCGTATCCCGAGTGTTTTCTCCTCTCGGCAGAATTGTGTTAGCGAGGGAAAGTCTGCAGATTTTCTTTGTAATGAATAAAATATGTGGGAAATGTGAAGGACTTATGTAAGCGCTTTTGTCGCGGTCTCACTGAAGAGCTTTAATTTTATTCTTGATAATCCTGGAGATGTCAGCTGGCTCCATGCCATCTTTGCTGACTTCATACTTTCCCAGTAGAGACCGAGGACTTCAAAGTCTGTTAGGAGAACATAAAAACGAAAGGCCCAGGGCTAGTGAACTTCAGTATTATTTTTTCCCAGGGAGGTGGCAGTGAGACACAAGGCAGTGTGTTTTCTTACTGTTTGAGCATAATTTAAAACCAGCCAGCCCCAAAAGTCTTCTTCTTTTTTTTTTTTTAAAGATTTTATTTATTTATTTCACAGAGGGAGAGAGATCACAAGGAGGCAGAGAGGCAGGCAAAGAGAGAGGGGGAAGCAGGCCCCCCACCGAGCAGGGAGCCCGATGCGGGCCTCGATCCCAGGACCCTGAGACCATGACCCGAGCCGAAAGCAGAGGCTTTAACCCACTGAGCCACCCAGGCGCCCCCCAAAAGTCTTCTTGATTGAACCTATATTCTGAATCATAACGTACGATGCCGGAGTTTTCTGGTAATATTGTGGTCTATGTTTGTATCCCAATTTTTCTGTAAAGCCAGCCATTGGACAGAAGCATAGCCTTAGTTTAACATCTGTTTTGTAATCTTCACAATGTAAAACACCGTATATTTTGCTTTCGATCTTTTGGTAGTCATGCCCCTGTCTGGAGGCAGGGTGCAAATTCCTATTTACTTGTCTGGGGTGTGGGTGTGGGGGGAGACAGTTTATAAAAGAAAAAATAAACTAGTCGCTCAAAAGAAAACTAGTCTGTTCTTCATGTGAGTCAGGGGATGAACTCAAATCAGGAAAATCGGAAAAATATGGACCTTGATATCATTTAGAGGTACTTGAATTCAAAACATAAATGATTTAGGACATTTTAAGATTGGGACAAATTATTCATGGATGGTGCTAAGTCGTTAGGAAAAATATTTTTCTATGGGAATTAATTTCTTAAATGTATTCATTACTGCTCAAGATGAGGTAGAACTTCACATCCTTTTAAATATTTTAAGCCAACTGGGTTTCTTTATAAAATTCCTCAATACAGTAGAAGGGTGATTAACATAGATGTATTAAGTTTTTAAAAAATATCCAATATAAAATTTATATTTTTTGTAGTTTCCATTTAAACATTTAGATACTATTGTATCTAGTTTTTTTCCTTTTTTTAATTATTGAATTTGGGCTGATTAAGCCAATGTTTCCCCTGTCCTATGACCAAAGATATACTAATAAGATAATTCTCCAAGGTGAGAGGCAGGCCAGATGGCCAGGGAAGCAATTACCATTAGTTGGCAAACGAGATGGGATCTATGATTTTGGACTTGTAACAAGTAATTCTACAAGGTTGTCTTGCTTCAGCTTGTTTTGTTATAAATCTACTTTGTTTTCTCTTAGATAAATTCTGGGCTGTCAATGATAGTTATTAATACCCTGGTAAGACTCCATGAGTAGTAAGAGGCTTATTCATTTAGTCAGGGGTTCTTACTCTTTTTTTTTTTTCCTTTTTTTGTGTCAGGGACCCCTGTGGAAGTCTGATGCCTGGGAAACCTCATTTCAAAATATTTTTAAGTCCATAAAATTGGCTACTTTAGATTTCCAAGGAAACTATGTCAAAAATCATTGAATTATAAAAGTTGGGATTCACTAATACAATGTGACTTTTTTAACACAGTAAATAATAAGACCTAACAGTGTGTCTAGTAACTACCGTGAGTTTGAAGGAGTGAGCATAAACAATATTTAAAAATATCTCTATGTCACATGTCCGGCTCCTTGCACAGCAGGGATTCTGCTTCTTTCCCTCTGCCGCTCCCCCTGCTTGTGTGCGCTCTCTCTCTCTGGCAAATAAATAAAATCTTAAAAAATATATCTATAACTGTCATATAATAACAAAATGTAATTCCTATTGGTGACAACGTCATAAATACCGTTAAACCATAATATGGTTTGTTACAGAGGAAAAGCCCCATTTCAATGAGAAGTCAGTAAAAATAATAGTATGAAGATTTTATCCAAGTTCTCAGCCCCCTGAATTCTATTTGCTTAAGGACCTTTGAACTAGACCATGAAGTTTGAAATCTGGAAAGACACGTGAGGTTTCAGAGTTGGGTTAACTTAGAGAAGATCCCAGCTTGTGCGAAGATGAGACATACAATGCTAGGAATTTGGGTTTGGTCCCAGGGAGACTAGTGTGAATTTCTTAGCACGGGGATATTTTATCAGAATAACACTCAAGAGAGATGATTTATTCTCTTCGCTCTTTAGTTTGGTGGCGGAGAATCCAGGGAAGGGGCCATGTCCATCGTGAACAAGGTCTTGTAGAGTTTCAGTTAAGGGACAAATTGGGTGTCTTAAGCAGTGTGACTATAAAAGGTGTTTGTAGGCATCGCTTGTGTGACGTACAGATGACTTGCTGTCCTTAGTCACAGAGTGAAGTTGGGAAGGGATGGATGGTGATTTGGGAAGGAACATGAGGTCACCCATGATGACGCGGGTTGGTGTGACTGTCCTAAAGAGAGTAAGAGCAGTTCTTCGAGGAAGAGTGAGACGCCAAAGCATTTCTAACTCCTAAACATTCTTGTAAAGGATAATAAAACACTAATAACATTAGTCTTCGAATTGAGCAATTACTAGGTGCCTGTGCTAAGTCCCCATGTTCTTAACAGCTTTATTTGGGATATAATTCACATCCCATATAATTTACCCTTTTAAGGTATTTGATTCCATCTGGTCTAGAATATTCAAAGTTGTGCCTCCAGAACCATCCCAAACCACCGTCCAGTTTAGAACATCTCATTCCCCCCAAAAGAAACTCTGTACCCCTGAGTTGTCACACCCAACCCCTCCATCCCTCCTGGCCCTAGGCAATTATTAGTGTACTTTCTGTCCCTCAAGGTTTGCCTGTCCTGGATGTCATAACGGAGTACTACACTGCATGGTCTTTGTGACCGACTGACTGAATATGTGTTCAGGGTTCCTCCGTGCTACAGTGTGCAGCACTACTCCATTCCTTAGTGTGGCTGAATAGCGTGTCATTTTGTTTATCCCTTCATTGGTTCAGTCCTCGGTATATGCGGAGGACATGTATTTGCCATTTCCCCTGATTGCACCAGAGAGGAGCATTTGGCTCTTTTCGTCCACCCTCTGTTTCTCTTAAAATACTGCCCTGACTCCACCTTACTCTGTTCTCTGGTTTACAAGAGGGTGAACACCATCTTCTCTGTATGCACAGTAGCTTTCAAACGGAATCCTCCTTTTCCTAACCTGCCCCAGGCCATTTGCACAACAGCTTTCGAGAGAATAAATTCAAATGTTCTTTTTCTTCTTTTTAGAGATGCTTTGAGTATTTTACAGGGTAGATGGTTATTACTTATTTTCTCTGCTTTGTAAAAATGCAAATGCAGGTAAGTGCTCACCCTTTACTCTGGAGAATCCTGGCCTTGTGTGAAGGGTAAAAAATACATACGTTATGTTACATCAAGTGTAGATATTTTAAACTGTCAAAAATTCTCCTTGTGCGACGTGTACTACTGGGTAAAATAAAGTACAGAAATACTTCCATAAGTGGAGTGGGAAGGTGGCACTTTTAAAGCGTGTTTTTCTTATGGAATACATGGACAATATCATTAAAATGGAGTCTGAGGTCTCCCGCAAGCATGATCACAGTGGTGGTCATCCTCACTGATATTTCAATGTGGTCACCAGTGAGTATCTACTAACCCCCTCTACTTACAACCAGCCATTACGTGGTTATCCTCCATCAGTTTAGGGCTTACGAATACTTGTGGAAGGCACACACCACCCTTTCACGGAAATTTCACACATTAATCTCAGGAGGCAGGTGGTGGTGATCTCCATTGCAGGGATGCAGAAACCGCCAAAAGATCAAAAGATCGCTGTGTCCAGAGCAGTGAGAACCAGCAAGGCAGCTTAGACCTCATTTCTAAATCTTCCCTCCTCCAGCCTTAGAAGAACCTTTACAAAGCTAAACAAAAGTGCCAAGGGGGCTTAGAAATAAAGCTCCTCTCTGACTGAAGCCCCATTCATTCACTTGTTGACTGTGGATACTTTCCTAGCCTCAGGTGAAGTTGAGTGAAGTACTCTTTTGAGGTGTAAAGGCTGGTATCCTCCCCTTAGTGATCTGCAAACTCCCCTTGTCAGTTTCTCACAGTTGCAGGATTTACATAATTCCGACAGGATCTAGGATCTTCCAGCCCAGAACCTGCTTGACTCCTTTTGGACACTTCCAACCAAGGCTCCTTCTACCCAAGTGCTTTTCCTCTCCCAAACCCTGTGCACCAGAAATCGGTGAAGCCGCCTCATTGGGGGAGAAAGGTAGGACATTCATTCTGGCAACAAATAGCTGAATATTGCACATTAGACACCGCTTTTCCTAAAACCTGAAGCTTTCCTTCTGGCCCTTTTCTTGGGAATCCCCAGCTTCCTGCCCATTTCCCTTCTCCCACCCCCTGCCTTGGCTCCTCTATCCTTCTGTTCCTTCCAGATCCTAAATGTGATGAACCAAACCCTTGGGAGCCTGCCTTGAACCCTCCTTAAAACTGCCTTTTTCTTTTTTCTTTTCTTTTCTTTTTTTCTTTTTTTTTGGTCTAAAGGAAATTTTAAGAATGACTCAATCTATAGCTTCGTCTTGCCACAAGTATTATCTAATTATCATAACCCTATAAAATAAGGTAGCATTATCACAAACCTGTAATGAGGTCATCGAGACAGAGTTTGATCATTTCTTCAAGATCCCACAGCCCGTCGGTGCCACAGCAGGACTGGTGTTCCCAGTGTGTCTGGAAAAGGCTGCCACAGCCTCAGTAGAATAGTCTTGTTAAGTCTTGCTTCAAAATGTTCTGTACTTCTATTTCAGATGACATCTGCTGGGGAAAATTATCCAGTAAAGAGCTTTGTGGTTTGATTCAATCCAGGAGCTGTGTGGTTTGCTTAAATATTGCAACCCGGTGTTGACCCTTTTTTTTAGCTTGCAATTTACATCTGGTGGGGGTTAAATAACAAATGGCGGAAGTGAAAAATTTCCCTTTAAATGTAGAGTGTTTTTACGTGCATGGATTCAATCGGGTGTTTTCTACATCTTGGGCACGACTTCCATTTGGGGCTGGATGATGCTCTGTTACAGGGCCGCTCTGGGTATTCTAGATATTTAACTGTATTCCCCGCTTCCACCAACTAGATGCCAGTAGGAAACCCTGCCCCCAAGTTGTGACCGCCAAAAATGTTCCCAGACATTGCCAAATATTCCCTGGGGACAAAATCACCCCACATTGAGAGCTACTGTCTTGCAGTGAACTCTCCCAAGCTTAATATTAAAACAGAACAAAAGCATGCCCACATGGGCGCCCACAATTCTGATGGTGTCAGTGGTGATTTTGGTATGTGCCTGTCTTTAAGGAAGTACAGAACTAGCCATTAATTGTTGAGGCTAATTGCAGGTGCTCATGAATTATAGAAATGATAGAGCAAGAATGCATTATGTATTGCTGGAATTCAGCTTAATAAACTTGACTTAATTAAGACAAATTATCTGTTCAACTCTCATTGACTCAGGGAACGATCAGTCTGCTCATTCTTTCCAGTGTGTGTTTATCTGTCCTCTGTCCTCGTTTTTCCTATCACTGGAAATTGAAATTAGTCCACGGGCATTCATCTAGTGCTTTTTGTATACTTTAAAGTGCTAGGGTTTTAAAACATGGAGTGTATAAAGATTATAGACTTAGGATGCTTGTGAAATCCTTCTAGAATGCTGTCCATAGTGGATAAGTGGTTGACCCGTCTATAATCATTTCTGTATGTTCTCCCCTTCTTAAATATCTCCAGAGGAAGAAATGCCGCAATGTCAGTTGTTCATTCCACGTTTCCACTTCGGTGATTCAGGTGATTCTCTAGATCCAAATTGCTTAAATTTCAGGCTGTTTCCTCATATAGGTTTCCTTTGTAAATAGGTTCATATGCCGTATGACCTCAGAGATATAAACAAAGAAAAGTGAAGTTCAGGTGTCTGGTTGTGGATGTCATTGTTCGTTTTCTCTGTCTCTCTCCCTCTCTCTCTTTCCCTCTCTCTCTCTGTCTCCCTCCCTCTCTCTCTCTCCCCAGAAGTCAGACAGTCAGCTTTTTAGTTCTGGACACCTCATTTATGTTTCTGATTCTTTCATTTCCAAGAGTGACATTCAAATATATATTGATCTGTTGTAATTTAGTGTAATGAAAAATTGTGTCAAGGTATTTATCGCAGTCATGACCAGAAAGGAGATCAGATTTACCTAATTGAAGAAGAAACAAAGGCCTTTGCTCCTATATCTTCAATGAGCCTCTTTTTTTTTTTTTAATTTTTTTTTAAATTTTATTTTTATTCTTTGCCCAAGGGGTACAGGTCTGTGAATCATCAGGCTTACATCTTTCACAGCATTCACCAAAGCACAAACCCTTCCCAATGTCCATAACCCATCCACCCTCTCCCTACTCTCCCACTCCCCTTCAATGAGCCTCTTAAACCTCAGACTCTGTCTCATTCCATTTGGTTACTGGTAATTTTGTGCTCCCTGAAAGAATTACCGTTATGATGATAGCAAAGAGAGGTGACTTCTTGGAATGGGAAGCTCTGTCCTAGCCAAAGTAGTATAAGAACCTGGTGGTTAAAGAAACTATAACACAAATAGTTTAGGGGGGAAAAAAGAAATCAACAACAACAACAACAAACCCTTCTCTCCCCCTTTCATCCCCCAAAAGAAAACTAATAAGTAAAATTCCTAACTAGAAATGGGTGACACAAACTTTGGAAGAAATACATCATACTGAAACAGGGCAGTTTTTCACAGGCTTTCATTCAATGGCCAAAGAATGATTTCCAATCATCAAGATTAACACCTCATCCAAAGAGCAAGAGTTGAGATCCAGGGTTACCATACCTATTTGGATTGGAAAGCAATCTTGAGGGGGAAACTGATAAGGTGCTGACCTACTGTCATTCTTTAATTCAGGAACAAACTCGAATCTCCTAGCAAGACTGTTTTCTTCCTTCTTACATTGGCTGAGAAAAGACATAGCTAAATGAACTGTAGGTTTGAAGGGATATCTAAGAATACAGTCTGTCCCTGGCATTCGGATGGGTTTTCCCTGTAGCCCATGGCAGTCTTAGCTATTTCTACTTTCTTCCCCACATGAAACACCCCCAATCTAAAATAACCCTACGAGGCAAGTCAGACATAATGGTATCCCTAATCCATTAGGAAAGCAGAAAGTAGGCCTAAAACATCTCATCCCAAGAGGGAAAACATTTTGTTTTTTATCTCTGTGAGATGATGGATGTTAACTAAATTTATTGCGGTAATGACTTAGCATTCTCTGTTAGTAAAGGCATCCTTCTATGGACCTTAAATTTACACAGTGCTCTATGCCAGTTACATCTTAATAAAACTGAAAGAAGGAAAAAGAACAGATCCGTACGTAACTGAGCCTCACGTCCTAGAGGAAGCACAGCCATGCTGGTGGGGACACAGCTCAACCATCACGTGCTGCATATTCCCGTGGAATCTAGCAACAACAGGACCCCACTGGAGAGAATTCATAACGTACAAGCTGTGGGCTCAAATCTACCATATCATGAAGGTGTCGTCAGATGGGAGAAGGGAAGGGATGAGAGGCCTTGTCTAGATGGGACCTTTGATCGAACACCTGTCTCCCTGTAATAGCCAGTCAAGTCCTGAATGTTCCAACCAAGGTTATTGGAACGAAGCACGGAGTGTGTTCACAATTAGGTTATTGCCAGCCATCCTAGTTCCGCCGGCCAGTAATAAATCTCTAAGCTGATTTGCCTTATTGTGAAAGTCCTTACAGCACAAAACCACAGGTAAGTGAGAAACCCAGGAAGATGAACAAAGCCAGGTGATTCTGGGTCTCCTTGTAAACTCCATTTCTTTTATTTATAGGGCCTACTAATTCTTATGAAAGATAGAAATATAGATACTTCAAATTGGATCTCTTCACACTTAGCATCTCCCAAGGGTGGCACATGAACTGTGATGCCAGAAAGCAGGAGATGGGCTGATTTTTTGTCAAGGTGGCAAGTGTCAGGACTTAGGACTCATCCCCTCCATCACCAATGGGCATATAGTACCTGAGGTAGAATAAAAAATACGTACAAGAGGGGGGGT
The DNA here is from genome assembly GCA_002007465.1 of Ailurus styani. Lineage (NCBI taxonomy): Eukaryota > Metazoa > Chordata > Mammalia > Carnivora > Ailuridae > Ailurus > Ailurus styani. The sequence goes on along the minus strand of LNAC01000392.1, from coordinate 1,268,103 downwards.
GCCTGGGTGGCTCAGTCGGTTAAACGTCTTCCTTTGGCTTGGTCATGATCTCAGGGTCCTGGGATTGAGCCCCATGTCCAGCTCCCTGCTCAGCAGGGAGCCCGCTTCTCCCTCTCCCCCTCACTCTCTCCCCCCCAACTCATGCCCTTGCTCTCAAATAAATAAATAAAATCTTCAAGAGCAATACATTCAAGGTACTATGGTAAAACTTTCAATTAGTCATACTTATTGCAGGGGTGATAAGAGCTGATTGAAACTGTCACCCTGAAATCTGATTAGCCAACTCTTTCTACACCTCTCTTGGAAGCAATAACAGTCTAGGAAAATCCAAATAAAAATGATCTGGATTTTTTTTTTTACAGTGGGGACAGTGGATAGTAGAAATGATGCCAATATAATTTCATATATTTTTATTTTTTTAAAAGATTTTATTTATTTATTTCACAGAGGGAGAGAGATCACAAGTAGGCAGAGAGGCAGGCAGAGAGAGAGGGGGAAGCAGGCTCCCCACTGAGCAGAGAGCCCGACGTGGGGCTTGATCCCAGAACCCTGAGATCATGACCTGAGCCGAAGGCAAGGCTTTAACCCACTGAGCCACCCAGGTGCCTAATTTCAAGTATTTTTAAAAGCAAAAATAAAGGGCTCCTGGGTGGCTCAGTGGGTTAAAGCCGCTGCCTTCGGCTCAGGTCATGATCCCAGGGTCCTGGGATCGAGGCCCGCATCGGGCTCTCTGCTCAGCAGGGAGCCTGCTTCCTCCTCTCTCCTCTCTCTCTGCCTGCCTCTCTGCCTACTTGTAATCTCTCTCTCTGTGTCAAATGAATAAATAAAATCTTTAAAAAAAAAAAAAAAAAAAGCAAAAATAAAAACAAAAGCAAAAACATTTTGGATGGTCATTAGTTCCCCAAATAACAGTTCTAATAATCTCTAGTCACTGTCCACTTCAGTTAGGAAAAATAATGGAAAAGTCTGGAACTTTACTAGGATATTCTGAAAATGTCTTTCTGCTACTCTTGAAGGAAAAAAAAATCTGATTTGGAATCTAACATATTTGAAAATTAAAGTATTAAACAGTAATGAATAAATGCTAATCAATTTTACAATTTAAGAGAAATAGAAGTTACATTAATCAATGTTGACCTGATGTATATTCATCAACATGCACTCCTGAAACTAATAGCAAATTATAATTATATAAAAACCTCCAAGCTGGGTTCTTTCTGAGTTGGTAGACACCTCTGGAAAAAGCATGCTCTATTTTGAGCCTAAATGACTTTTTTCCCCTATTTGTCTTATCCCACATTGTTCCCTTCACCACCAAAATAAACACATAGTCCTATTTTCTATGCAAATGAAGTCAATTTATTTTTTTTTAAGATTTATTTATTCATTTATTTGAGAGAGAGAGGGAGAGAGAGAGAGCATGAGAAGGGAGGAGGTCAGAGGGAGAAGCAAACTCCCCATGTAGCTGGGAGTCAGATGCAGAACTTCATCCAGGGACTCCAGGATCACAACCTGAGCTGAAGGCAGTTGCTTAACCAACTGAGCCACCCAGGTGGCCCTGCAAATGAATTTGATTTAAACCAAACTCAAAGGTAGCCAGAGTGGAAAAAAAAGGTGGGGGGAGGAGTCTGGGACTACGTGAGTGGCTTCAAGATGGCCCTGATACTTGAAAGGAAGGGTGTCTATGGCAAGCTTTTGATGGTCTTATCCTTAGGTTTCTTAAGCAGACCACACACCCTGTACTTGGAAATCATTTGTAAGTGTATGATCACTTCTAATTTTGCTTCAGGTTGCTGTGTGGCATCGTGAATGAGCTTAACCAAGTTCACACTTCACATCAATAACTTACGTTCCTGGGCTCTTGGAAATCAGAACATTTCCAAATGTCTTTGAAACACCTCTCTAACGCCATGTGTGTACCTAACTTTTTAGCACCCAGAGGATCCTGCCTCCCTGAATTACTTATTCCACCCACACAACAGGTAGAAAGAAGGAAGAGTGATCGCACTGTGGCTCAGAGTAACATTTTACAAACGCTGTGTTTCTGTTTACCATTTAGATATTTCTGTTCATTAAAAAAAAAAGTGCTTCCTGGACCACTCTCTATCATATGTGATTAGATTCCTTCCTTCCTTGGCTATTGTGAATATCCTGAACTTGTAGTATTTAACTTAACCTGGAGAAGATGTTTTATATCCAAATTTCTATTTCTCAAATACAGTCTGTTCCAGTAAATCTCTTCTTAAAATTTTTTTCTGCTATTCTAATTAATATGGATTATAATCTTCTGTTACCACCACTAATTATTCATATATATGCATATCCATCACATATAAACTTATTTATACCTATCTTCCATATATACACATATATAATTATTTATACCCCTCTTTTAAAAAAAATGAGTTAGACATAAACAAATTAGGCAAATATAAGATAAAAATCAGGAAAATGAGTTGGAACCAGAAATGCAGTTGTGTACACATTTCCAACCCCAGAGTCTTAGATAATTCTGGCTGTGAGCTTTCTAAAGGTTGAATCTCAAAGGAAACGTGATCAGTTTCAAGGTTCGCTATTAGTTAAAATCAATCACTGCTTTTTGAACCTGGTTTTTCAGAAAAGTAAGGGGCACCAAGTACAGTGGTATTGTGGTGTAGGGACAGTTACAATTTCCCAGAGTGGGGAATATCTACATTTTATCAATAAGCTTTGATGTGGCAGGTCCATAGATGTTCTTTCAGAAACCATTGAGCTAAAAATGAGAGTCCTGTGTTTCTCGTCTTTTATTAGTTGAGAAGCCCCAATTGTCAAGCTTTCCAGTAGAATTCTTAGTATGGGTTCCTTTCCACTGAAGACTTCCAGGAGAGAGAGAGAAAAGTGGACTGGTACAAAATCAGTAATGTATGGAAGTTCTTTAGGCTTCGCTCATTTTGCTCTTAGTTCCTTTAATATCATCGAAGCTAGAGCTTTAAGTCCAGAAAATGTTGTGATGCACTGGGAAGCTGTTACTTTGTTATTCATGGGAGTCTCCACCATAATACGGTACTTGCTAAAGCAATGCTTGTCAAATGTTGGTTGCACATGGCCAAGTGGGGAAGAGCACAAAGAGAATGCATTCTATCATATAGATCAGTGTGACTTCTTGAAATGCCATTGCCTGCTTTGGGTATGATATTGATTTGAACCCAAAAGTTCTCAAACGTGTTCCCCTCCATAGAGAATCTGAAACGAATATTTTTTCCATTTAAAAATAAACACAGGGGGGCACCTGGGTGGCTCAGTGGGTTAAAGTCTCTGCCTTTGGCTCAGGTCATTATCTCAGGGTCCTGGGGTAGAGCCCTGCAATGGGGGGGGGGGTCTCTGCTCAGTGGGGAGCCTGCTTCCTCCTCTCTCTGCCTGCCTCTCTTCCTAGTTGTGATCTCTCTCTCTCTCTGTGTCAAATAAATACATACATACATACATACCACAAACCTACTCACCTACATAGACTCCGTTGGTTTCTGTAATAGTTAACACAATACTGTGTTACAGTAGGATCTAGTAAGTCCTCCTTCCTTCTAGATAAGAAATATAAAAATGACACCAATAATAAGAGCTAGTGTTCACCAACCATTTGTTGTATGTCAGGCATCACCCTCAGCATTGACACTGTTTTAATCCTTTCATTTTATTAAGCACCTGATGAGATAGGTGGTTTTCTTTCATCTGTTAATGAAGAAACCAAGCCATGAAGAAATAAGTAACTTGCACAAGGTCACAAGTCTCATAAGGAGCAGATAAGAGAACCAGAATTTAACTCCTGGTCTGACTTCTAATGACTTATAAATCTCCTAACCACATTAAGTTCTGAGCCTGTTTCTCATTCTCAAGTAGCAGATGAAATTTGTAAGGGGACAGGCTTACCCTTGAAAGGGAAGGGGGGTTACATCTGTGGCTTATAAAAATACAGATTTACTGGGCTGTTATTGCTGTACCTACCACAAGAAAGAGTTTGGCTTTCTGCAGTTAAGAAATAGGGCATGACAAAGCTAGACTAAATTTTGAGTGGCCAGACTTGCCTAAGAAAGTATGTCCAAACTTGTAGAATTGTTGGATTTGTTCATTCCTGAATAACTTCTTTATACACAGAAGAGATACACATGCAGTTCAAGAGTAGTGAATAGAGGGCACCTGGGTGGCTCAGGGGGTTAAAGCCTCTGCCTTCCGCTCAGGTCATGACCTCAGGGTCCTGGGATCCAGGCCCCCATCAGGCTCTCTGCTCAGCAGGGAGCCTGCTTCCTCCTCTCTCTCTGCCTGCCTCTCTGCCTACCTGTAATCTCTCTCTCTCTGTCAAATAAATAAATACAATAAAATAAAAAAGTGGTGAATAGAACTTATGTGAAATTCCTAATTGCTGCAGAATTCTCTCTTCACTGATAGCATTTACAGGAAATGGTTTTCAGAGTCAAAAGAACAATGTTCTCTGAAGGGTTGACCTCCCATGACTGGTACATGGATTACACTTTCCCAAAATGTTTTTTAATATTGAAGATTTATCTCAATCGGAGTTCAAAGAAATTAGCACATCGACCCCATTATTTTACAGATGTTATTGCTTAGTTGAAACTAGGTCGATTTTGTTTGTTTGTTTTTTAAAGCGGGAATATGTTTAAAGCCCAAACTCTAAAAAGTTAAATATTACAGGAAATGCGTAGATACAGGAACAATTATGAAGTTGATGGGTGTAGGTCTGAAGTTTGGAGAGAACTTGGTAGCATTAGCTCCTTTCATTCATTCACTAGCTAATGCCAAACGGAAGGCTCTTCTTTAGACGTGGATAAGTAACTGGGAAGAATAATAGAAGTGGGGAGGGGGGCTGTTAGTCTAGAATGGATTGTGTTGCCCATTTTTTTCCAACTCCACCTGCCGTTGTGCAATGTGAGAGAGTTTCTAATGTATGTAGCTGTACCTTTTTGAAAAACCTATTTCTTTCATTTCCCTCATGGATAAAACTATAACTAGGGTCTGTGTATCCTTGGCTCTTTCGTTCCTTAGCATTTCATTTTCCAGGTCCTTTGTGGAACATAAATGGTCCTAATGTCTGTTTCCCCCACAACCCTCCTGGTTTATTTTTCCTTTCAGCTGGTGTTGCCGGCCTGGGAAGCAGATAAAACAGTCTTGCCCAAGTCAGATAAGATGCTTAAAAATAAAAGATACCACGAGCTGCAATTAAACAGTACCCAAGGGTCAAAGTAATCTCCCTTCCCATAATAGCTGTGCTTTACTCCAGTGAGAATTCCCATGTTTGAAGTGTGCTGTGGAAAATGTGCCCACTTACTCAGGTTTCTCTTGGATTCAAAATGACATTAAAATGGGAATTACCATAGTTTTCTAATAGTGTATTTGTAAAAAGACATGTTTACCTTTTTTGCCTTTTTCTGGGGCTGTCTTCTAGTCTTATCTTCTATCTTATCAGTGATTAATTTTTTTTTAAGATTTTATTCATTTATTTGACAGAGAAGGGGAGAGAGCACAAGCAGGGGGAGCAGCAGGCAGAGGGAGAGGGAGAGAGAGAAGCAGACTCCCCACTGAGCAGGGAGCCCACGCGGGGCTTGATGCCAGGAGCCTGGGATCACCACCCAGCTAAAGGTAGACACCCAACCAACTGAGCCACCCAGGCATCCCTTATCAGTGATTAATTTAAAGAGGGATGAGATTTCTTAACTGATGTGATTTCTTGCTATTTCTTGCATTGCATCTGGGTGAAGGCTTGGTCTTCGTTGGTAATTGCTTTGTAGTCTCATACTCCTCATTGCATATTGAAAATGCAATACATGAAATGAAGCAGGGCAGACAATTAAAATGACGTTTTCTCTTCATTTTAGATGGTAAGGTTGAAGTTACGAAAGAAGGCGTGAAGCTCTGCACCATGGGTCCAGGGAAGGTGTTCGGCGAGTTGGCGATTCTTTACAACTGTACCCGGACGGCGACCGTCAAAAGTAAGACTGTTTTCTTATTTGGCCAATACTTTCGATGTCTTCTCCCTTGGACCTTTGAGATACTGATTACCATGCCTCTTGATTTCATCTTTGTGATTTTGTGAATCGATATTTTCATTCTTACCTTGCGCTACGGTTGGTGTATTTGTTTGCCCTCGTAAAGGAGGATTAACAATCTGTTCTGCAGAACTTAAATTTTATCACTGACTTATGGAAGGTGTTCTTTTAACTTAGAATTCTTATTGATGACGATTTAAAAAATGTGACAACTTTATAAATGGAAAAGCAGCGAGACCTTCCCTTTTCTGCCTTTAAACCCTCACGCTAATACTTAAGGAATTTTTACAAATCTGTCTATTCTGGGTTACATTCCCCCATAAATTCCACGTGTTCATTCAGTGATTTAGAAAAAATTTAAAGGAGAAATGGCCTTCATCTCATTCAAAAATCATTGAGTGAGATATAGCCTGAATTATAAAATCGAGTCTAAGGATATTCTTGTCTTCAGCTGCTCATCAAGCTGTATATTATAGTATTTTTCTTTTCTACTGATTGAGCTTATTTTAAATCAGGGCAATAAAGCAGCTTGTTTCCCTAATTTTACATGTATGTGTATATATGATTTCTCTAGCAACTTTTATTACTCAGTAGAAACAGCTGCAGTCCTTGCGGGTGGGGGGAAGTGGTTGTTTTAAATACTCCTTCCTGACAACGGGATGGAATGAGCATGTAACAAACAGCTGAATGCAAAAGCCAACAATGGAAGGTCCATTCCGTATTTAGGTGCTTAATTTCATGTTGGAAATGATCTTCTGACCCATAATCCTATAGATAATGGCAATCACAGATCACTTTGAGTAGGTTTTGTTATTTATAAAAAGAGCTGTGGGCAGAAATGACAGACTATCAGTTTTAGCTGGATGCCATTGACTGTTTTGTACATTGGGGTTCTTTTTCTCGGAAGTGTGGCCTATGGCTACCAATATGACCCTTGGATCATAAAGAATTCAGAATGTTCAGAACTCAGCATCCTGGAAATTGTCCTCTGTGCCTTGTTAGTGAATCGCCTTTTTTACTCATGGGCGGTCCCTGGGACCTCAGTTGAGGTCGGGGCTCCCCCAGGGTGAGCTCTTCTTGACATTGGAATCTTGATCTTTGAAAGCACAAAACTCTTTTGAATGACCAGTACCACCTGGTTTTTTATTTTATGTGATCATTTAATTACACGACTCAAAGAATAACGAAGCCCCGTGAAGCGTGAAAAGTGCCCTAAGTAGGAAAAAGAGTAATCGTGACAATATTAAGTGAAACGGATTATGCTATCAGGCTGCATTTTTCTTAGGAATACATTCCTTGTAGGTCAAAAGGCCAGAATAACACATTTTGATTAAAACAGGCTTTCTCAGAATTGCAAATAGTGAATTGTGCATATTTTAAAATATTTCAGGCTTGTATACTGCTCATTTAATCCTAATGAAAAACCATGATTCCAAAAAGGTCAACAGTTGGTAATAACATGTGCTTCATCTGTTGAAACTTTGAATTATTAAAGAAATATTTTAGATAGACTCAATAATGTATTTAAATGAATTTTGCAGCAAAGATTTTTTTTTTCATGAGCTGATTGCTTTCTGAAATATATTAAGTTCCTATAAAATGGCATTCATCTGCAGTAGCTATTGGACTCATGTTTGATAAATTTAAATGCACACTTTGGATCTGATTCAGTGAGACGGAAGTAGGTGTTGAATGCAAATTATAATCTTCACCATTCGGGGGACGTCAGAACATCTACGTCAAGGAAAATGAGTAATGGAGCGTGTTCTTTAACAAAGACACAGAAAAGGTGCATATACACGGGCGTGCGTGCGTGTGTGTGTGTGTGTGTGTGTGTCTTCATAGTGCCTACTTAAGATGTGGAGGTTGTATTGAGAAAAGAACCTGCAGACCCATCTTTGCATTTATAGGTGTGCAGAGGTTTCTGCATGAGTAAGGAGTAATAACTATTACCAAGATATTCTGAACGTCTATGAAGAACTGTAAGGTGTGAATAATTATTACTTCTTATTCGGGAACTTTTGTCCTGTCTCCTACACTATCCAGGGAGATGACACGTGTGACCATGATCCTTAAGTACCACTTTAAATTTATGTTTAAATTAAACTTTCAAGCTGATCACTGTATAATGCTGATTAGGTTCCATTATGAATGTCACTTGTACCAAATGACTAGAGAATATGACGCCCTGTCCCCACCCCCAGTGCTATCTTACTCATCATGTGTGCTATTTCAAAATGTCCTTATTGCGCTTTTTAGATCCAATCATTTCTCTGGATTGAAGATTTTGTCGACTCTTGTGCATTTCTTCTTAACTGTCATTTTGCCGGTAATGACCCTTTAGAGTAACTTGCAAAATGGATTCATCCACTTGGGTGTAATAGCCTAAGTCCAAGGAGACCGCCTGTCCTACCCGGTAGCTTGTCTGTCCTTGCCTCTTTCTCACTTACATGGGTTGTGACCCCTGTTCTCTCAACATCACCTACTTTATTTCATGATCTCTCTCTCCTTTCTTCCTCCCTCATCAGCCTGCATTTTTTGATCTCACAGTGGTAACTAAATCCTGGGCGACAGTCAAGAGCTCCTCAATGTATATGAGTCATTTCTTGTTCAAAAGAGCACTTTTTTGAAATTGTATCAGCCATGAATAAATAAATCACAGTGATTTCCTGCTAGCAAAGATGATTCTATTACCTGTGGGGTTTTTTTTTTTTATAAACAGAGTATCAAAAAAGTTGTTTTCTTATTAAAGTTGTAGATTGATAGATGATATAAAATAGGATACACTTGTTCATAATGCTTCAACAGAAAGAAGCTCCGTAGTCATTTAAAACAAGTCCTTTGCTTTTCATCTGGGAGAAATCAACTGGCATTCCTCCTGGAAATAAATATATACCACTGGTTTTGATGGTAACACCAGGAAAGCTATCTGATAGGACCAAGAATAACTATTTTAAAATTGAAACCATAATGACATGGAAAGAACACCTCATACAATGGTGCAGGAAATCTATATTCAGAATCTGTTCCTATCTTATAAAACAGCACCATTGATTTTTTTTTCCCTAGAGAAATGAGTATATCAAAATACATAAAAGTAACATTTTGTGGGAACCAAGTGTAACAAATGTCTTGAGATTCTTTGTGGCTTAAATACCTGCAAGTTTTCTTTAACTGTCTATGAACATGGCCACTTGGATTGCCTAACCGACCACAAACACTCTCAATGCCACAGGGAGGGGAAAAAATCAGTTGTTATATCTGATTTCCACAACACCAAACAACATCTCCATGGGTGTTTGAATTTCATATTTTGTCTAAATGTTTTGGGATTGTATAGCTGAAAGAGTTTTACTATCCCTTTTCAAGCCCTGCAAAGGTTAGGGAATTCTGATCCATCCATTAATGGCTCTTGCTTCCTCAGTTCCCATACCTGGAAGCATACTAGCATCCTCTCTTCGTGAAATGTCATTTCTGGTCAAGGTTTCAGTGTTCACTACCCTCACAGCTAGAGCAGTATCAACTTACTGCTTCTATGCCCAGGGTTCTTAAAATCACACACACACACACACACACACACACACACGGAAATATTGAAGTTGCTGGAAACCTAAAAATAGAATGGAAAGGCATTCATCATCTCACAATGAGCGAGGGATTCCGTGCCCCGTGTGTGAGTTTGCAAGGACATTTATGCTGTTGTCTTGTTTTACCTGGATTCCCCACAAACAGGTGTCACAATGACATAGGGATTTTTTTTTTTTGGAGGTTTGACTTGTATGCCTCTTTGCCCCCAACTTCAGTTGTACGTAAATTGGTGGTATTTTTGCTTGAAGATATTAAATTGACGTCTGTTCCTCCTACTTTGAGTGTCTAGCTCACAAATCCCCCAACCTTAGGCAGTATATTCTTCAAATAGTCTCATTCAAATAGACTCTAATAAAACCCAGACCTTCTCTTTGTAGGAAAACCTCTCAATACCAGCATAATCTGAAACCATAGAAAATTATCTGCAAAATTTGTCTGGTGGGAGGGGGTGGTGTGAGACTCTTTTATGAATTGACTTGACCAAAATATCTGAGTAATTATTTTTCCTTAGATTATTTATAGCAAGTATTTAAACATTCCTCAGATAGTAAAATACTTGAGTACTCACATAAAAGAGCCTAAATATTCTCCAAGAAGTCCATTCTACAGGAAGGTGATGACTTCAGTAACGTCTGCTAAAAATATCTTTCTGCCTTTGCTTTCAAATATTTTCAAGTTTACCTAAGCTTTCCTAGGATATTTGAATGGGGGACGGGAGTTGACTAAGATATTTCAGTGTGTCATAGATATTTTAAGAACAAAGTTCAAAGGTTTGGATGTATCAGTTAATTTTTGGATTTTTAAAATAAATTTGAGTCTGTGCAATAAGATGGCTTGTACCTTCCTGTGGAGCTTTGTTTCAAACCTGTTATTGAACCTGATTGAGAAGAATCTGCCAATGATCCGAAAAGAAAACACAAAACAAAAACCACTAAAGAATGGGGAAAAGAAATTAAAAGATTTGACTCACATTTCTCGCTCAAATACCTCTGTGTCCTCTAAATGTAATTCTTAGAAGGTCAACAGTACCTTTTATTGATGAAGGCGCAGAAGAAATGAATGCCTATTTTATTAATAAAAAGGAGTTCTAGATAAAGCTCTTCCAGTGGCTATAAACCTTATGTATGAAGGCGATGGAATGAAGATGTAAGCAGTTAGACACATTTGAGGAAGTAGCATTGTTTATTTCCATAAAGCATCATTTATGATGAAGTTACATTCACTTGTGGAAATCCGCCAATACCAGTGTTTGTCCTGTATGCGGTTATTACCTGGGGTTTTAATGAGCAGCACGGACTGGGGATTGTCACTTTCCCTGTGCCACATACGGGAAGTGCAGGAGATAAGCATGCTAAAAAGAATGTTTCCATTCTGCCTTCGAGGCCAATTAAAAAGATGCAAGCTTTGCATTCTCCTAGTCCAACACAGGCCTTCTCCCACAAATCCTGAAGGGAAAGGAGAAACAAAGTAAATTCAGGCTGATGATGACTAGAAATAGGACCCTGATTACAGAAGAACAGTCCAGAAAAACAGACCGGGAGTTGTCCTGGACAATGGAACAGTGTCCAGACCCATTCTGGGGAAGCAGGTACCGTTGTTTAGTGAGTTAGACAATATTCCTTTTAGTAAAATGTTCTTATCCCATTTGTCTATTAGAGAATACTGTGGAATTAGTAACTTACATCCACTTATGTAATCCCTGAAAAATACATTTCTTTATTAAAGGAATTAATTCACTAAAAACCCATGATGCCACATAGTAGACTAACAAATACTATTCAAAAGATATTTCATCTCATTTCTTTATTAAATGAAATAAAAGTGAATTTCAGAGAAGAAGAAAACAGTAAACTATCCTTTTTTTTTAAGATTTTATTCGTAAGTAACGTCTACACCCAGTGTGGGACTCACATTTACAACCCTGAGATTAGGAGCTGTGTGCTCTACCATCTGAGCCCGCCGGGCGCCCCTACAATTTTTTTCTTCTATAGGTTGAATTTTTTTTCTAGTCCTGATGCGCATTGTTGTAATGAGAATTTACTTGATTTGTATTTACCTACTTCCAAAAAATGACTTGAGTTCAGTGTTGACGAGGCTCAGTTGACAAGCAAATGTTGGCCATGCTTCTTGGGGGAGGAAGGGAATACCTCTCATCAAAGGAAGGCAATACGACTGAATTCCTTCTTGGAATTACTAGACAAATTACGCTCCTTCCCTCCTTTAGTTAATGGAGTACCTTCAGTGTTCCCTATATCTAGAGAACAGAGGGGCTTTAACTGATGGGATATTATTTCTTAAGGATCCCAGATAATTTAATAGTAAATGTAGTGATGGTCAAGGAAAGCTGATTTATTTTTTATTTTTATTTTTTTTAAAGATTTTATTTATTCATTTGACACAGAGAGGGATTACAAGTAGGCAGAGAGGCAGGCAGAGAGAGAGGAGGAAGCAGGCTCCCTGCTGAGCAGAGAGCCCGATGTGGGCCTCGATCCCAGGACCCTGGGATCATGACCTGAGCCGAAGGCAGCGGCTTTAACCCACTGAGCCACCCAGGTGCCCTTATTTTTTATTTTTAATTTTTTTTTTCAGCTTCTTTAATCTTACAGAATTTTCTGCAAAGGCCTGCATCATGAAAAGCTCCCACCAGGGGTACCTGGCTGGCTCAGTTGGTAGAGTACGAGTTCAGGGTCATGAGTTCAAGCCCCACGTTGGGCATAGAGCTTATGTTAGAAAATAAATAACTGAAATTGATGTAGTTAAAAAGAAAAGAAAAAAGAAAGAAAAGAAAAGCTCTCACGATGTAAAGATTGTGTCTGTTTGGGGATACTGCATCTTTATTTAGGAATTTGCTAAGAGGTAATTTTAGTATTTACTCAGCTGATTGAAAGAAGACAAAACAGAGTAGTAACATAGGTCAATACTGTATGTTATGTAATCATTATTATTTTTGAAAGGAAACATTCCTATTTGTGGATTGTGATGGGTACTTGACAGGAGCAACAAATGGGAGCAGAGAACGTTTGAAGGCTGTGGGTGATGCTCAGCGCCTTTGGCCATAGTGTGGTGTTGCCCTCAGTTCGTTGCTGAAGCAACTGGGTTTAAGCAACCGGTCCCATATCACGTAGCTGTGTGGTTAGAGGGCGGTCTATGCTTTGCTTTGCTGCTGTCATAAGCTTTTACATTTCTTTTTTCTTTTTAAGATTTAATTTATTTATTTGTCAGAGTAAAGGAGAGGGAACACAAGCAGGGGGAGCAGCAGGCAGAGGGAGAAGCAGGCTCCCTGCTGAGCAAGGAGCCCAATGTGGGACTCTATCCCAGGACCCTATCTGCCTTGGCTTGTAAGCTAACCCAAAGGCAGATGCTTCATGGACTGAGCCACCCAGGTGCTCCAAGCTTTTATGTTTCACCTGCAGTGGCTCACGTTGTGTTTATTTATCTTATTTTTTTTTTTTTAGATTTTATTTATTTATTTGAGAGAGAGAGAGAGAGAGAGAGAGAGAGAGAGAGAGAGAGAGAGGGAATACAAGCAGGCTTCCCACTGAGCAGGGAGCTCGATGCAGGGCTCGATCCCAGGACCCTGGGATCATGACCTGAGCTGAAGGCAGACAGTTAATGACTAAGCCACCCAGGCATCCCTCAAGTTGCATTTAAAGATGAATGCATTCACAGGATTATTTATACTGAACTAAGGCTTCAGGCTTTATTTCCACAAAAAAGTGACGCAGCATGTATAATTGTGGGTTTTTTAAATTTTTAAACTGGAACATATGGACCCACATTCAGTACATCTGTTATAAAAGGATGAATCCTGTGATATAATGACAAGAGGGTCATAAGCTTAAAGCCTTAGAGACCCATAACAAGCAATCTGAACCAATTGTGGGATCTAGTTTTTGTAGTGTATTGAAATACTTGAGTGTCTCATGCGATGAACCTGTATGGTTCAACATTGAAGATGTCACTAAGTAGCCATGTGTTTCTTTTATGAAATGTATCAATCCATGGATTTCTTTAAGAATTACAGAAATTTAAACAGCAACTTAGAAACATTTAATAAAGGAAGTTTTCATTTTATTTTTCTTTTACGTAACAAATCTATGAAAAGAAAAAACAAGAGTTGTGACAAACACATTTACTCTTGTTTTCCCTGGAGGAAAAACAATCTTGGCGATGCCTTGGTCGATCTGAGCATCCCACTCTTCTAATGGGATGCTTTTTGTTGACTGGATATATTCCTAAGTAATCATGGAAATCGGGACCACTGATTTACAGCCTACAGGTACTTAATTTGTATTAACCTTCAAACAACACACTCTTCCCTGCACTGAATTGTCAATAGTGAAGTATTTATTTATTTGTTTTTAAAGATTTTATTTATTTATTTGACAGAGAGACACAGCAAGAGAGGGAACACAAGCAGGGGAAGTGGGAGAGGGAGAAGCAGTCTCCCCGCTGAGCAGGGAACCCGATGTGGGGCTCGATCCCAGGACCCTGGGATCATGACCTGAGGCGAAGGCAGACACTTAATGACAGAGCCACCCAGGTGCCCCAAAATTGAAGTATTTAAAAGAAAAATTACAGACACTATAATAATTATTATTCTGGGCATCATTGTAGGTTTTTTTCCCCTCGTTTTATTGCTATCATGCAGAAATATTTAAGAAAAGTTGTGTTTTTCTTTTAAAGAGTGAAAAACGGCATTAGTGGAAGACTACCAGCATTGTGCCAATATTAACATATTCTTTTGAAGAATAGGGAAAAGTAAAATGAAAAGAACAGGCTGAGAGGCAAGGAAAAAATTAAAAAATCATTGACTGCTGGGCTATGTTGTTCAGAAGAACAGCTTTTAGATTTATTGAATGTGATGGCTAAGATGTTGGTAGGAAGACAACAAAAAAGAGTTCTGTTGATTTTCATTGTTCTTTCTTACAGTTATGAATGTAGTTTGGATTAGGTGAAAACAAATATGGATGGACATTTTTAAAGAAAATGGAGTTTTCTCCGTTTTGGAGTTTGGAGATATCTGAATAAATAGAGTGTTTTTCCTTATTGGGTTAAATCTAATCCATTGGACCAAGAGTGGGAGAAGGTCTTCGTTACGGTCCCTATAGGTGGTCACTGATCAAATTCATGGTGAAAGGCTCGGCAGTGCCAGGTGGATTGCAGATCTCTTAGCGTCTAATGATTGGAAGATGAGAATGACATGGGGAGTCACTTGGAACTAAGACATGTAGATTTCTGAGGTCTGGTGTGTTGCAGGTTGCTCATTTCTGTGCGGGTCTGAAGGAATTGAGTTTTTATTGTGAATGTAGCAGTAGATCCTAGAAAATCAGTGTCAGCTGCTCCGAAAGGCAGGGAGGAGAGGGCTGCGAAAGTAGGGGCTTAGAAGGCTAGATGGCGTCTTCTACAACCCAGTGTTCTTTACGCCTTGTTTTCTCCACAGGACAGTCTGCTAATAATAGACCTTCATAGTTCCTCCCACTTGTAATAAAGCAGCTTTTTATTGACTTGAAAGCATTGTTGTCTGTAAGTTTTCTGAACAGGATCCAACAGGATTGTGCAAACTATCTTCATGACTGAATTCTTTTCTTGTTTTCCCTCTAAAGCAAAATCTCATGGAGTGCTTTTGTGTATGAAGTTTATATGAGCAGATTTTGCTGGTTACAGGTGGGGGAGCAGGCTCCAGATATACCATCGAGTACCCCCCTTACTCTTCATGCTTTCTTACTCGGCCCTGGATTCAGCACTTCTAAATCTTTCGGTTTTTTGGGGTGAGTGGGGGACTCATATACCACAGCTCTAGTTAATTCCAAGTGTACTTTGCATACCCAAGTAGTGGTAATTCTTGGTAAACTATCTTCATATATTCATGTACTTATGATAGTTTTGGAGTGTTGGCGGGGTCTGGAGCCCATGGCCAAGAAAGAATTTTTGAGACTCCTTTGGTGCAGAAAAGGTGGTTTTGTTAAGGCACGGGGACGGGACCCATGGGCAGAAAGAGCTGCACTGTAAGTACGAGGAGTGACTGATTGTGTCCTTGGGAGCTGGGGGAGGTGAGGACACAGGGGGTGTCCAGGAGAACTCTGATATGCTAAAGCAGGCTCATAGGATACTGGAGGCCTTGCTCTTGTCAAGCTCGGTTGTTTCTTCCTCTGGCAAGGCATGAACACAAAGACAGATGGGCCTTCCTGGAGGAAGGTTATACTCCCCTTGCCCGGAGTATTCGTCAGCGGCTCCAGGTTGTAAGGATATTTACTTCCATCTGCATTCCCTTCTGCCTCTGTTTCCCACATCACTGTGGAGGGGACGGTGATGTCAGGATCCCAGGAAATTGAGTCTATGGGTCTCTGGAAGGTAGGCTACTGATAAGAACGCTTTTTCTTTGTAAATCCCTGAGACACTGGTGAACTGAGGGAGGCTCACGTTCCGCAGGACTGTGATCTCTGTCCGTGAACCGTTTGCTTTTTCCTTCCCTTGGTTTTAGGGCGGGCGGGAGCGCCTGGGTAATGTCACTCCTGGGGGGTGGGGGTGGGGGTGTCAGCTTGTGCTTGGCCCTCAGCTTGCCTTCTGCTCCCTCATCCCTTACCCTGACCCAGTGCTCTATCTCTCACCTTCACAGCGGCCCTATTCCCTAGGGATCAATGACAGGGATCTGAGCTGTGGAAGGTTTAAGTAACTTCCTTAAGCTCCCACATCTACGCTGCTTACCGCTACCTCTCTCCTTGGCAGTCCCCAGTGAGACTTGGAACTGTAACATTTCAAACTTTGTTCCTGGCGCTTGATAGATGAAGACCCATCTTCCGATCTGTATTGTCATTTATTTGGAATTTCTTAGGCTTGGATCAAGTTCTCGAGGCACTGCTAAACACACCAAAGAGCGTCAAGGAGAGAGGACATAGCCCTACAAGTAAAGCATTTGTAATCTAGTTGGAGAGACTGGATAAAGAGAGATGATAAGGAATCCCTGACAAATAAGAGACTTTGAGAAATAGAGGGATTTTGAGGGGGGAGAGCAATGGCTCTGGGCTGGCGTGGACAGGCTCTGTGGAGATGGAAACTGACCTGTGCCGAAAATCAAGAGTAGACTAGTTCAGAGTATAGGATCTAGAATCCTGTTCCTGGGTTCTGATTCTCTGCCACTTGCTCCGTGCCCTTTGGAAAATTTATTTCATGGGTCTCAGTCCTTCCTGGGCCTCCGTTCTTTTACCTTTAAAACAGAAAGGCCCTATCTTGTAATTATGGCAAAGATTAAATGAGGGGCTATCTGTGGATGGCTTGGTGAGAACGTAGCCTGGAACGCATTCAGTAAGCACTTAACTAGTCTTTTACAGTTGTCATCGTTACAACTAAAACTATAAAGGCACGAGAGGGTTGTGTAGTAGTCGGGACCTGCAGCACCCACAGGACCTGAGCAGTACTAATGCGGGACCCAGAGCGCAGTCTCAAAGCCAGAGGTAGACAAGTGTGGGAAAGAGAAACTGTGGGAAAGAGAAAGTGTGGGAAAGAGGCTGATGTCCCTGGAAAGATCCCACATCCGGAGATAGACCTCCTTTCACCATTGCCATTACCCAGAAAAGTTGGTGCAGATGTATGCTTTGAATGAAGTGGTCCAAGAAACCCTAACATGGAACCCAAAGTACAGGTAGGCATGTTGGGGGTTGTGAGGTGATTGCACTTCTATTTGGACGGTGTGAAAGTAAAGAAGATCTGTGTCGTCTGAGTCATCTTGCCCTCCCTTCCCTCCTGGGCCGACTTCTCAAGACGCCCATGAGAAATGTGTGTGTTTGTGGTATGTGTGCACAGCCGTCTCAGACAAGTGAACAGCAGATAGCTATTGGACATGCCTTTAAAATGTCAGTTATTTTCCAAGGTAATGTTTCAGACAAATAACACCTATAATTTTTATCTTAAGGTGTAGCCTGAAAATTCAAGACTTCTGGTGTCCCATTAGTTTGTCCCCTTTGAATGCCTCAGGAAAGAACATGAATCTTTTCTATACTGACTGTGTTCTTTCTGGATAAAGATGCTGGTGATGGCTACAGTTACAGGAATGACTGAAATCCTTTGTCTACCCCACCTCCCTCACACCCCAACAGATTCAAGCTCCTTATTTCCCCGGCCGACACCTTGGCCTTTCATCCGTATTTAAATTTAGCAATTCCTGGTTTTCCTCAAGTTAGTTGCCCCAAGTTATGGAAATCACTCATATTTACTGTCTTTCTGTGTCATTTAATACTTTAAGGCAGAAATCTAGCAGTGTACATGGAATTTACCACTGACATGCATCCATTCACTGTTTTCCATGAAGCTTGAGCATAGCACTGAATAGAGGGAGCTGCTGAAAACAAGAAAGGAAGGGCTCTCTCTCATGTGAAGAGTGTGCAGCACAAAATGTATTCTGGGAAGTTCTAAGATGATTGAGATATATAGAGTTTCTGAAATGCTAAACATCTCCTGAAGCTCAAATCTGCGTTTGGAAGAGACCTGACACGTCAAGAATTCACTCCCTTTGTGTGTCATTAGGTTTTGCGTAAATAAACATGGAAGGGAGGTGTAGATGTTAGGAGGCCTTTTAAAAACAGATCAGGACACTTGAAGAGTCTTACATTTGAAAAGGCAGGAGAAGAAAATACTGAATGAGAGCTCTGATCTTTTATTTACTGATTCTCTTAATCTCCTGCTTGTGCTTCCTGTTTTTCACCCAGAATGGCTCAGGCCCAAAACAACAGTAAATAACTATAAAAGCAACAGGTCTGTTTTCCTGTAGGGACTTTTCCCCCCTAATACTCCCTTGAATTAATTGAACACGCTTTAAAACTTTTTAAAATATTTTTTTGATCATAACAATGGTTAGAAAATATGTACCTGTAAAAATTTGTAAATAAAACCATTTATTACCCCCTACCCAGAAAGAATACTTTTTGAATATTTTGCACTTTCTTCTTTCCTTTCCTGGATGTTTTAAAAGGAAAAAGATCATCCCACTCTACTTTCTAATGAACACGCCCAGTTCTGAAAGTTGCTTATTTGTTTATAGTCGCTGTGGGCTTCTGTCCTTCTTAAGGTTTTACTCGGGGTCAAGGTGGCTGGATTTTGTTTTCATTTTCTCTTTGAGATTTTCAGTCGTGTGGTAACAGGATTCTGCCTTTTCTTCCAATCCTTGTTTTCCCGTGTTTTTCTGTTCGGTGTTTGCTATTAAAAAGTGATTTCTTCTCTGCTCTTGATGTGCTATCTTCTTGGTCCATGCAACTTGATAACTTGAACTAGAATATTAATACACTGTATTCATGTTTCATGAACACTTTGAATTAGAAGCTGTTACGCATGCCCTTTGTTAACAGAGCTAATCATACCAGAATAGAAAGGAGTGTGAGAGAGTTGGGGTCTTTTTACAGATATGTGGATCTGTAATACTTACCTGCTGGTTGACTTGGCCCAGCTTCAGTTTAAGCTGGAGCATCTCAACCAGGTTCCTAATTTTTGCAATGACATGCTGGCATTTCTGTTTTAGGACTTAGACTTTTTACTGAGTTGAGTCACTGATAGCTTAAAATTTATGTAATCATTATGTTGATTGATTTTTTTTTTTAAGATTTTATTTATTTGACAGAGAGAGATTACAAGTAGGCAGAGAGGCAGGCAGAGAGAGAGGAGGAAGCAGGCTCCTTGCCGAGCAGGGAGCCCGATGCGGGCCTCGATCCCAGGACCCTGAGATCATGACCTGAGCCGAAGGCAGAGGCTTTAACCCACTGAGCCACCCAGGCGCCCTGTTGATCGATTTTAATTGCTCAGCAGAGTCATTTAAAAATATATAAACGTTGGTGAGTTTGATTTATTGACAGCCACGACAATAATGTCTCAAAGCATTAGTTATGTAGGCACTGGGTTTCTCTTCCAGATGAGCTGGGAAGGCATATAGATTGATGGCATTTTGGGAAATGGAAGTTGGATGGCTTGTCCCATAAACTGATTCTCAATTGCTACTGATGTTTGGAAAACCGTGTCAGCCCATGCAGTAAACCACCGAGGACCATTTCCAAATTTTAAGATGAGCTTTATAAACTGATACCCACAATTCAGATAAGCTCCCTCCTGCTATCATCTTCCTTTCCAAAATGAGTTCTCGTAGATTCCTCTCATCGCTAGTTATGTGCCCCTCTGCATTGCTTTACCAGTAAGGAGTGTCCATCCATGTAGGCCCTTCAAAAGTATTGCTTATTCATAATTTGTATAATTATAATTATATAAATTATAATTTGGGCTTGTTGTTCAAACATCAGTCTTTGCAGTAGAGTGATGGGATGGCAGCTAAGATCACCTCCTTGGGAACTAAAAGAAAAGCTGCATATGTTGAGCAGAAAGCTGGAGGGTCAGAGTCTTGGTGGATTTGACCATCAAGGAGCAGCTCTGAAATTTGGCTTTGGCCCAGTGCTGTCTAGAAGCCCATAAAACACATTTTCTTTTTTCACAATGGAACATTTAGAACAGAGAATAGTCATATGAATAGGGCTTTTTGATAATATGGGGAGACTTGTAAATAGGGTTTTGGGTCTTAACATTTCTTTTTTTTTTAATTTTGAAGATTTTTATTTATTTATTTGTCAGAGAGTGTGCACAAGCACGGGGAGTGGCAGGCAGAGGGAGAGCAGGCTCCCTCCTGAGCAGGGAGCCCCATGTGGGACTCCATCCCAGGACACTGGGGTCACGACCTGAGCTGAAGGTAGAGACTTCACCAACTGAGCCAACCAGGCACCCAGGGGGCTTAACATTTCTTGATTAAATGAGGTCTAGTGGACAGTCAGAAAGGATTTTTAAAAAATGCAGAGTTCAGAACGCTTATTAAGGAATATAAACATAAAAACAAATTTTTATTAAAAAACATAATTCTTACTAAATTTTTAAAAAATTTGGTTTGGTTCATGGATGCCAAAACCCGGTGTATCTAAATGTTGGGAAAAGAGCTTAAAAATGGGAAAAATATCCTGAACGTTCTCTCTCTAGTGTGCAACTAGGTGCACGGGAACCTGGAAAAAAGACAGAAGACCCTCTGAGCGTGCGTTTACAGATCAAGAAAACCAGTCAGGATGACACACATACGGCCAGTGTTGGATGTCTCTGGCACTCAGTAGAACTCATACAGAGTGGATTTAGCCAGTTTTTGAAAGCAATCACTTTGATATAAAGGGATGATAAAGAAGAGCAGAAAAATGCGCGAGCTTTGAATATCTGTATGGCATGAAGCTACTTGACTCTTCAGACCCTTGGCTTTACTAGAATTCATGATTGTACATGTATACTGATTAAAATGTTCCTCAATATGAGTTTACTTGAAATTTTACATCCTAAGTAACTCACTTTTGGTATAGTTCCATTAATACTTACTTTTCTTCTTCTTCTTCTTCTTCTCCTTCTCCTCCTCCTCCTCCTCCTCCTCCTCCTCCTTCTTCTTCTTTCTTTTCTTCTTCTTCTTCTTTTAAGATTTTGTTTACTTGAGAGAGAGAGCTCCTGAGCAGGGGTGAGGGACAGAGGTAGAAGCAGACTTCCCGATGAACAGAGAGCCCAATGTGGGACTTGATCCCAGGACCCTGGGATCATAACCTGAGCTGAAGGCCAATGCTTAACCACCTGAGCCACCCAGCACCCTATTTTTAGTCCTCTTAAGAGAAATCATAACTTTGGAACTCACTAATAATTAAAGAAAGCCTCATTTGTTTTTCTGTTAGTGCTAATATTTTCTGCTTAGTACTTTAAATGAAGCCTTGACATGATTTTCAAGTGTCTTAGCAAATTGTGAATATAACATCATGCTCTTGTGAGTCACGGAAGCTTGCCAGCATTTAAAGATTTAAAGACCTGTTTTAAAGGGGAAAAAAAAGGTTATAGATCATAGAAAAAAAATCCATGTTGAGTTCATCTTCATAACTTGAAGAGAAATTAGATTTTTCCATTATGACTGTACTTCAAAAGAACTCTTAAAGAATTCTTGGAAATCTCTTGAAAACTTGAGAGGCAGGCATGGTAAAAACCAACGTGAGGAATTGAAATGATTTTCCACCTTCCCTTCTGACCTCCAGATTCTTTTAGTGTAGACCCTACTCACCTTGACAGACTCTGCCCTGGGGACAGAGATCGTGGAACTTAGACCAAACCTTGGTACCAAGGGGGAGGCACAGCATGAAGAGGAGAAGGAAACCCACCTGGTTGGATAATGGAGCTTGGCATCCATGACTCTGTCACCTTCTCCTCACGTGTGGCCACTGGTGGGGCTCACCTCCACTGGAACTTCCCCTCTCCCTTGTGGGGTGGCCTCCTGTCTTTTTCCCCTTACGTCTACCCTGCTCTTAGATACCAATGTAACTGTATTCATTTCCAGCTTTTCTGAAAGAGGCATCTGGTGATGGTGCTCACTCCCCAGGCTGTGGTTCCAGCCTCCCCGCCCTCCTCCAGGTAAGGTGGCTTGGAGGTCAGGGTATGGCCTTGAGTCAGCCCAAGCGGGTTGAACACTGATTCCCTTTGGTCATTACCAAAATTTCCACCTTGGTCAAATAAGCCTATTTCATGGCTTACTGAGGCGTTCTATGTCAAGTGGTGATTTTGTGCCAGAAAAAATATGAAATCAGTAAATGGTGATTACTCGGATGGCTTTCTGTCCCAGGAGAACCACCATAATGATCCCATAACTTGAGGCTTCTGGAATCGTTCCTGTGCTGGTAACTTCATGTAGGGTAATCTTTCTACTTAGAATGGCTTCCATGTACAAATGTCTCCCCATTAAAGGCCCTCCTCAGTATCCTCCTCCTTCATTCTCCTTTTGTCGTCGTTTGCACCTCATGAGTGGTGATGATGTCTCTCACTAAGTCGTCAGGCCTTTATAAGTCTAGACGATGCCTTAATTACCTCTTCCACATTTCCACTTTGCTTTCTTGCACATTTCTCTAGCAACTTGTGTTGAATGGGCTGGAGGTTAGGGATGGTATTCACAGAATAAAGAATTCACTTCTGACACTTTCAAGGATGTTGCTAGAAGCTAAAAGGCTCTCATAGAAGCGTTCCTGCAAGTAAACTGTGGAGACTTCTTGACGATGATGTATTTGGAGTATCCATTACTACTTATTAAGGCTTTATAATAGTTTCTTGCAGGATCTTAAACAAATCTGAAGATAAAATATCTGCAGATACCATGATAATGTTTTCAGTGATACACTTAAGTTTTGATAGTACTTTTAAAGGTTCCCTTCCCTCCTCTTGATATTGAGTTAATTTGGAAAACTAATAATTGTAGCATATTTATAAGCAAGACTTTTCTCTGACCCGTGAAAATAGAGGAGGAGTAGCTGTAAAATAATTATATTCCTAAGCTTTGTTTTCATCTTATTCTACTTGTGACTCTGAAAATATTGTTGATGCATGAAATGATAAGGTCGGAGTAATTCTGATGGATGAGCTGACTGAACTGGCTAATGATAGAAAACCTTTATTCGAAGTGGGCCATGGCATGAACAGAATTCAGTAATGTGGTTTCAACCCAGGCTTGCCTTGCTGATGCGCTTGCATGGGAATAGACCATTGCCAAGCTGATACACTTTCATGTGGCCCTAAATGCAATCTCTGAATGAAAACGTGATCATTGTCTTTATCTAAGGGTCAGCTCCTCAGGACTCTCAAAGAGAAATCACCTATGTCTTCTAATTGACTGTGTCTTTTTTTTTTTTTTTAAAGATTTTTTTATTTTTTATTTATTCATTTGACAGAGAGAGAGATTACAAGTAGGCAGAGAGGCAGGCAGAGAGAGGAGAGAGGAGGAAGCAGGCTCCCTGCTGAGCAGAGAGCCCGATATGGGCCTCGATCCCAGGACCCTGGGATCATGACCTGAGCCGAAGGCAGCGGCTTTAACCCACTGAGCCACCCAGGCGCCCTAATTGACTGTGTCTTTAAATGTATGCTATAGGGGTGCCTGGGTGGCTCAGTCATTGAGCTTCTGCCTTCAGCTCAGGTCATGATTCTAGGGTCCTGGGAACAAGCCCGCATCGGGCTCCCTGCTCTGCGGGGAGCCTGCTTCTCCCTCTTCTACTCCCCCTGTTTGTATTCCCTCTCTCGCTGTGTCTCTGTCAAATAAATAAATAAAATCTTTTAAAAAAAAGTATGCTCTATTTCAATTGAATTTTTATCAAACACCTACTAGCTAAAAGCCCCCACATGAGACGCTCTGCTTAACTCTGAATTCCTCTATAAATCAACACTAGAGAGTTAGGAATATGTTACATATGCTCATGTTCCCTAAATCAACTGAACAAAGGAATGTTTTCAAATCTGAATTGTGATGCCTGTATTTTTTTTTTTTTTTTTTTTTTACTTTGTACAGAAAACCATAGTGCTTTTTCCATGCTGGAAGCATTTCTTTTTGTTGCTGTCCTATTATTCTTAACGCCCCCAAGTTGCCCCTTAACCAGGCATCTTGCTTCTTTCTTTTAAAGATATAGATAATTAGTATTGAGCAGCGAAGAGGGATGTGTACCAGCAGTCTGAGTAAATGGATGCAAAATCCAAAGATTGGGTATTAGGGAAGTTGACCTTCATGCTCTTCTATGTTATCAAGGAATAGGGCCAACAGTTTTCTTAGACAAATAGAAAACCTAATATCTGCCTTTTACTCTAGGCTTTAAAAAAAAAAGATTTTCATTTATTTATTTGAGAGGGAGAGAGTGAGTGAGAGAGAGAAAGTGAGAGAAGGAGCACAGGGAGAGTCAGAGGGAAAGGGAAAAGCAGACTCCCCGCTGATCAGGGAGTCCACTGTGGGGCTTGATGCCAGGGCTCTGTGATCGTGACCTGAGCCAAAGGCAGATGCTTAGCTGACTGAGCCACCCAGGTGCCCCTACTCAAGACTTAGAGTGTAATTGACTTCCTTAATAGAGAGGCACCTTTTAGCCCTGTTATTGGCCACAATTAGATGTATACATGAATATATATGTACATATATATATTCTAAAATATAGAAGAAAATATGGTGTCTTGGTTATCCTTTTTACATTTTTGGTTGACCATAGTTACATTGATAAACTTTGGAACGTTTCCTTTGGAGTTCCAATTATGGAAGGAAACCACTTGGAATTATTCACAGGATTAGTGGACAACGAGGTTCCTGCCTTGAGGATTTTCTTGTTTTGAATAACAAATCTCTCCCTGAAGATGGTTAGACAGAACTCATTTGCAGTAAGCGTCTGTATACCAGAACTTGGAAGTAATTAGATTGCTTCATAGCTTGGATTCACAAGCCTCACTCAGTATATGGATTCTTAAACAAACAATAAGAAAATTACATTACGAAGAATTACAGCCCACATGCAAATCCCCGAGTATAATAAAAAGTGATTAAAGATGTTCAAGTCAGGCAAGATTCCTGAGCATGTGCTTACAGGCTCTAGTAAAGTGCACATTGTCACTAAATAAATATCAGAACATGTTAAGTTACATCGTTTGCTTTTGTTGTGTTTTGCACACGGTGAGCTGGGAAAGGCTCCTTTGGAAACAATAGGAATAGGAGACTCATTTTTCTTTTCCCGACTGGTAGGGGCTACTTTCACATTGTCTGCATGCCTGCAAGGAAAGAGTAGACACAGTTGATGTCATGTGATGGCTTGGATGTGCTGTAATGTAGCACACCACCAGGTGTTAGCAGGTGTTCATCCCTGCTAATGAGGCCCCTGCTAATGATGGTGCTCCCCACCCAGGCTTCCCCTATAGGTAGCGCTTCTCCTGAGAACAATGGGTCTCTTTTCCTTTCTTTATTTTACAGATCTGTCAATTATCCTCATCAGCCTACCCCTCCCATTTCTCAAACCCCTCTCTGAAGTGCCTCCCTTGGTTTTTAATGATTAAGTACATTTATAAAAACTCGCTAAGTTTTGCCAGACGTTTGACTGAAGGGTGGTGTGTCCATCCTTTTCTGGTCTTTGAATGACCACTGTGATAGCCCTCTCTGTGTTTTGAGTGATCTCCAAATTGAAATATCATTTTAGGGAGAAGGGATGCATCCTCTATGGCTTGGTCCTCTCCTCTGAGGAGAGCTTCAAGTTTTCGGGTCAAGGCTAATGAAATATTGAGCTTCCTTAGTGGGCTTTGACACCATTGAAGGCACATTGGCTTGAAGTAAGTTCATGCCTGTTCACCGAAAGGATGTTACTTCCAAATCTTTTAACTCAATTCCAAGTGCTCGCTACTTTGTCACCCTGAATCCTTAAATTCTGTAATGAGGTAGTTATTTTTCTTTCTTTTCTTTTCTTTTTTCTTTCCTTTCCTTTTCTTCTCTTCTCCTTCCTTCCTTCCTTCCTTTCATTTTATTTATTCATTTGAGAGAGAAAGAGCACAGGCAGAGGGAGAGGGAGAAGCAGGCTCCCTGCTGAGCCAGGAGCCTGATGTGGGGATCGATCCCAGCACCCTGAGATCATGACTTGAGCTGAAGGCAGACGCTTAACCAACTAAGCCACCCAGGTGCTCCGAGGTGGTTATTTTTCTGCTGAGCATTGTTTTTCAAGGGGTGTTCTGTCTTTGAATTCCAGTTTTATTCAGATCACTATAATAATGGCATCATTAGATCCTGACAGATGTTAAGGAACATTTGCTAGATGCAAGGAGCACAGGCCTCCATAATTTGATTTACTAGGTTAAAAAAGAAAAATAAATATGATGTTAAAAGTATACCAACTTTTACAACTTTACAAACACCGCTAAACCAGTAATACCTGTTTAAAAAAATTAGAATTTGTTTTTTAGGGGTTTTTTTAGAGAGGGAGAGAGAGAACATGTGAGTGGTCGAGGGGGAGGGGCAGAGGGAGAGAGAGGATTCAAAGCATGGAACCCCAGGTAGGGCTTGATCTCACAACCCTGAGATCATGACCTGAGCTGAAATCAAGAGTGGGGCGCTTTACCGACTGAGCTGCCCAGGTGCCCCCAGAATATTTAGAATTTGAACCACAGCTTAGAAGTTCTATATTCTTTTAAAAATGTCAAATATAAGTTTTAAAAAGTTCTAAATCCTTGAAGCCTAATTTAAAAAATGAGAATAAATGTGAAAGTTATGAATTTCAATCTGACCTACTTCTATTAGGGGAAATTATAATTTACCAGGAAATTTGGAGTTCGAATTTTTTTTTTTTTTTTTTGGTGGGGAAGAGGGATATGTTTGGTGTTTTACATTTATTAATATATAAATGTCTCGAAATACAGAATTTTTCTGTACAGGTGTGAATGCTAGAGTCAAATGTAAAATAAACATCATACAAAGTGTGCATTGTGTAGTTGAGGTTAGTGTGTCTTCCAAAGCCCCCAGACTCCTGATGTTCACCCCCCCTGAATTATCCCCTCCCTGTGAGTAGAGGCTAGACCTAGTGACTTGCTTCAAATGAATAGAGTAGAGAAAAAAAAGTGAAGGAAGAACCAGATCAAACTGAAACAGGTTCAAACCAATGTTCAGATGTCTTAAGGAGTTTGTCTCACCAATGGGAAAGCTAAACCAAAAACTCTCTTGACAACAGAGCTCATGACTTACGGGCAAGTAACTTGGAAAAAAATATCCCTGCCAAATCAAAACAGTGTAACTGGGAACAAACCAGAAATCACATAATGGCAGTTATCATGAATATATAATAAAGTATTTGAATTATTCTTTGAATTATTTTTGTTCCTAACACTTGGGGACTACACTTGTCATGAACCAGAAACAGCTAAACATCTCTACCATACTGACAGAATTGTAAAAATTAGCAAAGAACCTTCGTTTCAACTCAACTACCATTTATCGAGTACCTGTTTTCTACCAAGTATTAATAGTACATTGTTCTAAGATTAAAATAAAACCACACAGTAATCAATGGAGTCAGTGGGAAAATTCTCACAATCTAATTAGAATTCTTTGTGATACTTATGATAAATGCCAGGTCAGCTCTGGTTGACTCAGTGACCAGAAAGCCCAGCCCAGCCTTGCCTAAACATAGGAAACATTGACAGCAGTATGAGTGGTGTTCTAAACATTCTTACCATGGTACTCCTTCTTTAATATATGAAAATTGAGCTTTGCATATAACTTTGTGACCTAATTCCCTAGATGTACTTTGGGCATGGATGATTTATTTGTAAGTGGGCTGCAAGGTCCGATTCCTCCTGCCTTTTCGGAGCATTGAGGTTCCAGCTAAATTGGTATCACGGCAGAAAGGCATTTTAGCAAAAATTTCTTTGCGTCGAAGTGTGAAAAGCTCATTACATTTCAGGAATTAGATTTTCTCTCTGAATATAATTGGGATGGAAGTATTTTATTTGGTGGATGATGACACTGTGAGCCCTGCTACGCAGCCGACTTTGACATCTGTATTTACGGCGGGCTGCTGTTGGTGGAGACTTTCGCTTTGAGCTGAAATATACCCATGCTTTGATGTGTTTCACGAAGATTCTGATCTTTAAATCTTCAATCCAGTAGCAGGCAGAGTGTCATTGGATGGAAGCTCGGTGGTGTTAAAAATTTAAACAGTCACAGGTATCATCTAGATAAACCAGAGAACAAAAATACTAGCCTGGGGGTCCCCCACAGGGCTTTCTAGACCTATCCTGGCTCCCTGTGTTCGCCTTTTCTCAGGTTAACTCAGAGCCAGAGTCCCAGGCTGCCGTCTTCCTCCACCTGCTCATCCTCTTCTGGTTCTTTCTCGACTATGTCCCTAGTAGGATGAGATCTTGGCAGCTTTTCGTTTACAACTCAGACAGCAAGCACGTGGGCCCTTTTAGGATATTCCTACTAATCACTCCGTGGAAGTGGATTAAAAAATATATGTCTGTAACTGTCATTGGCATGTTGTCAAGGTGTTGGTCATTGTGCCTGATACAGAGTCACCAGCACTCATTGAAAAAACATTTGAATGCCTTCCTACCCCAGGTCAGGCATTTTAGTAGGTACTGAGTATACAAAGATAAGAGACTAAATGGCGTTCAAGGACTCAGCAGGGAAGTGTAAATAACACAGCCATTGTAGCACAATGTGATAAGAGCACAACGGGAAAGAAGGAAATGCATGCTATCACAGGGACACAGAAGCTGGGGGTGGGGGGGGCAGAGGCTGGGGCTGGGGAGTTGAGATTAAACTATGGGCAGAAAGGGTAGGCATGCCAGGTAGGAAAGTTAGCATGTGCAGGATCATACAGGCAAGAAAGAACACGATGAGTTTGTGTAAGTACAGAATTTTTCTAAAGACTTTATTTATTAGAGCACGTGCAGGCATGAGCAGGGGGGAGGGGCAGAGGGAGAGGGAGACACAGGATCCCTGCTGAGCAGAGAGCCTGACGTGGGACTCCATCCCAGGACCCTGAGGTCATGACCTGAGCCGAAGGCAGACGCTTAACTGACTGACTGGGAACCATAGAATTTGAAGCAGTACAGCTCAGAGGGCAGGCATGAACTGTTCCATCACTGGTTCTCAGAATGTTTCTCCCCACCTAGCAGCATCAGCATCACCTGGAAGGTTATTAGAAATGCATATTCTCAGGCTCACCTTGAACCTGATTGAGAAACTGATTTAACTAGCCCTCCCGGTACGTCTGATGAAGCTACAGTTAAAACGTGCTAGCTTATGTCAGATTGCAGCATTACGTCTTTTTCTCTTAAAGCCAGTGGATTTTAAACCTTGAAACAACTTTAGTTGAGTCTGATTTTTATCACAAGGGCTGGCTAGAAACACTTTGGAGAATACATTTGTGCTAGTATCCTGGTCAGGGGAATTGGGATGATGCTCAAGAGGCTGAGTGGACGTTCCAGTGAAAAGTAACGGGGCAGGAACTGAAGAGCTACAGTGGCGAAGGACTCGAAAACTACTCAAGAGCTGCTCATTCTCTTTCATCTGATTGGGGGGACGTCCAAGGCCATTTACTAGGGTTCAACTGAGTGTGGGCTCATTGTTCCAAACTGTGCCCCTACTGCCACTTGGTCTCACATGCAGTGATGGCCCCTGGAGCTCTTTCTTCCTAGAATAATTGAAAGGTAAGTGTTACTCCTGCACAAGGGTTCAGGTTTATTTCTGGACACGGCGAAAATGTGGGTGAGGCTGCTATTTCTTGGCAGAGTATTTCCTCTGGCTTTGAGCCAGAATCTCCATTGATATCTCCTGCTTATTGGAACAAAGTTATGTTTCTAGCAAAGAGGATTGTCTTCACAGTGTAACAATAATCTTATTATCTATTTGATTTTAAAATAAAAGCATAAGAATTGTTTTGGAATTCTTCCAGGGGCTCCACATTTGTGGTCCTTGCCCAGTAGATGTTGGATACGCCGCATGTTCTAATACGTATTTAGTAATGAAGTCACCTAAGTAGAACGAAGGTTTAAATATATACATTTAAATATATTTAGACTTAGTTTAAATATTATATATTATTAAATAAATAACAAATAAATAATAAGTGATTGATTATAATAGCTATATATTTTAAAATTTAATAATTAAAATATATGTTATAAATGATAAAATATATATTAAATATATATAAAAATATAATATCAAATCAAGGTGAGGATGGAGATAGGATTTAAGAATCATTTGGTGCCCCCCATATTTACTGAGCGCTCCTCTGTATCAGGTACTGGGTTAGTACTTTATTTAATTCCCAAAGCATCTGTGTGCAATACTGCGATTTTCATACGGGTGTATTTTTTATACCAATGAGGAATTTGAGGAATAAAGAGGCTAACTCACCTGTCACTTCTAATAAGTAACTGACACTATTCAAACTTCAGAACAGTCCAAAAAAAAGGTCAAGGGAAATACGGACCATTTTTCATAGATCATTCTGAAAAAGAGCTTTCATGACAGTGTTGGTACCGGTGCAGAGACCTATGAATTTTTGTATGTGTATATTTTTAAGATTTATTTATTTTAGAGATAGAACAAGCAAGCAGGGGGAGGAGCAGATGGAGGGGGAAAAGACTCCGTGCTGACCATAGAGACGGACATGGGGCTCGATCCCATAACCCCGAGGTCAGGACCTGAGGTGTAATCAAGAGTCAGATGATTAACCAGCTGAGCCACCCAGGAGCCCCTGAATTCTCCTAGTATAGGTTGATAGGGTTTTTCAAGAAAGCAATTTATGTAGACAGAAGTATTAAGGTACTCATATCATCCAATTCAGTCACTCCACTGCCAGGAACCTAGTCTATGAAAATAGTCTGAGATGCAGCAAAGAAATAGGTATGCAGGTGGTTTTCAGATATGTTTAAAAGGGAAAAAGAGACAAAACAAAGCCAGTATCTGGAAGATATTCAAATGTTTTATATATTTTATATAAACATGTCATTTATATAAATATATTAAAATATACTTTAAATAAAGATGCCATTTTGATATATTAAATATATATATTTAATTCTATAAAATGCTTGACCTGGAAGAAGACCTATGTACTCAAATATATGTACCTGTATATAAAATGGAAAAAAAAAAACCATGGAGTAACTTAAAGGAAATATAGCAAATGTTAATTATGGGTGAAATGATTGGTAATTAAATTCCTTGATATTATTTTCTGATTTTTAGAATTTTCTTGACCAGAAATTACTCTTATACTCATAAATAGTAAACCTCCTACTTGATAAACTAGTCCAAAATATGTATTTGTAATTATTTTGTAGAAGAAAATAAAATTGGTTTTGAGATAAAGTGGTTAGAAATACTTTCATGGCATTACTGTTTAAATTATAAGCCAAGCACTGCCGGATCATTTTATTGAATTTTCTATCTCAGGAACAGAAAGTAGCTACATCATATTTGAGCAAATCAGGATGAGAGATTGCATAGAAATTGATATTGAGTGAATTCTGATATGGTATAGAAACCAAGTGTCCCAGATCTGATCAAAGATTAATTTGATTATCTCAGTGAAAGAGGCAGTAGGTTTTGGCCTCCTAGAGAAATAAAAAAAAATCAAAACAGTTCTGGGGAAAAAATTATAGTTCTCAATCACAATTCGCTTTTACGTCTTTATTCCTTAATATGGATTCTGAAATCTGCCTTTGTTCTTTTCAATTGTCTATCAGACCCTAAATTAGTAAGCTATTACTTTTTGTGCATATTTTGACTTATTTGCTTTGCTTAACTTTATGAAAAAAGTCCTCTCCATTCTCACAGCATCGTTGGACTAGGAGTTGGGGGAGGCAAGTAGAATAATAGGATCAGTCTATTTTCCTGATTTTTCTTAGGGAGTTTGAATTTTTAAAAAACCACAGTCACAGTAACAATGGCTGATACCTACAAGATATATTCTATATTCCAGGCACTGATATAAGGAATGTTCCCCATATTAATTCATATACTACAACAATCTAAGGGCTGAGGACTACTATATTATTTTAAAGGGTAGGAAACTGAGGCACATTGATATTAAGTGACTTGCCCAAGATTGCACTCGTCGTAAGTGTTGGACCCGGGGTTTGAACCCGGACACTGACTGCAAAACCCATGCCCTTGTCCATGATCCTATACAACCTTTTGACTACAGTCAGGAATGAGGGACAGCATTAGGCTGTTCCTTGAAAAACACAGCCTGATGATACAGCATCATGGGGATTCCTCTAAATGATTTCAAAGATGACATGTGTAAGTGAGACATCAAGTCACAGGGTAGATCTAATGAAGCCCTTTCAATTCCCTATTTCGGTTGATAATTTTGGGTGAGGTTTTTATATTCCACAGGGATATCTTATGAGTCACATATGGAAGATACATTTTAAGATGAAATGATAGGATGCCTGAGTGGCTCAGTGGGTTAAAGCCTCTGCCTTCGGCTCAGGTCATGATCTCAGGGTCCTGGGATCCAGTCCCGCATCGGGCTCCCTGCTCAGTGGGGAGCCTGCTTCCTCCTCTCCCTCTGCCTGCCTCTGTGCCTACTTGTGATCTCTCTCTCTCTCTGTCAAATAAATAAATAAATCTTAAAAAAAAAGATGGAATGATAAATTTCGAAATATTTTCTAACCACTTTGAGATGTGCTGTCGGACTCCTCCCCTTATCCNTTCCCCCCCCCCCCCCCCCCCGTAGAGTTTTCTCTCCTCTGCCAGGAGATATTTCAATGGAGCATTTGGAAAGTATGGATTTAAACAAATGCTGGC
Organism: Ailurus styani; assembly: GCA_002007465.1. Lineage (NCBI taxonomy): Eukaryota > Metazoa > Chordata > Mammalia > Carnivora > Ailuridae > Ailurus > Ailurus styani. Next base: position 1,235,346 of record LNAC01000392.1, on the reverse strand, counting down.
AAAACTCTAACACAAAGGTTATCAAACCCATTTGACAGATTAAAAAGAAAACAGAGCTTGAGAAAGTCAATGACTTATTCAAGCCTTTTGAAATGGCTTTTATCTTCCCTTGAACTGCTGCTTAGACCTTCCTACTCTCGATACTTGGTTCGCTGCCTCGAAGTTATTGAAAAAGAGATAGTGTAGCTGTTGTTATGATATATTATTTTCTTACTAAATTAGCAATGTTTTTCTTGTCTGTGAAAGAGCAGATAATTCAGCTGGGATTAAGTGATAGGCATGATCAAGTTGACTGCCAGGTTGGAAAGCCTTTCCAAATCACATCCCCTTAAAATCACAAAGAATGGACTGTAGCAAATGTTTTGTTCCTATTAGGTTTTGCAGTCTGGTCTTTATGTGGACTAACTCTTAGATCATCCAGTTTTGTTTCCTTTTCTCCTTTAAACACTTACTCCTTCCCTCATGAACAGAGTGAAAGCGCTGGTTTTCCACAGGCAAGAACCACTGTTTTCTAACTCCAAACACAGCACCTTCCCAGTTTTCCCAGTTTCAGTTCAACTGCTATGGATGCCATGCTCTGATCGAGGACAGGTCAATGTATCCCTTGGCCGTATTTCACTCAATCATGATACAGAAGTGCTTAAAAATTGAACCAAGGGAAATCATTTGAAGGTCTCTACCCATACGAAGGGTAGTTCTGAGGATTTTTGAGTATGGATAGATGAAGTCAATGCACCAAGTTGAATCAAACTCTCCTTCTAGAAGTCTCTTTAATGTTTGGGGGGGCAGATGCTAACTTGTAAAGAATCTTTATTGGAGCTGTTTTTTTTTTTAATTCCTTAGAAAAAATACCAATCTAATTAATATAACCAAATAATCCCCACTTAAAACACCAGTATTGAGGCTCTATTTCAACACATGGCCAAATGATCATTTGCAGCTGATCAAGGAAATCATCAGTGAAAGATCCAATCGTGAGCCAACCTAGCATCCTAAGGTAATCAAGGAAACCTTGATCTATGGACCCTGAGACCATGACCTGAGCCAAAACCAAGAGTTAGACATCTAATTGGCTGAGCCACCCAGACACCCAAGAAATAGGCTTTTTTTTTTAAACCACTGAATCATTTTTAAGTGTACAATTCAATGGTGTTAAGCACATTCATAATATTTTGCAACCAAAATATTCAAGGAAACCTTGAAATAAAGGGGCCACTTTTAAACTTCCCTTTGTGCTATGTAAATATAGTCTTTTGTGATACTGATTTAATTCCATGTTTTTAAATTTCCCATTTGGTTTTAATTGGCTAAATAAAAGAGAAGGATATATACAGGCAGCAAAGGAAGTCAAATGAATGCGTTAAAGACTCCTAAGCTTTAACATACTTTAACACTATTAATATAATTGAATGTTTTCCTCAAGAGATACTTGAACTTCTAAGAAATTAAACAACAGCTATATGATCAGATGCGTGTTTTAGAGTAGGGTGGTGTACAGTTTGAATAAATTTTGAATGGAAATTTTCATGAACGCACTATGATTTTTGTAGGTGACTAATACTAGAATGCATGCCAACCCCATAGAAAGTTATTAGACCTTTAAATTAATGAAAAACAGGGAATGTGTTAAAATGGATTATTATATAGATTTCCTTGAACTATTAATTTTTTTAAAGAGTCTGTTTCTGGGGTACCTGGCTGGTGTTGGTCAGAAGAGCAAGCAACTCTTAATCTCGGGGTCATGAGTTCAAGCCCCATGTTGGCTGTAGAGATGACTTAAAGAAAAAAAAACTTCAAAGAAAGTATTTTTTCTTCTATTGTCTCTTCATTTTCTCCTTTAAAAATGTCTATGCTAAACTTATCAGTTTGATTTTCTTACTATAACACCACTTTGAGACACTGTGCTCCTTAGGAAGTCTTTGCTCAGTGAAAGAAGACATCATTCTGTCTTGTTTATCTTAAAGGTGTTCTTCTAATTCTTTTTTTTTTTTTAATATTTTATTTATTTATTTGTGAGAGAGAGCGAGTAAGGGAGAACATGAGAGGGGAGAAGGTCAGAGGGAGAAGCAGACTGCCCGTGGAGTTGGGACCCTGATGTGGGACTTGATCCCGGGACTCCAGAATCATGACCTGAGCCGAAGGCAACCGCTCAACCAACTGAGCCACCCAGGTGCCCCTTCTAATTCTGATACATATTACAACATGCGTGAATCTTGGAAACATTCAGTATTACATGAGGTACTGAGAACAGGCAAATTCATAGAGACAGAAGGTGGAAGAGTGGTTTCCGGAGGGTGGGGAGGGGGAGTAATGTGGGCTTCGTTTAATGAATACAAAATTTCTCTTTGGGAAGATGAAAAAGTTCTGGAAATAGATAGTGGTGGTGGTTGCAAAATATTATGAATGTGCTTAACACCATTGAATTGTACACTTAAAAATGATTCGGTGGTTAAAAAAAAAAAAAGTCTATTTCTTGGGTGCCTGGGTGGCTCAGCCAGTTAGATGTCTGACTCTTGGTTTTGGCTCAGGTCATGGTCTCAGGGTCCATAGATCAAGCCCTGTGTCCGGCTCTTTGCTCAGTGGGGCGTCTCCTGCAGATCCCTCCCTCTCCCTGTCCTCTCCCCGTCCCTCAGCTTCCCCCCCCCAGCTTATGCTCTCTTTCTCTAAAATAGATAAATAAATAAAATATCTTTTTAAAAAACCTCTTTCTCTGAAGTCACCTATTACCTTTTAATTTTCTCTCTAAAAATGTTGGCCAGGTGCCTTTACCCAGCAGTAGAAGACTTTAACCCGACCATGTCGTGTCAACTCATCAGAACACAAGTTCACCATTCCTTATAGACCTGTTCTCTGGTCCTCTTGCTGTTACTAGTTCCCAGATACAAAAAAGAAAAAAGAAAAATTTTACTTTACCAAACATGGGTTTTGAGCAATTTTTGAAAATTTAAAGTATTATCCTACATGTAAGGCGATGATATTTAACTAGTTGCAACTAGCAGATTAATTCTTTGTAATTGTGCAAATAGGGCTTCCTGAAGTACGTCATCACTGTTGCTGCAATAATGCGTGAACGAACACGGTGCTGTGTACAGTGACGCAATTCTCTGGTTCTATCAGCATACAATAGTTTTTAGCTATTGGCTGAATAGTTTTAGCTGTTGACTGAATAGACCCAAATATAATACTTGATCTGTTCTGCTTTGAGAAAATAAAGGAGTTAAGATTCTTTGTTGGACCACTGATGGTGCCACTGAGAATCATGGGAAATTCAGTGACATTTACTAAAGTAAAAAAAAGAAAAAACACTGAGTTTGGCTCTTGGCATGTCTTAGCTGCTCCTGGATTTTACTGGTGGTCACTGGGAGTTCAGGATTGCCATACAGCCTTTGCTACACACTATTGTTTTCCATTTGTTTGTTTTGGTGCTCTATGCTCTAATATTAACTGTGTGGATAAATTTTAGGATGTGTTTGTTCTTGAACAGTGTTACCTAATTAAACTGTATTTTGAATTCGCTTTAAAAGTATTTCACTCAACTGTTATTATAAGAGTATATAAGCGAAAAGCAATAAAAGCTGGTGAGACAAAAATCCTTAAATTTGAGATGGTTTACCGAGTCATTTCTTTGCCTGAAAGCTCCTAGCTATGCCCCCTGTTGAGTTAGATTATGTGGCTTCCCATAAACCAAACTTCTTTATAGTTGGTACCATAAAAATAGTAGTTATTTTTCTGCTTCTTAAATATAAAACTATATCATAACATTAATAGACTGTCATATACCCTGATCTTTGAACTGTCCTCCTCAATCCCTCTCTGTTCTAAAACTTTAGACCATTCTTAGCTACTCTTGCCCTTCACTCTAAAACTTGGTCCTATAATTTTCACCTTTTCTCCAAATCCAGAGCTGCTCTTAAAGCATAGGATTTTGCTTGTACAAAAGAACTCAGTTGATGTTGATATCAAAAGAACCCAGGGGAATTCAAAAGGACTAAGATTAGTTAAAATTTCAATTTTTGTTGTTGCTACTCCACTCTATAAAGTTGAAATAATAACAAGGCAGACAGACAGCTTTGATCAGGCAACAGCTTGTTTCAAAGATAAAGAAATAAAGCGACTGTTTTTGACTGTAACCGGCAATAGAAATCCTTGAGGTAGTAAGTCAAATGCCCTCTCCCCAACACCTCCTTATTTTCATATACATGATACATGATTTTTGCTTCTGGGGAAAAATTAACATTGAAAATGAAGAAGTTCTCCTTGTTTTCTTGCCCCTGAATCTAGGTATGTTTCTCTAGCCTAAACCTAGTTGCATGGGCAGAATTTAAGAGGCATCCCTCAAAGCCACGAAATTCAAAATTGGTGGCTTCACTCTGCCTAAGACCATTTTAGGCAGTCATTTATTATTTGTGCCCCATCTGTTTTACCTGGTAAACTTCAAATTCTATTAGAAAACATGTCATCATTTGCTCAATCAATAGTTCAGTGAATGGCCCAGATTTAGAAGACTATAAATTCTTTCCAAGTATTTTGAAATAAACCTCTGGAGACCTAACCCAAATTTACAGGGTCTCTAGATCCCTGGCTCTTAGACGTGGGCACCAACTCGGAGGCAGCCTTGTTAGAATGGAGGCCAGTTCATATTACAGATTTTTTTCAGATTTTAAAGTTGTCTTGCCTTTGCTTTGATTTAGTCTTGGAAAAAACACAGAGAAAAACTGGAATTATTTCAAGTCCACTGTTCTGTTTCCTCTGGGTAGGATACATTTCTCTGCATAGTGTCTTTTTTTTTTTTTTAAAGATTTTTTATTTTTTTCATTTGACAGAGAGAGAGATTACAAGTAGGCAGAGAGGCAGGCAGAGAGAGGAGAGAGGAGGAAGCAGGCTCCCTGCTGAGCAGAGAGCCCGATATGGGCCTCGATCCCAGGACCCTGGGATCATGACCTGAGCCGAAGGCAGCGGCTTTTAACCCACTGAGCCACCCAGGCGCCCTGCATAGTGTCTTTTAAAGAGTTGATGATGCAAGAGTGAAAAGGAACCTCTTTTTAATAAATGGTTGGATATTGTCAGGATCTGTTCACCATTGGTACATCTGCCTTTCAGCAGAGAAACCCAAAAGTAGCATCCATGATACTAGGAGAGTTTTAGGGAAACTGAGCACAGATGAACTAGATCATTTGCTTCTCACTGCTCTGGTGGAAATGGAGAAGCTGGGACCTAAAATGGACAGTGCAGAACAGGTAAGGGGGGGTCAATATCGCCAAGCAGGCAAAGATGGCAACTGCAAAGTGTAACTTACTTGCTCATGAACTGGACTAAGAACTTATATTTGAATCATGTTGCATGATTCAGTTCTTACCTAACGTGTTTGCTTTTTAAAGTCTAAAACCAGTAGACTTCAAGGCAATGTGTGCCTTCGATATTTTTCTGTGAATGGTGTTTGTGATTAGAAAAAAAAATACAGGTTTCAGTTTTATAATAAAGTTGTATTTCTGTGAAGCTATTTGTAATTAGCCATTTCTGTGGAAGAAGAAGCAGGTGACAGTTTCCCATTACTCTAGAAACATCATGAGATGTGATACAGTGTGTGAGCCCTAGCTTACCTGGTAAAATGTACTGTCCATTTTGCTGAACATCAGCCTATTTCAAGAGTGTAGGTAAAGATTTTGATGGAGCCGCTTTTTAAAAAAAATTTGTCTTATCAAATTAAAATCAAGTGTTCAAGTCCACAGGATACACAGATGTTGTGTCTGAATCTTTTATATTGGCTTTGAACTTGAACATTACTTCTAGGACTTTTTTTTTTTTTTTTTACAGCCTGATTTCAGATTTGGATTAATCCGTGAGGAAAGGTATCTTTCCAAATAGGGCAGTAACTTCAAGGAAAGAGGTCATCTTCAGGTTTATGAAAATAATGAGACGAGGTCCAAATATTTCAAAACTGAAAAAAGGACTAATTTATGTATTATTAATATTGCCTCAGTTCCCAATAGGGCTATCTCATGGACCAAGCTATAAAATGCTAAGTGCTGATTCTCTCACAAATACACTGAGCCTGAGCCTAGCTGACTCAGCTGGTTAAGCACCTGCCTTCAGCTCAGGTCATGATCTCAGGGTACTGGGATTGAGCCCCGCGTGTGGTTCCCTCCTCTGTGGGGAGTCTTCCTCTCCCTTTGCCTCTCCACCTGCCTGCTTGCCGTGCTCTCTCTCCCACTCTCAAGTAAATAAATAAAATCTTAAAAAAAAAAAACAAAACAAAACTACACATAAGGTTAAGAAAGTCAAAACATTAACGCAGGACTTTCACGATGCTGTTAAAATGTCCTCGGTGAGATAGTGAATACATGTTTAGCTGGCTTAAGACAGCTCACTGTGGCTGACATGAAGTATAGAAGGAAATAATGGCTCTGTCTTAAACGTGGCACAGGTCTGGCTCAGGATCCTTGTCCTTCTGTGTGCCCAATTCAGATTCCATGCAGCCACTTTGATCAAATTAGAAAAATAAATTTAGAGAGCATACACATTTTAAGCAGTTTTCTATAAATTGAGGCTTAATACATTTTTAAGTTAGGTGTGAAGTACTTTATTTTTACCAACGTATTTACGTGTCTACTAAGATAGTATAAGGTGGGCTGATAGAACTTACAAGAATAGAGAAGGTGGTGTTCTCGTGGGATGGGTAATGTCCTCCATGCACTCTGCCCTGTGGAAATTTCATCTCATGGCTGACTAAATCGACAAGTATAATCTGTGCAGCGTAGGAGCGTATTTTCTAGGTGTTTTCTTTACAGGATCAGAGGCAAAAATCTGATCTTAGAAACTGAATCAGAGCCACTTTGGGCGGGTGTGTAATTGGGTTGCAGACAGAAGAGTTTTGAGTTAGACTCCGCCGAACATGTCCCTGTGGGTTAATCCACAGATGCCCGTGATCAGCCTGATAGAGAACAGGAGACCATTAGTCTCTGTTGCAATGTGAAGAGTTTTTGAATCACCCTTGGGTCCTATTCTCTTAATGGAAATGTGCACAGAACCAGCTGTCCTTTGGCAAAATTGAGAAGTTGAAAGCATTTGGTGCCCTTGGCTTGAAAGGATGTGATTTTTTTTTTTTTGGTCCCCAAGTGCTCATTGAGTCAACCTTTACCAGAAATACCTCCATGTTCAGATGACTGCTGATGACGAACTTCACTCAAATCATCTTTCCTCTCAGGCCTCTGTTTTCTACAAGTGTTGTGATTGGTAATAATGATCATAATGGCAAGTATCATTTTTTGAGAGCTGACTATGTGCTCTGGTTTCATAAAACCATGTTAACTTATTCCTAGTTTTGTAATTTACTTTGGAGCCACATTCTGGGTGGTTTCTTCATAATAAATATGTAGATGTCCTCACTCTAGGCTCTTTCTAAAAATAAGCTCTTTTTTTTTTGAACTAGAATTCAATGTGCCCCTTTAATCTCAACTGATTTCTATTTTTGGCAAAATGAGGTCAATAGAGTTAAAAGGAGCTATTGTTTTTCATCAACGTGGGCCATTTGGTTATATTTGAAAATGTGTTCTTAAAAGCATTTGAATGAGGGGTCTGAGTTTCAGACACAAGTCCATGGCCACTAGTTGTGATAACTCCATCAAGTCAATCAACCTCTCTTTAGTTTCATTATTGGTGAAATAAAGTGTTTTACATTGATCATCAGAGTTTTCTTGGATTTATAACTAATTCTTATCTTACATCTTTAGTTGACTTAAAAATAACGATTTTCTTCCCTCTTTAGATTTGCTGCCTCAGCAACTCTTGGTGTACCCAGCACTTTTCCTCTGAGCCATCCATTGAGTCATTTAATCAATACAAATTGAGCCCCTACTATGTGTCAGGGCCTTCATGAAATGCTGAAGTCATGACAGCGAGAAAAATTCTCCTGCAGCTCCTAGACTGGAAGGAAGAGGAATGAACAATCAGGCTATTCAATGTAAAACTACTACTGTGTTGTGTAATGACATGAGAGAGTAGCATGGTGCCATGATAATGTGAGACTTCCCAAAGAAATCGTCACTACTGAGGGAGGTATAAAGCCAGCTCATGTTTAGTGGAGGTTGACGTTTCTGGGAGAGCAGAGCAATAGAGCAAGATGGGCAATAGACCAGATAGGGACCTTGTAGGGGACCTGCTCTCTGACTCCACTCACTGTCTGCAGAAATAATTGATTTAGCACTTGGGATGGGATCCAGCTCCCATGGACTTAGAGTTGAGAGAAGCAACCTATTCTATGCAGATTTGGCTGTCCGTGGCTTTGTGTGACTCTTCCAGTAACGTTTAGGAGAATATTATAGGAAAAAATAAGAATCTACAGTTCTAGGTTGCCTTTGAATGCATTTGGGAGATGGATTCTTCCTAATAAGCCTCATGCAGACTCAGTAGGCATCTCCTTCTTCTGACCTCTTGAATCTGGTTCTGGGCAGTATGGGCAAGCCATTCTGGGGCGTGAAGGACTTGATTTATGCAGTGGGAAGCTGAGAGTTTTTGTTCCTGGGGTAGCTCTTTTCCGTTTCACAAATATTTGGAGGGCCTATTAGGTCCTAAGTGCTATGCTGGGAATAAAGGGCACAAAGATGATTAAGACGGTTCCTAATTTTAATGAACACAAAGTCCAAATTGTCTAGCAACTTCCAAAGATGTCCTAGTGTACAGAATTTGGGAAAATACAGAACTACTTAGTGCTGCCTTTTAGAAATCATCATAGGAAAAATAAGATTTTGTTTCAAATGGAAGAATCTAGCAATGCCTATGTTTAACAGAAGATGTAGAATTCTTCCTCTGGAAATTTTACAAGAAGGCACTATCTGTCCAAGATTTACCACAGCTGAATTTTTAATGTTGCACTTAGTACTTTACATGGCTGAATGATGTCTTATAGGACCCCGATTGAACCACAGGCCTGTTTTGTAGGCAAAGTAAAAGCTAGTAGGTTTTCTTGACCCTGCCAGTTTTTTGTTCAGTTATTAAGTCTATTAACTAGTTGAGAAAATATACCAAATATCAAAGTACTGAGGTTGAGCCAGGTCTTCATTCTCTTAAGGCTCTTCCTCCAGGTTTTTAATTTTTTGTTTATTATATATATTTATTATATATAATATCACATAAATATATATGACATATATGTCACATATTAACATACATACACATATACATATATCATATATACATTATATAAATATTTATATTTTATATATTATATATGAATATTATGTATTTATATAAATATATATTTATATAATTATGTACGAACATTACGTATATATAAGTATATAAATATTATACACACACACACATACACACATATATATAAAATCAATACACATATAGGAGAAAAAAGGCTTCTTTCTCCTTCAGGCTAGATCTGACCTGTGTTCGTGTGTTAGAGAAGCCCAGCCACCATTCTGTTCCACAAAGCTCTAACTTTTTTTTTTTAAGATTTTATTTGTTTATTGAGAGAGCGAGCATGTGGGGGGAGGAGTAGAGGGAGAAAGAAAGAAACTCAAGCAGACTCCACGCTGAGCATAGAGCTGATGCAGGGCTCGATCTCACCACCCTGAGATCAGGATCCTGGGATCATGACCTGAGCGGGAACCAAGAGTCTAGTTGGACGCTTCACCGACTGCGCTACCCAGGTGCCCCAGTGCCCCGACTTTTAAAAGGGAAGATGATCGGTACGTTAAGTAATACTCTTGAACCGAGAGTTGTATATGCCTCTGCAGGTCAGCCAGCTTTGTTTCGGGTAAGACAACCCAAATACCTGTAAGTCCAGGGCACTTTGCAGTTTTCTTTTGGGGGCTGGGGCAGAGCTCTGAGAAAGGAAGGGGCCGTGCGGTGGGCAAGATGCTTGGTGTCCTCCAAGGAACCAGATAGCAGCAGCCCACATGGAGCTGTCTCACAGTGGGTGAGAGTAGAAGGCATCTTTTTGGATGTAATGGCTGATGCATATTTGTGCAGATAAAAAAGTTACCACTTCCTCCAGGCTGCTGCAGCCCGACTTCAGGGCATGGGTTTGGAGAGCTATGGGTTCCAGGCCCTTCGAGCTCGCTTGCTTTGATTTTGTGGGATACCCAGACTGTACCTCCGTGTGCTGTTACTCTGAAGGTGATAGGGCACCGCAGTAGGACAGTGAGGTCTGGGGCCCTGGACCTCTGAGACCCTGCACGTGTGGCTTGACCTCTGGCCCTCCGTTTCCTCCTCTCTAAAGTGGAGACACTAACGTGACATCCTGTTATGCCAAGTCCTTAGTGCAGACCCTGTTCCCAAATAAGGACTCATCAAACCTTAACTAGAAATTTTAACGCAGGACAACTTCTATGCCTGTGAGGTTTTATCAACTTCGACTGACAACATTTGAAAAGATACCCCCATTTTTTTTTTTTTTTGAGAGAGAGAAAGAGAGAAGGGGAGGAGGGGCAGAGGGAGAGAGAGAATCTCAGGCAGACTCCCCACAAAGCCTGGAGCCTGATGCGGCACTCGATTCCATGACCTGGGATCATGACCTGAGCTGAAAGCAAGAGTTAAACACCTCACCGACTGAACCACCAGCCGTCCCTGAAAAGATACCCCTATTTTTAAATGATAGAAAACGTGGAAGTGAAAATCTGAATATATAGTTGGGTGGAAGAGAGACAGGTTTTCTCACTATTTCAACATTTTATTGCTGTAATATTTCCCACTGTCATACGAACTTGACATTTTTTGTTTCTTATTGTTTTACCATTTTGTATGTAGAGTTCTTCATTACATATATCCAATGGAAACCATTTACTATGTTCATCTGACCTAGAGCCTAGATTCACCCAGTTCCACTCAAGACTAATACATTCCCATATTTACTTTCCTTGATAAAAACGGTGGACTACATTATATGTCAGAATCCTGGAAAGATCTGGCTTACATACTAAGTGCAATCATCATCCTTCTTTATTTTGAGGCAAATTATTAAAAACACGGATAAGTAAAACTCTTTGTTCTTCTATTTTTGCACTTTAAATAAGATTAAACGCTCAGGAATGCCCAGGTTTTTCAGTGATTTGCATTTCTTATCCTCGCTCTCTGCGTGTGTCCTGATGCTCAGTTTCCCTTTCCCCACACATGCCCAGTGCACTATGTGGAGATATTTATTATTTAAGTACTGCGGGAGAACGTCACAAGCGTGGTATGTGGGGAAGTTGGCAAGGCAGGAAATGGACCTGTCTTCCGCTTTACTAGGGCTCCTGGGGATTAGAATATCATTTCTTATTATAGAAATAACCGGTTAGTCCAAGGCTCATGGAAAACTGGGATGCCTTACAGGATATGTTCATGCCTTCCCCAGGCATTGATCTCATTGCCCACCCCAGTGACAGATCCTCCTTGTTCACTTCTTGTTTTAATCTGTGATGGCCACACAGTGTTGTATTCATTTGTGGTGTACAGCTTAGTGAATGGACGACTGGATACATTGTGCAGTTCTTACCACTACCATTGTCACCATATAGCCCGACTCCGCTAGCGTTGACTATTTTCCCTCAGGTGTGCTTTTCATTGCGGTGACTTTGTTATTTTGTAACTGAGGCTTTGCGTCTCTTACTCCCCTTCACCCATTTTCCTGCTTCACTGACATCCTTTTAACCTTTGCTGTTTCTCCTCTGTTACCAGTACTTCCCTGGCCTCTGCCTTGTGGCTTTTATTATAGCATGCTAACTACTAGTGTGCATGCACGCATGCGCATGCACACTTGTGTTCCCAGATAATCTTCAGTGCCACTTTGTCACCTGATGGTTCTGTCTCTTGTTAAAACTCCAAGGAGAAATGCTTGGCTTGGCAAATGCTCTTGAGGTCAGCTTAAGTTACAGACTAATAGCCTGTGAACAGGTCTCCATTGGGCACCTGCTCCCTCTTCAGTCGCCGTGTGGGGTTAGCTGGGACACACATTTGAATAAAGAATTCCGTGACTATAAAGTGAACTGTGCGCATAGCCAGTACTTGGCTTGAGCTTAGGATCTGTTGGAATTAACTGGAAGGTGCTTTCAGAGCCTTCCAGAACAGAAATCAAAACATAAGATAGAAAATAAGCCTAAGAAAGATTCAGATGAGAAATACTCAGAGAAAGAAGGTTATTTTGTGTATCATAATTGGATTTTAAATTATCTGATGGAATTACCATGCAATTTCACCTAATTATCTCACATTGACATAGAGGCCAAATTCGCTTGTCCATGGTCTCCATTATTCACATTAAGTGTGAAAATGGGCAGCAGGAAAGTAAGCTCATTAGTGCAAACGGAATAATTTCTTCCAAAATTTTCGGTAGTAGGCATCATTGTGGACACATGGAGTAGCTGTTCTTCCTTTTCACTGAATTCCTTCTTAAAAATTGTGCTAATGATTTTTTATTTAGTTGCTTCCATCAGACGTTGCATTTACTGTTTCCACTGTCCGTGCCTGGTTTTTTTTATTGTTCTCTTGCTACTTAGGGACTATATGTATTCCAGCTTATTTTTTCCTCAGTATTGATTTTTCCTGACGTCATGTCAGAACACAAAATGTAGAACCTGTCTGCATTCCCGGTAGCAGTTGGGATGGGAATGAATGTGCACATTTCTGGCTGTCCCTCCTGAATGCTATTTCTGCTTGATCTTGGCTGTTCAACAGTCCTTCCAATGACTGGTGCCACCAAACACCTAGCTTTCTACGTAATGCCACTATTTAAAAATCTCCTATAACCACCCTTCATACGTGATCTTTTTCTGATTATATTTTGTGTTTGTTAATCACTTGGATTGAGAGTCACTATATAGAAAGCCTTGAGAGATGCAATAAATATAGTTTAGGTATCAAAAAATTAGGATCAGGGGCACTTGGGTGGCTCATTGGGTTGAGTGTCTGTCTTCGGCTCAGGTCGTGATCTCCAGTTCATGGGATCAAGTCCCTCATCGGGCTTCCCGCTAAGCAGGGAGTCTGCTTCTCCCTCTCCCTCTGCCCCTCCCCCTGCTGTGTGCTCAGTTGCTCTCTCTCTCTCTCTCTTTGTCTCCAGTGAATAAATAAAATCTTTTTTATTTTTCTTAATTGGGTTCAGATACCAGAAACTGGATTCTGGTACCAGCTTCTCCTAATACCCAGGTTTGCATAGAGCTGTTTACGTACTGCATGAACCTTATTGGAACTGTCAATGTTATAAACAGTCTGGATATCCTTCAAGGTGGCTCATCGTCCCTCCTGGGAGGAAATCTCTGCATCTATTGTGCTATATTGCCTACCCAGGATCCCCTTCCCCCAGGTTGATGCAGGGCTCCTCCTGACTGCTCCTCATTCCGTGGGGTCCTGGCGGAGCCATCATTCAAGGCATTTCTATTTCTAGTCGAAGGTGAACATGTGACTCAAGCAAGGCTACTCCGATTCTTCTCCTCCACTTGGATGGTAAACAGTGAGACACAAAGATAGAGAAAAATCAGAGTTGTGTTTGTTTTCAGGTTATTGTCCATTGATCCATGTGACTTAGTGCTCAGAGCTCCCCAATTCCTATCTTTATGTGGTCCTACTGCTCAGTCTCCCTGTGATTTCTGAATCCTGTAACACCCTTCCAACAAATCATTTTTCTTTGGGAACTGAGATGAAATTTTGTTCAAGTTTGCTTAAATTTCTATTGATTCTAAGGTCTATACCAGAATTCGGGAGCCCACTAGACTAAATAGGTTGTTTCACTGGATGGAGGAAGACATTAGATAAATTATATTTTCGGCATCTCAGAAAAGGACTCTACAGTTAGAGTGCTCATACTGAACATGGGGCATGATGCAAAAATTCAGGGAGAATCAGGTTTCTTCAGGTATCTGTCGGACCCTTCTCATCTTGGGTATGTTACCCAGCCTGCTGATGGGTTGGTTGGATGGGTTCCTGTGGACCCTCTTCCCAGGGCACGTGGGTTTTGCTCCTGGAAGTCCTGTGCTGACATCCAAAATCTCTCTACCTATGCTTCCCCGTGAAGCTCCTCTTTGTTCATTCCTCTTGGTACCATGTTTGTGCTGGCTTCTTGTCCATTTCCCAGTTTGGTGAAATTTTCAGGAAAGCTTTCACAGTACTTGTTATTTGACAGAAGGCCTTGGCATTCAGCCGGAACTGACCTGCTATTAGCTCTTTGACAAAACTCCCGTTCTTCACCTCAGATTGCAGAACAGAGGACTCTTTTATGTGGAAGGTGATTCACCCAGTATTAGTTTTGTTCATTTGCTAAGTTTTGGCTCTTAAGTAGCTGTACAAAGCAGGTTGGTCAAATATGGGAACTTTTTTTTCCCCCTTTATTTATTTATTTATAAAGATTTTGTTTATTTGACCCAGAGAGAGATCACAAGTAGGCAGAGAGGCAGGCAGAGAGAGAGGAGGAAGCAGGCTTCTGCTGAGCAGAGAGCCCGATGCGGGCCTCGATCCCAGGACCCTGAGATCATGACCTGAGCCGAAGGCAGAGGCTTTAACCCACTGAGGCACCCAGGCGCCCACATTTTTTTTTTCTTTACAGCAAAATTTGTTTTTCTTGAATATGGAGATATCCGCAAGTTGGCTTTGTACCTCCTTCAGTTTGTAGAGATTGTCCACGGCATTTGGTGTCCTGGGGACTTTTGTAAGAGTCGTCGATTTTATCAGATCTCCGTGTCTTGTGACTTTTAAGACAAACAATAAAGATGAACTTTTTATGAGCTTGACTTCTGTCCTTGACCGTAGAGTATTCAAAGTCTGAGTCCATTTTGTCAATGAATGAATCTGTACCCAGACCTGAAGTCACTCTAAATTCATTAGATGGAGGTGAGCAGCTGTATTTTGAGGAATCACTTGCTTCATTCTGGGGACACTAAAGTCAGGGACCAGAAGGCTAGCTCTCTGATCCAGTCAGAATCATCCTCTCCCTGGTGCAGGCAGACACACTCAGGCCCACAAGCATTAGCACATTGTGCTCAGGTTGCCAAGGGCAAACTCTGAGGGGACGGAGTTGCACTTGCCAACTCTGAACTCACCTAGGCTCCATAGGAAGATAACATTTTTTCTTGCCCTTGTAGGGCATCTTGAGCTGTTTGTTGACACAAGGGATACATTTGTGTTTATGTACCCACGCTTTTTTGCACCAGTTCCCTAGGGTTTAGAAATTGTGTAGTAGGGACGCATGGGTGGCTCATTTGGTTAAGCATCTGCTTTCGACTCAGGTCATGATCCCAGGGTCCTGGGATCGAGTCCTGCATGGGGCTCCCTGCTCAGCAGGGAGCCTGCTTCTCCCTCTCCCTGCCACTCCCTTTAGTTGTGCTCTCTCTCTCTCTCTGATAAATCAATCAATAGATCAATTAAAAAAAAAGAAATTGTGTAGTATTTAGGGTTGAAAGAACTGAAATCTATTTCATCTTTACTAATATAGTGGTGGTATGACCTTGGGTGAATCACGTAAGCCCTCTTTGAGCTTTAATTTCTTAGTGTGTAGAATGGGAATAGTGACACTATTGAAATCCCACGATTACTCTGATCAATGAAATCAGGCTTATGATCTATAAAATGAGATATTAACAGCAGATGTTGTTTTATGCAATTGGCAACAATTAGTCAAGTCTAGAGATTCATATTGAATCGTGAATCTAAGTCCTTCTTCTTCTTGAACTAACAATCTAAACGACTGTGCTAGGTTTGCTGATTTTCAGTCCCTGCTGCTTGGCTCATAAATCAGCCTGAGGATTATATACATATTTCTGTTTTTCAGAGATGAGTGCATTTGAAATCCAATAGATAGAAATTCCCCTCTGAGACAGGAATGGATTTGTAGAGAAGGGAGCTCCACATTTCAGCTGCACTCTGCTCTTTTTCAATCTTTTCTGGAGTCTAACTTCTAGCAAATTACCTGTGGGGCTTACTGTACTGTTGTGTCCTCTTCTTTCTGTTCCAGGAAATTATAAAAGGTTAACAGTTATAAATGCAATATTTTAAACTTTAAAAGCTTTTATATCTAAAACAAGGAATGATGACTACGCTATTGAAAACCAGTAGTTTAATGGTTAAGTATATGGGCTGTGAAGTCAGGCAGCCTAGACTCCTATCCCAATTTTGTTTGCTTGCTACCTGACCTTGTTCTTCTCTGTCTATAAAATTCAGGGAATGATAGTAGCTACCCCACAGAGCTATACTGAGGACAACTAAAACATTTAAACAGGACCTGGCAAACAGTTAATGCTCAAGAAAATTACTGATGTTTTCAGCATAAATTGATCACAAGAGGGGTCACTGACACACAGTATACCTATTTATCATTAGGTTTTACCTCTTGATATGCAAAACTATATCTTGGGATATAGAGAGTCCTGTGTTGATATCTTAAGAAGTAATTCTAGTTACTTAAACTAGAAAGAACCTCGAGCAGGAGCATGACTATCCCATACATTAATGACAAGTCATCAAAGGATCTATGCTGCATTTTATTAATTTTGATGGCTAGACATGGAACACCAAAAGATCACTTTGAAACATTTCTAAGGTGGTCATGCTTTGTCTTGGGAGAGTGACTTTTTTTTTTAAGCCTTAAATATTTTCCCACATCTGAAAGATCAGGTCACTTTTGTAGATGGGCCAATATATACAAAGTCTTCTTATAATCTTTCCTCAAAAGGCAGAAAACTGTCTCTGAACTTAAATACTGCTCTTGTTTTAGCTCTCTTTATTCCCGTCCAATTCTGTTCTTTTTATTCAGTGTGATTGAAAAGCAATGAAATTTGTTCTTATAGATCTCTTTCCCCAAACTGAGCAAATTAGAAGACATTTAATCTACCTTGTATAAAAGCAAGGAAGCAGTGGAAGAAGGAAATGAGTTGTTCTCAAATCCCGTTTTATTATGACATTAGTCCATTGGAATTACTATAAGCTATATTGATCACTGCTGACTTCATGGCTGTGTATTGACCACAAAATGTAATCTAGAGGGCATTTCAGATTTTAAATGACTTTCCAGAGTACCCTGGTTAAAATTGTTGATGCTACATGACAACTGCTATTATGTCAGTGCCAGCCAAATATAAAAGAACATTAATATTCATTAGGAATATTACAGCTGGTGCCTCCTTCACAACATTGTAATGGTTTGAACAGTTATTTCAACAGTGTATTGGAATATTCTCACAATAAGCTCTGATTGACACAATCATTAAAGAAGCCCAGTAACACCAAGGAAAAAATAAATATGTATGGGAATGTATTTGGCTAAGTAAATATTTTAGAAATATACGTGAGTTGACAGGACCTAGTGCTATGCAAGAGGTGATTAATCTTTGAATGAGCTACACGAGGAAATCACTATGGTGGAAATCGGGGTCCCAGATGCCATTTCCATTTCACCGCGTAAGTTCAATGTCACTGTTCTAATTCCTTTGAATTAGGCTCCATGAGCATGTCTAAGGAGGCAGTTGTGAGAACCCATGAGATGAATTGCAGGGGGGTGACCGTTGGGGTTATGACCGGCGCCAGTATCTCTGGGCACCCAAGGTGGACCGTGCACTATGTTGGGCTTTTCCATGTGCTGTCCCATCTCATCAGGAAAGTGGCTTCATCTCCATTTTATAAATGAGGAAACCAGAGGCAAGATTTATGCCATCTTCTTGCAGCCAGACAATGAGAAATCCTAGTGTTGAGATTGAAGTCCAAAGTGTGGATGTTATTTGAACTATGTAGACACGCTCTGGAGATTGTTAGAGGTGGGGCACGGTGCTGGGGCTTGGGCAGGAGGCCTGGGACCTGCTTTCAAGGGGTTGCCCCTTTCACTGCAGGATTGGAAGCCATGGATGACCTGCACTGTAATGGGTGCATCTCTGCTTGGAGCTCTGACCGGTTAGTACCACTTCCTCCCCTCTCCCGCTGCTTCTTCTGCAGGCGTGATGCATTGGAGAGGAAAACTGGCCTTTGCTCATTCATCCTGAACAAACCCACAGAGATTTCTTAATCTTTTTTCTATTTCTAGTTCTCTCTTTCTAGACTATTTATTAGGAGAAAATAATTTTATAATTTATATTGAAGCTATTGCTTGCGGTAATTCTTCTCTGTCATTTATTTTGCCATACTTTCCTTAGCTTCCTTAAGCATTTCTTATAGGAAGATGCTAATGCCCAAAACCAGGAGCCTATTCTCTCATTCCAAATAATAGTCCAGTGAAGCAGGCAGTAATTATTGATGCCAGATACAAGGGGCAAGTCCTATCTTAAGAATTATTCAACTCAGGAAGTGAGATGCATAAGTCTTCCAAAATTAAAAAAAAAAAAGTAAACACTAAGAAACATCTCTTAAAATACAGAAAGTTAGCAGTTTGTATCTCCTTTAACCTAGCCCACATTTAAGTCTCTAGATAGTGTCATTAGCGGCATAATCAGGGAGGGTCTGGGTAAGTGTTTCACTATTGTTACATAATTGACAAATTCATTGGATCAAAAGTCCATGGACGTTCCCTAGCAACCAGGACGCTTTTCTTGCATGAGCTGCCTGTGTTGCTGCTGGCTTTTGGGAGGGGAGTTCTAAAGCTGTCCAGGTCAGGCGCTCCTACTTTTAGCATTTCCAGCAGTGGAATTGGCTTGGCTGATCGCACATCCTGCCCCTACAAGTGTGAAGTGAGAGTAATCGCACCTCCTACTTTGGTAGCGTTTTATTCTTTCCAACCCATGTGTACCTGGCTAAGCTGATTTGCCCCTCCCAACCATGTAAGACTATGCAAATGTGCACATGCGTCATTCCCAATGGATAGTCGCAGAAGTCACAACCAGAGGAAGCCTAGGTGGGCCCTGCCACTTGTTCAATGCTGTGACCTTTGATACAATTGGTTTCCATCTCTCTGAACATCAGTTGCCTTATTGGGGAATAATTTTTGCTTCATTGAATTTAAGGCAAAAACCAGGTTTAAGAGAATGGTGTGGTACCTGCAGCAAAAAAAGAAAAAATGTTTCTTGTTAATTCAGTCAAGAAACGTTTATGAAATTGTGACTTGGAAATTCTAGCAGGGGCAGAGGACAAAACTCTGAAGAGTGGGGACAGAGTTCCTGTCCCTGTGGAGAGGAGTCTAGTTGGGAGTTGGTAAGAGGAAGAGTTGAGGGTTTGAATTCTAGTTACTCCAGATTCAGTACACAGGTTGGCAAACAGATGGGCAAAGAGATAGGAGTGTGTGTATTTATGTACGCATATGAATACTTCAACAATACATATGGAAATGCACACACGTACACGTATATATACAGAATGCTCCCTGTCCCCATATGCATATCCCCGAGTTATTGGGAACTCTCTCTAAAGCCCATGTCAATCCATGTGCACTGATGAGTTTAGGAGGTCAAGTTCAAGTCAGCCTTCATGTTTCTCATCAGGAAGATAAACAGTAGGTGCCAAATGCCTTCACTTAGAAAGGCTCCAGCTATCAACCTCTGAATCCTTCCATCATTCCCTATTGTCTGTTTTCCTCCTGGTTTTTAAAAATCAAGTTGAAGTAAATGAAGATGCCTTTTGCCAAAATGAGTTGCAGTGCCTCTGGAATGTTAATTCTTGGAGAAACAAAAGCTGATGAATTGTTATAATTTCATCTCACGCGGGGAATTCTGGGTGCTTTGTGGCAATAACGGCGTACATATTACATTCACGGGCACGGTTTCTGGAAATGTTTATATAAACCTGTTTTACATTTGATGATTATATTTTGAACTGTGTATAAATAGCTGTGTTCTTAGATCTGACTCAATTATAAAATGAGCTCCTGGGAGCACAGAGCAAAATGGAGAATTCAAAAACATGTTTGCTTGCAGAATCTGAATCTTGTGTTTGGTAACTCTGGGATTTGAACCACACTTATAGGGATACCCTCATTTCTCTTTCTCGAATCCCACTATCCACTCTTTTGTTTTTAAGATCAACTCCGTAATCTTGACTGATGTCTACTCTATGCATAAATGGTCACTAGATAATCTGGTAACTTTGCTACTTTGGCCAAATCAGATCTGTCTTTATTTTTTGGAGAATGGAAATTAACATTTGAATTTTCTCCATGTGTCAGACAATGTCCAATATATTATTTCATTAGATTCTCACAACTGTGAGATGAAAGATACTATGTCCCCATGAGAAAAGTAAGGTCAAATAAAAGAGCTTTCTTTGTGTCATATAGATACTAAAGGGCAGGTCGAGAAGACCAAAGGAAGTTTGAATCTATGACCAGATGGACTTTTAGGTTAAATGCCATTAGATTTAAGCTTAGTAATAGGAAATACCTTTCTCAAATCAGCCAAAAAGTAGAGCCTGTCTTCTGGGGAAGACCATACTTTGATTCATTTTTAAGATCCTAATGAAACGGATGACTCTGTATCAAGAAACCCAACTAACAAACCTGTCTCTTTACCTTTATTTTCCACCAAATACAGTGCCACCCAGTATCTTGCTATACTTTGATTCTAAGTCTCCATCAGGGTGGGATTCTCCAGTTTTCTAGGTAGTTCAGGACTTGGAACAAGCCTGAATCACTAAGTCACTGAGGGACTGGGAAAGAGGGGGTGCCCGCCACCCCACCCACAGCTCAGCATCTGCAGGTTTGAATGAAGGATCTCACCAAGTCAAGGCAGGTGTTGACATCCTTTTGTCATTGCTTTAAGGATAGAAAGGGTAATAGCCAGCACCGTTTTGTTGCACTTTTTTTTTTAAGACTTTTAAAATTTATTTGACACAGAGAGGGAGAGAGATCACAAGTAGGCAGAGAGGCAGGCAGAGAGAGAGGAGGAAGCAGGCCCCCTGCTGAGCAGAGAGGCTGATGCGATCTGGGGCTTGATCCCAGGACTCTGAGATCATGACCTGAGCTGAAGGCAGAGGCTTAACCCACTGAGCCACACATGTGCGCCACCCCCACCCCGCCGTTTTGTTGCACTTCATTTGAAAAACAAATATGCAAGATAATCCTTGTGCTTTTCTGGAAAGAAGTAGAAACAATCAGGCAGCTTAAAGGGGCTTTAAGATGTAAATTTTGTAATGTACTAAATGTTCTATGTTTTCCCTTCCTTCTTTCAGATATCATGCAGTCTCTCAGTTGGGAAGGACTAGGGTGTATCTTGTTTAAAAAACAGTGGACATACATCATATTTTGAGAATCCTATATGCATTTAGTAGAAATGAAAAATCTTTACCAGTCATTTCAGAAGTTCCCACGTCCTATAACAAGCTCCTGGGGTCCTTGAACATATGCCCATACTAAGGTCCAAGGCATTATTTTTTCCCCCAATTTAATTTGACAAGTTTATGGTGGACTTTGTTATAGAACTATCTGATTTTCCATCTGCTGAGGCTGTTCCATTTGGAAAATAAGAACTTCCTGCTCTTCACTGTAATTTAATAGAACACTCGGGCTCTCTGATTTCATTATATGTGCTAATCTCCAATTTATGTGCTGATTGCACTGGTAACATGCAATTTGTAATAAATAATAATTAAAATAAAACTTTGTAATCGGGAAATACAGAGTTACAAGTTAATAGCATTATTAAAGGAACTTAGTTAAGATCTCTATTTCTATAATTTCATTAGAGACAAACTTAACTTGTAAGTCTATTGCAGATGTAGCAAGAGGGAAAGAGTGTGTGTGTGTGTGTGTGTGTGTGTGTGTGTACACATGTATACAAATTATACTCAGATGAAAGACAACAAGGAAATAACGAAATTATCTTATATGGATAAGAGATACTTTCACATCCAAATCAGCCCAAGAAAGACAACTACTTAGATAAGCAGATTGTTATAGAAAACAATAATTCATTGACAAAAAGTGGCTGAAAGTATATGTTTGTATGTATAAACAGTTATACTTGGTACTTTATCCCATATTTTATAATGGAGGAATTCTGCATTTGTGAGAGAGTCTTCACTTACCAACAATAATGTGGATATCTAACTTCCTAAGCGTTAATTTCTTGACTGGCTATACAGTCAATTTTAATTTCTGCTATTTTAATTATGTTCTTTAAGCAATGACTTGAATTATCAAATGTTGCAATGTACATTTAAGTAAACTAGTATTAAATTTCCTATGTTGCATTTAAGATACTTTTGCTATATGATCTGAGAGGTTGTTACTAAATAATTATTGCATGCATATATACACAGGAATGCTACCGGAAAATAAAGATGTGGCAATATTATATAATCTTGCCTTTATTGTATAGTTTTTGACAGAAATTTCGAAGCTTTTCCTTTATATGGTGTAGCAGTGAGCTGAAATATACTACTTAGTATATAATGGTACAATCTTTGGACATAAGATGTTGGTGGACTTACAAATTACAGCTCTTCTGCTAAATAAAATAAGACATGATATGGAGGACAGCCTCAAAAGCATCATAAAATATGCCCCACGATACAGGAGAGTTTTGTATGCCCAGCTGTTTTCACTGGATTTTACTGATTGAAAACACAAAATTAAGGCAAGACTGGTAAACGGGTGACTACATTAAAACTGAGAATTTCTAGTCAACCAAAGTCGCAACTAAGAGAACAGAAAGACAACCCAGGGAGTGGGGAAAGCTATTTGACATCCTTGTTTTCCTCAAAAGACTCCCGTGTGGAATATATAAATAAAGGCCTAGCAGTTGCTAAGAAAGAGATAACCTAATACAAAAGAGCAAGAGATTTGTATAAATATCCTATTTTAAAAAGTGATAGCCAAAATGTCAGAGAACACATGAGACATGAAGTAAACACATGAACCCATTGACCTTATTGGTGGTCACAGGAGTAGAGATTAAAAGAGTCCTGATGTATCAATAGCTCCCTAATAGCTACATGGAAAAGCCAGCAGTTCTAAGTGCTGGTGAGGTTCTGAATGTGTTGCTGGCGGGAGTGTTACATTTTGAAAAACCATTTGGCCGTGTCTCCTAAAACATATACTGACAGAGATGTGTAGGTATACACAAACACACACTTCCACACACCCACACACACAGATCACAGAGGAGAAGATTTAAAGAATCTCTATTTATAATCACCATGAACTGGAAGCAATTCAAATATCTATCAATGGCAATAGAATAAATAAATAGTGGCATATTTCTACAATGGGATACTCTAGAGCAACGAGTATACATGAATTATTACTATGCACAGTGATACAGATGGACTCAAAACTATAATATTGAGGGAAAAAGTCCTTTCTAAAGTGATATATGCTAATTCCATTTAAAAGAACAAAGCTAGGCCCAGCTGAGGTGCCACAGTGGTGGGACAGTCCTAAAGGAGTGGCTTTGGGGGAAGCAGGTGGGAGCGGGAACTGTGAGGGGATGTGGAAGGGACTCGCCTCATCCTTACTGATTTCCCATTCCTTGGTCGGGTGGTGGTTACATGATCGTGTTCATTGTTAGGAATTTTCTTGAGCTGTCTACTTCCATGTGTGCTCTTTATGAATGTTCTGCTTTTCATGAATCACTAAGAAAAACCCCGACAAGAGTTTATCACAAAAAGTTAAAAACATGGGTGTGTCTGGATGGACCTGATCTGTCTTGGGAAGGGTTGGTCAGGTGTCCCACATCACAAAGGAGAAGAGTGTCCCCAGGTTTTCAAGCTTTAGAAAACCGACTCAGACTTCTCATTGGGGGAAATTTATTTACAAATTCAAGTCTAAGCACTTTGGACTTAGGAATAAATCCAAGCACTAAACCTCAACACTGTTTGCATTTTGAGCTGGATAATTCTTTATGGGGGGGTGGGTGTCTTGTACACTGTGGGATGCTTAGCAGCCTCCCTGTTCTCTACCCAGCAGACGTCAGTGGTATCCTGTCCCCACCTGTGACAACCAGAATTTTCTCCAGACATAGGTGAAAGGTTTCTTGAGGGGTAAAGTCACCTCCTCTCCTCCCCTCCAGTTGTGAGAACAACTGCAATTGATGAATTTATATATCAATCAAGAAGACAAGACATAACGGACGCCTGGGTGGCTCAGTGGGTTAAAGCCTCTGCCTTCGGCTCAGGTCATGATCCCAGGGTCCTGGGATCGAGGCCTGCATCGGGCTCCCTGCTCAGCAGGGAGCCTGCTTCCTCCTCTCTCTCTGCCTGCCTCTCTGCCTGCTTGTGATCTCTCTCTCTCTGTCAAATAAATGAATAAAAAATCTTCAAAAAAAAAAAAAGACAAGATATAACTTTGTTGTATGCACAGTCATGTACATTTTATAGGAGGCATATCTAAAGTGTTTATATTACCTTAACAACTGAGGAGGATAATATAAGAAATAAAGAATTTTATTGTGTACACAAGACATTCAGAGACATTTCTGTTACTTATATCTGTGTCCATTTCTAACAGACCTGAGTTGTCCTTAAATTTTAGATGGGCCATTTTTGTCAGTAAAGAAGGAAAAGGTCTATAGAAATAGGCAAAGTCTGCAAACACTCTGCAGAATGGATGAATTGCAGAGATCTGTGTAATACTGTTCATGGTTGGTCCTGATAGGAAAATCATACTGGTTTGCTGGTAAAGTCTTAATACCATTCAACCTTGAATGAATGAATGAATGAATGAATGAAGGTCATTTGTATGAAATTAACAGCTACGGTAAAATTCTCATTTATCCACCTGTTTCAAAATGACTTGATTTATCGTTTTAAGAATGTTGCCAAAGTGTCCTTGTCTGTGCCCTCCTCTGTTGAATTGGAGTATGCCATCTATGTGACCAAGTTATGCCCAGACCAATTCTTTGCACGTAACGAATACTCAATAAATATATGGTAGAAGACACAGCCAAGTTCCAGTGACATTGAATTGAATTCTGAGAGGTGTAAAGAGGAAGGAGAAACATCCAGAAAAATGACCACCCATTGGGGGCAGACCAGGTCCTGGGACTGAAGCACAGTTTAGCTGCAACTTTTCCAAGGCAGTGAAGACCTATGTTGACTTGGTAATTGTTCAGCAAATAGTTTTTGACTGTTACGAGCTCAGTTCCTGTGGAGGCAATGGAAATAGTGGGGCGAATACGATGGAGAAGGTCTGTGCTTTGGTTAAGCAGGCATTTTAGTGGGAGAGTAGACAGGTGACAAATGCACATGAGTATGCTGTGGGTTAAGAAAAGAGCTGTCGAAGGAACAACCAAAAGCCCTAGAGGGCCATGTCTTGGAAGGCATGATCACAGAAGGGATCTCTGGAGGGAGGTCATATGAACCAGGACCTGAATGGTGAAAGAGGCCAGCCTCATGAAGATTAGAGGGCAGATGCTTCCAGGGGGAGGGAGTGATAAGTTCAGAAGGACCTGAGGTAAGCATGGGTTGAGTTTGCTCTGAGAAGGAAGAGAAAGAGTTGACCTAGAACAAAATGACTACTGACAGAATGTCATAGGACATGAAGCTTTCTCAACCTAAGCATGCTTGGTATTTTGGGTTGTGTCCTTCTTTGTTGGGAGGAGCCGTCCTCTGAATTAGCGTGGTTAGAAGCATGCCTGGCCTCCACCCATTAGATACCAGTAGTCTTCTCCCACTCCCAGTATGACAACCAGAATATCCCCAGTACTGCCAAATCACCCCTGACTAAGAACCACTAGAACAGAAGAACGACAGGGCCAAAATGTGTAGACCCTTGCAGGCTATAGAAGACTATTTTTACTTTATTCTTAGTAAAAATGGGAAGCTGTTGGAGCATCTTTAATAGAAGAGAGCATGGTCTGATGTTAGGAAAATAATGCCGTCTGGTTGACGTGTGAGGGATAGGAGGTAAGGCAGCAAGAATGGCTTTGGGAGGACCAGTAGGTGACTGTCCCAGGAGCCCAGCTGATGGTTGCTGGTGGTGAAGGACAGGGAAGCTGGGGGGACAGGAGCAGCCGTTAGGGGATGGACACGTGGGATTGGATATGGGGACTGAAGGAAAGACAGGTGTCAAAGATGCCTGCTGGGGTTTTCCTAGTTAGGTGGTCGTGCCATTCACTGAGATGGACAAGACTGGGGGCAGTATCAGCTCGGGGTAGAATGGCATGAATTTGTTGGCCTTGTTCTCTGTTTTCTTGAACATACTAATCAGGGTTTTTTTTTTTTTTTTTTTTTTTTTTTTTTTAAGTTTATGTCTTGTAACTCTCCTCTCCAGCCCACCCATAGCTCTGTTTCTATATTTATTTTTTCCACTTGGGCCTGTTTCCTGTGTGCCTGATAACATCCTAGTGACTTTTCACCATTGTATACGGAAACATTTTAAGAAGTTCTGGTTAATCTTTTCTTCCTCCAGAGAGGGTTTTCACTTTCATCTGGAAGGCTGTTTCAGAAAGGGCAGGTCAGTCTAACCCGGTTAGAGGCTGAGCTGACTCAAGCCTGCATTTTCATTTTTGTAAAATCTGATCTATTTTTCCACCTCCTCTTACTCAGGGCACAGCCCTTTCGGATCTCAGGGGAAACTCTGGCCTGTTCTCCACGGCGCCTACTTGGCAGGCCAAGCTGACTTCTCTCTGGTTTCCTTCTCTTCTGGGTCTTGGCTCCTTGACTTTTAGACCCATTGACATTGAGTTGTGAAGCAACGGAAGGGTCTGAGCTCTTTGAGAAAGTTTGCTCCACTACCAGCAAAGTGAAAAAAAAAAAAATGGATTGGGGAGGTTGAGAATAGATGCTGAGAAGCCTGAAAAAAAGTCCCTGAAATTGGCACACGCAGGCAGAAGATAATGAGGACCCAAAGTAGGGCAGTGAGCATAAAATGCAGAAGAGGAAATAGAAGCAAAAAAATACTCCGGGAGTGGATTAGAAGCAGTGGCGAATGGAAAAATTTAGCTGTCAGCATCTCTTAAATTTTATTTGCGTGTCAAAAGAAGAATGACATATTGGCTTATTAATTCTACATCCCTCATAATGGTAAAGGCTGGTCAAGGATGACGGGTTGCCAAACAAAATAATCAGCTCTTTGAAATTTCTCATGGTTCTGCTATTATTCTTGGCTATAAGGATTGAAAGTATTTTAATCTGGCTTCATTGTTCAAAAGAAGAAGTTGCTTAAGTTAGTCTTTCTGTGAAAGGAAGTCATGTGCTCCATAATTCAGGAAGCCTGGAAAATATGTAAGGCCAAACCATTGTTATTATTCTGATGGCAATATTTTATGGATGAAGTTGAGCCATTCAGCTTGAAACACTGAGCTAGGCTGGTAACATACACTATTTGGCCGAGCACTTGAGATGTGGCCCTTGTTCTAGATGAATAGTATCAAGGCAGGTGGAAATGACCAGGAGCTCAGCCTCGAATGCCTTAGGTGCCTGCCCATTTAACCTTTTCAATTACCTTATGAGTAAAGTATATATTTTCCATATTTTCTAGAGACCGGTCTCAAAAAATTGGGATCGCTTGCCTGATACCACACAATTCATAAATGGCAGAACAAGGACTGAAAACTGAGTGTTTCATTCTACTCTATTTTCTCTTTCCAAGGTACCACAGAATCTAAGAACTTTCTGACATTTGGAGAAAAGCTGAGAAAAGTGTAAGAGGAAAATCTGGGTCCTGTTATTTAGATCTATTTGAACCAAACTTTGCATTATTCAATGTCATTTTATAGAAAACGAAGAATAATTTCAATTAAATTTTTTCCAAGTAGTACTTTCACTCCTGAGAGTAGAGCGCGGCTCATTCTCTCATTAACTTGAATCCCCGGGCATCTCATTATACACTTCCTGAACTCTAAATATGATCTCATCCCCCCGAAGTTTCATATACCTGTTGTCACTGTCGATGTAGGAACAGCCAAACCAGTGTATTAAAATAATTCCACCTTTCTTTTATTTTTTTTCCCTGAGCCTGGGAAGTTCTGTGTGTCTCCACAAAACTCGCTGACCTCTGACCCAGGTGACAACATGACTGGATGAGTTCACAGTTGGCTTCATTCTTAGCCCCACAGACTAAAAGAAAGAAAAAAAAGTAACATTTATTGTACTTCTACCCTGTTCTAGGCATTTAGAATTTAGCGATCTTATTTAATTTTTACAACAAACCCATGAGGTTCACGGTACTTTTACAGATTATTTAATTGAGATCCAGAGAAGTTAAATGACATCTAATGTCATAGATTCGGGTAAGGGGCAGTTCATTCTGAACCTGATGATAAAATCTTTTGTACCTAAAGAATCCAATATCTTGATTAACACAGATTTAGGGAAGTATAAGTCACTAGGGACACATTGTACTAAATTTAAAATAATACATTGCTATCTATCTAGATCTAGATATAGTTTTATGTATGTTAAATATATGTTATTTTAATTTTATTTTTTTTAAAGAACTATTTATTTCTTTCAGAGAATGAGAGAGGGAGAGAGCGAGAGCAGGAGGGGGCAGATAGAGAAGGAGAGAGCATCTCAAGCAGACTCCATGCTCAGTGCAGAGCCTGACATGGGGTTACATCTCAAGACCCTGAGATCGTGACCTGAGCTGAAACCAAAAGTCAGACACTTAACCAACTTTGCCACTCAGATGCCCCTTAAATATATGTTTTTATATATGCACTTAATTATATTTTATATAGTATATATTAAAATAGAATATATAAAATGAATATAAAACAATGAATAGGAGAGTTTAGAGGTTTGTTTGTTTTTTTTTTTAGATTATTTATTTATTTGATAGAGAGCGAGAATGAGCAGGGGAAGGAGCAGAGGGACAGGGAGAACCAGACTCCCTGCCAAGCAGAGAGCCTGATGGGGACCCGATCCCTGGAGTCCGGGATCATGATCTGAGCTGCAGGCAGACACTCAGTTGACTGAGCCACCTAGGCACCTTGAGTTTAGAGTTTTAAACAAATGTGAGCCAATCTCTGGTTTATCAATAAGGGAGAAACAATTACTACACCATTCTGCATATCACAGGAGGAAAGCAGGATCAGTCTGTGTGGTAATCCATTATATTGTTAGAGTCTAGTATAGTGCCTGACACATGCATGCATAATAAATATTTTTAGATAAACAAGTCACTGTAATATGAAAAGCCAAGAAAAACCCCAGATTATCTGGAAATTCACTATGATAATTAGAGGAGAGACCTGATTTCTAGAGGAAAGGAGGTTGGGAGAAATGAATTAATACTTGAGAATCTTATGAATGGTCTTTGTATATTGACCTGATCTTTGTGTCCATGGAATGTTCCGCAAGAAGAACTGAGTGGGATTACAGAATAAAAGACTCATGTCAGTTATGGAAGGATTTTCTGTCCATTAAAAGCTGTTAAAATTGGGATAAATTACTTTTGAAGAGTGTGGAATCTTCTTCAGACATATAAAATTAGGGAAGGTTATTTTAATTGAGGCTATAATCAGAAGCCCCGAGTAGATAAGGACCATGTTTATTTTGCTGATAGTTACTTGATAGTTAAAGAATGAAAATCAGCTAATGGAATAATTGATCTCTCAAAATTTCTTTTAATCCTATAATAGATATGAAAAATTGATAAATTTTTGGTAATAATAGATTTTGACTAAACTGCTGGGCCACATGAGCTGTATTTAAAATTAGCTGTTGGGAGGCACCTGGGTGGCTCAGTGTGTTAAGCATGGGCCTTCAGCTCAGGTCATGACCCCAGGGTCCTGGGATTGAGTCCCACATCAGGCTCCCTGCTCAGCGGGGAGTCTGCTTTTCTGCCTGCCCCTGCTCATGTTTTCACTCTCTCCAATACATAAATAAATAAATCTTCAAGAATATAATTAGTTGTTGAAAATGCCTATGTCCAAACTCATCAAATAATACACATTAAGTGTGCGCAGTTTTTATATATCACTATACTTCTATAAAGCTGTTTAGGATTGAGCATTGCGAGTTACTTTCTGCTATCCCCAGATATATTTTAAAACAATAGAGATGATGGCTGAAGAGACAGAACACAACAGGATTGTCCTCTGAACTCTACCCTTAACTTAGCTGATTTATCAGTTCATTTCTCTTTGCCTTGACTTCTTGTTCCCTGGCAATTCTAATTTTACAAGTAACTAACATCTGTAAAAGGGAAAAGATCAATTAGATCTATAAAATACTTTGGGCTTCTTGAAGAGCATTCTCTATAAATAGAACTTGGCAAGTAATTAGTCATTTCACTACTATAAATGAAAGTGGTGTGAATAATTTTTTAAGTTGCTCTTTTTATACTCCTCTGCATGTACCATAAGGCTATTAAATCTTTTAGGGCCCTTTGGTATTGCAAAATACCATAACTGCTTTTTTTTTCTTTTCTGCAATCATTTAATTAATATACTTCTATTCTGATGCAGCGTGAGAGGCGGAAAAGTTAGCTTGTAGCCAACAGATGGGGACTTGAGAGAAAGAGGAATTTCCAGTTCCTTTTTGGATGACTATTTCTAGTTATTCCTAGTTGAATCAACTGCTTTTAAAGAGAGGTTTAGAAAGTTCATGGTCTTATTTGTTAGTTCTGTAGGTCAGTGACAATAGATAATTTTGGGGAAATTTTTCTAATTTCACATTAGTGTGTAAGCACTGAACTTTGGGGAACGTTTGCATATGGCATTGAACACATGGATTTGTGTTTTCTGGTTGATACATTTTCCCAACTTGGTACTATTTCCTTTTTCTTTCTCCAAACAAAAATGTTCAAACCACCCCATAGACATGAAGGTGGACCACTCATAAAGATACCTCGGGAAATTTAAATCTCATGTTGAATAGTTTGAGGGCTGTGATTGAAAACATTTCTTGGTAATGAAATTGATTTTCCTTCTTCATTGGTTGATGTGGAGGATGAGAAAGTAGTCTGGTGAGAGAGGAGGATTTTTGTGTGATTCTTCCAAGTAGATAGCTCCATCTCACCTTTGTGGCTGTCTTTGACTCTTCATCACATTCAAATCCTTTCTTCTTGAGTGAACTTTGGGGATAGTGAGGGGTGTCTATGAATGAGTGTATATACGAATCAGATGAAAATACTAAACATGTGTTTCCTGTGACCCGGTTCGAGCCTGAAATTTCGCTGTAATTGATCGATCTCCCGGAAATCATTTTCCTCTGTCCCATCTTCAAGCAAACTACTGGAGCAGTGAAAAAATGGGCTGATTTTACTGGCATAATAGTGTCAATCACAGGGAATTCTGGAATGTGCTGTTGCTAAGGTGATGCATTCTTACTCAAATTATTTAGAAAGAAACCTTAGTGTTTCTAATTATTGACTGCTCTTAGATTATTACTTCATTCATTAAAGATCGAGGAAAAAAGCCCAAATTGTGACCTGACACTCTTATTTTAAATAATCCTATTCTTCATGGGTCTATTTGGATGTTCAAAATAATGTCTTTTTTCTGAACTGTTTTGTCTAAGGAGAAACTGTCCGTGGTTTTATGATTCCAGTGGACAATAGAGCACCAGCTGCTGAGGGGTCGGGGTCACTTGGTTACTTTTCACCTGGTAATTTCTTTGGAGTTAAATAGTAATAATAATAATAATGATAGGATTCAGAGGCTGAAATTCAGTCTTTCCTTCCACATGGCCACAAACAGCAGGCCCACTGCAGCCATTCTGTCCAGGGACCCTGTGCTTGGTGGGGACATCTCCATTTATTGTCAAGACAGTGACTTCTCCGCCTCAGCTCCTGTGGGATCCTGACAAGAGTGATGGGGGATCAGCTCAGTAGCTACATTTTATGTGTAGGGCTTGCTCTCTACCCAGCAGATCCCCAAGGTATTATCTCAGTGAACTCACAACAGGCGTGTTAAATTTTTGCCCACCTCGGGCGCCTAGGCGGGTGGCTCAGTGGGTTAAAGCCTCTGCCTTTGGCTCAGGTCATGATCTCCGGGTCCTGGGATGGAGGCCCCCTTCGGGCTTCCTGCTCGGCAGGGAGCCTGCTTCCTCCTCTCTCTCTGCCTCCTTGTGATCTGATCTATCTCTCTGTGTCAAATAAATAAATAAAATCTTTAAAAAAAATTTTTTTTTGCCCACCTCTGCAGATGTAGTGTTCGAAACTGACCTAGCTAACATCAGCGTTGGTTGTCTATTTTATTTTATTTTATTTTTATTTTATTTTATTTTATTTTATTTTATTTTATTATTTTATTTTATTTTTAGCAAAAGCAGGGGAGGAGAAGGGAGGAGCAGATGGAGAGGAGCAGGAGAATCTCATGCAGGCTCCCTACTGAGCATGGGATCTCAGGACCCTGAGATCATGACCTGAGTCGAAATCAAGAGTTCTATGCTTAGCCACTATGCCACCCAGGCTGCCTGGTTGTCTACTATCTTTGACTGCTTCTTTCTTAAGTAATGCTCTCCATCATCTATCATAAAACTACGAAGGACCATGACAATGATCTAACTTCATCCTTTTGCTTTAGAGATCAACAATAGTTCGTAGAGGCTCTGACGCTCTCGAGGTCATCGACAAGGTTAGGTGATGGCAGAGCTGTGACCAGATCTGGTCTCTCCTTTTCCTGAAACTGGCAAATCCAAGATGACTGACAATAACTCCAGGCATGAACCCAGGAACTAAACCCTGTAACTCTCCGTTATCACTCTCGGGTTATCTCATGATGCTTTCCATAGTTCAGAAAGTTTATGTTGTATTGTTTATTTTGTCCTTTATATGGAAAATTGATCATTGTTTGGGCAGAATGATGGTTTAAAGCAGGAATGGGCAAACGTTTGTTTAAGGACCAAATATAAAAATTTTAGGCTCCTTAGGCTAGCTGTTCCCCGCCGCAACTATTCACCACAGCCACTTTGAGACAGTATGTCATGTGCCCGTAAACTTTGCGGACACTGGAATCTGAATTTTATGTCATTTTCACGTGTCACAGGATATTTTTTTTTTGATTTTTTTCAATCTTTTATTAAATGTAAAACTTAGCCTTAGTTCACATGCCCAATAAAAACAGGTAGCTTACGGCTTTATGCCACGGGCCACCGACTGCTGGCCTCAGTTGCATTCTGCCATTTTTGCTCCAACACTTTGGGGTCTGCACATGGTCTCCCAAGCCTGCATCTTCCACGAGAATCTGCAGAAATTGAGTGTAAATGGACTCCAGTGAGAAAGGAAGGGCTTTTATTGTGCTCAATATCCTAACGCTGTTTCTCTTAAGGGCTTTCTCTTTAAAGTATTCTTTGCCATCACCATTACAAGTGTTCACACGGAAGCCGCTTTTTCCTTTTCAGCTTTTAAAGTCATAGTTTAATCATGATCTTTTTTAAAAAAAAATGCTCTTTTCAAGAATGCCTGTTTGGTGCCATGTCATTAATGGGAAAAACTAAGTCGATATTTAGTTTATCATATAAGTGTGTGTGTGTGTGTGTGTGTGTGTGTGTGTGTGTGTGTGTGTGCGTGCGTGTGTATGTGTGTTTGAACCAAAGAAACAAAAGGGACTTTCCTGAAAGGCTTTAGTACAGCAGATCCAAGAAGTACATGTGTCAGACTCCTCCATAATCAAAGATGTAATGCAAAGCACATCCTATAAAGGATGTGAGAATGTGACAGGAGCGGGGAGAGGGTGGGAGCAGAGACAGGGAAGAGGGGAGGGGCGGTGGGAGAAAGGAAGCGAGGGAGAACAATAGTATTAACACAGCTGGAATTCAGGGGGAAAGAACATTTTCATTTTTAAGGGGGCTGTAAATAGTAAGGCATTTCCCTTGCACCTAAAAATAATGTGATATATAAGCAATAGATAAGGCGTGCACAGCTAAAGAAATAACAAGATACCATTAATCTTAAGATGTAAAACTGTGTGGTCCACTGGTGTAGACAAGGCACTTGGCGGTTGAGCATTAAACTGGGGCCAGGTTGTGGGACGCCTGGGTGGCTCAGTTGGTTAGGCATCTGCTTTCAGTTCAGGTCATGATCCCAGGGTCCTGGGATCAAGCACTACATCAGGCTCCCTGCCCGGCAGGGAGCCTGCTTCTCCCTCTCCCTCTGCTGCTCCTCCTGCTTGTGTCCTCTTTCTCTGACAAATAAATAAAATCTTTTTTAAAAAAAAATGTGGCCAGTTGAAATTGAAGTGCACGCTAAGTAAAACATACTAACCCGACTATGAAGAGTCAGAGTCAAGCAATGAAGGTACATTATCCCAGGAGCCATTTTTATATTGATCACATGTTGAATGACCCTATTTTGGATATATTGGGTTAAAGAAATTATTAAAATAAATTTAATTTTTACTTTTAAAATTTTATTTAAAATTTTACTAGAAAACTGCACAAGTGGTTTGCATGTCTGGCCCCTCTTGTATCTGGATTGAACCGAGCTGCTGCAGAGAGCATCATTCACACTTTCGAGTCTCGTGCCTTTTTCTCTGATCTCCTACCATGAAGTCATGATTTCTCTGGACT
This sequence comes from Ailurus styani, assembly GCA_002007465.1. Lineage (NCBI taxonomy): Eukaryota > Metazoa > Chordata > Mammalia > Carnivora > Ailuridae > Ailurus > Ailurus styani. The sequence continues at coordinate 1,201,065 of LNAC01000392.1, read as the reverse complement.
TTTCTATTACCAAGTTCCTTGCTTTCCTTTTAGTTTTATCACATACATGCATCTCTCCAGATTATGGCTTTTAAAAAATGAACTTCAAAACTATCCCATTGTCTTCGGCCAGTAATCCCAGGAATATAAGCAGCTCTAGGATTTGCTTATATCTGGTCCCTATTTCTGGTTTCCACATGGTTTCCTTTTTCTCCCAGCAGTTCAGACATGCTTACTCAATATAATTTTTAATCTAGTAATTTTAGGTTTTCTACATCAGGGGGGATTTCTCTGTACATTTAGTTCTCCTTATTGCAGCCTATTGCCCTCTTCTCTAGTGGGACGGAATGCTATGTCTCACCTTCTCCGTGACACCTTTATAAAGTCGTAGCTTTCCTCAGCTACGTCTTTATGGTATATACCAGGATAGAACTAGTGAATAAATTAAGATGCAGGTGTGTGACAGATAGTACATGGCCATAATATTCAATTTGAGACAAGACGTCAACATGTGAGCAAGAGTTCAGCTAGATGATCAAATTGTCAGATGATCTGTCCAGACTTTATGCGTGGCAAGTATGTGAGGGAGTCAAAGCGATTGCACAGGGAAAAGTGAGTTGAGGTGGATTTTGAAGAACCGAGGGGAATGAGCAACATTGTCTATTTCACATAAAAGAAAACGTGCACAGCGAGTAAAGAAAGATATACTGAACATGAGTTTGTTAAAGTGCATAAAATAAATGTGAACCTTTACTCAGGGACATCATGAATGCAAAAGTGTTTGAGGCATTGTGGAGGGATTCCGATTTCCAGAGGTTTCGAGATTTCGTAAGTAAGCAGTAGTACCAAAGTTCTGGGGAATTATACTTCCGACCCTAGAGAAGACAGCAGTAAATTCACACACAGCCTTTTGTCCCCTTTGCCCTAAGAGGAGTTATTTCTGTTTGAAAGAGATATTCAGACCCCTCCAGAAACATGCCTGTCTGGTTAAGTAAAAGGAAAGATAGGCAATACTAAAATCCATCTTTAAAGCGGTCACACTATGAATTTGGCTTTTTCTCAAGGTCCCTGACTTGAAGAGGGTATGATCCAGTGTTTCCCAGCTGGGAGATGCTGAACCATCCCCAGTTTGCAAGTTGATGTTTGCAAGCCCACAGCGTGCTAGGGTAAGCCTGCCCAGCTTCTTAATAGTTCTCGTAATTTCAAATGATGCTTCTAAGTTCGCGGGAGCAAATGTCAGGAAGCTTTCAAGATCAACTAGAGACAATTGAGAAGAGCCTTTTAGAATCACTCTGCTCAAATGGGGAGGAATGGCCACAGCAGTGAGCCCCAGTCAATACTATAATTGATTACCTCCTATCATAGTGGTGGTATTTTGTTTTGTTTTGTTTTGTTTTAACTTACATTCAGTAAGGCAAAAATAAATAAATAATAAATAAATAAGTAAGTAAGTAAGTAAGTAAGTGGGATTCAGAAGTGAATCCAAGTTCCTCTATGCAGGTGAGAGACTTAAACTTTTGAGCAGGTGCCACTGACCTTCTTCCCTGGGAGGGCATCACTCCGGCACGGGGCTCATGAAGCCCACGTGAGCTGGTGAATTACCCATGCTGAGGACAGCCAGAGTCAGAAAGTCTTTAATCCTTAGGAAGTAACCCCCAGATCAACAAGTCAGAACATTCGAGAGAACAGTCAGAAAGGTCTGAAACGGCAGTTCCACGTACCTAGTCCCCAAAGCAAATGACCGCCAGTGTCATTCTCCAGACAGATCCTACCTACTGCATTAAAATCAGTGGACGTTCTGGGAGTTTCTGCTGTGTGCACTGAAATTAATGTGCAGAGAGTAGGATGATCGCTGTTTTGAACATTCAGAGGAAGGGGATTCTTATTTTGTCCCTCAACCTCCCAGTCTCCTCTGCCTCAACAGGTGGCATCCCATTTCCTCTACTGTTCAGACCGCTGACTCTGCTCATTTCTCCACCTGTTGTGTCTGATACCCCAGCAAGGCCTGTTGACTCTACCATCCCAATAGATCGCGGATCCAACCCCGGTTTTCACCTCCACCACTACCCCCCCCCGCCCCGCCCCGCAGATGCCGCCATTCTCGTGGCTACTACTGTGTGGTCTGCTTGCTTCCCTCTGGCTCTGCCACCATTGCTTACCCACACCACAGCCCAGTTATGTTTTAAAAAATGAATTCAGATCTTGGGACCTGCTTGAAACTCTTCAGTCCGTCATGATCACACCCAGATTCAAATGTAACATCCTGAATTTGACCCACAACACTCAGTCTTCTCGCGTGCCTCTCTTATGGCCAGACTCCCCTTCTTTGGCATCTCTGATCCCATGCTTACTCTTCCCTTTCTGGAACACTCTTCCCTGTGTCTCCTTCCACTCTGTGAGAATACTACTTTTCTTTTTTCCTGACCACTAAATGGCAATATACACACACATACACACGGAGTCCTGCTGGTCCTCTACTATTATTCTTCATAGCACCTATCACTACTGAAATTATTTATACATATGACCCAGTTAGGAAGATTGAAACAGGTCTTGCAAGTACAAGCACTTAATAAAGCTCTGTTTAGATGTGAGGGATGGTTATTGTAGAGTTTGCCACTTTAAAATGCCAGTCTAATGCTATTAGGAATCAAAAGGCTTTTTTTGATTTAATTAATTACAATTATTATTTTTCCCTTGTACTTTTCACTAGCCTGGGGGTAACTGGTTACTGGCTATTTAAATAATAATGTTTAATTATTAGTACTTGCTCCTTCTCCTAATATTAACCCCGTTTTTCATGCCTCCTTAAGCATCCTAACATTAAGATGTAAGACATAAGACGAAGAAAATGCATAACCCTTATTTGCCCTTGATCCATATTTTCAAGTAGTTTATCAAGTGTATTGGTTTTTCAAATGATGTCGGTCTCCTAAGGGAATGGGTATTTATTGGGACTCCCAGAAGTTTTTAACGGCCCTGGGGTCTAAACAATGTTACTATTTCATGAGCATGTTGTTGATTTACTATTTTTAAGTTATTAGAAGAAGAGTATCATTTCATTTTGCCCTCATAGAGTAGATGCATATATTATAAGACAGATAAAAATCGTGCCCCACCATCTTGGGTGCACAGGAAACTGTGCTTCCTTGATTTTCTGTAAGTGAGCCTTTGCTTCGAGCACCTCTCCTGCCCTCTGTTCAAATCCTACTCTCCATCTCCTCTTCCCTGCCATCCTCACCTGGTATATGAGCCACCTGCCCACCTAGGTGACAACTGAGGTGACCATCAACATGGTCGCCAGTAGCTTTTGGGTGTTTATTTTCCATACTGGGAGCAAGCATCTTTCTTTGCTATTTAGCCTGGGACCCACGTGCCCACATGCACACATGCACCACACAGCCATTCCCTGGCTCCAGCAGTACCACCAAGGAGTCTGCCAAACACCCTCACTCTCTCCTCGAACATTCCCTCTCTGCGCCTCCCTCCCCCATCCCAGGACATGTCTTTGATCTGATTAGAAACTCGTCTCCCCATGTGATTTTGTCCAAGACATTTGCTCTCTGTCCTGATCCTACTTCTGTTACTAGTTCTGCAAGTACTTCAAATTTTCTTGACAGCCTGGAGTTTGGAAACACATAGCCAGAGAGAATTGCAGGGAATTTCTGTCTTCTGCCCAGCCAAATCCTATCAAGTCACTGAGCACAGGGCCAATTCTCTGATGGAACTGGGGTGAGAAGAGATGGTAAATACTGAGAGCCGAAAAATGAGGCTAATAACACAAAATATTATCCCTCCATAATGGTTTTCAATTTTACATGTTAGTGTAAAAATCAAATTGCTCTTGAGCATTTGCTTTCTAAGTGGTCCTTAGATAATCTACAGAAGCTCTCCCTACCCCCTCCACCCTCCCAACTGAAATGTGCACTAAAGCTTCGAACGTCATAGATTTAAAAGAACTACGGTAACTCGTCCTCATAATCGTGACCATGATCATCAGAATTCTCGTGGCAAGATGCGACTGTGTTTGATAAGTAACACAGGAAAACACTGAACATGATCCTTAGAAGGGAAGTTCCGGACGTGGCCTGGTCTGCTTCACTGAGTTTCACATGGGGCTTGTCTCTTAAGTCAGGCCCTTAAAAACTGTATCTTCCTCCCATCTCAAATGACTCACCACATTTCACTCTCCAACTGAGGCCATGCATTTATATATTCTGTACTAGAACAAGTGTACCACTTGTCAAAGTTCTTCATGTTTGTCCCTGAGATTTGTGACCCAAGAAGGAGTTCTTTAAAAAAGACCACTGGGGGGCGCCTGGGTGGCTCAGTGGGTTAAAGCCACTGCCTTCGGCTCAGGTCATGATCCCAGGGTCCTGGGATCGAGGCCCGCATCGGGCCCTCTGCTCAGCGGGGAGCCTGCTTCCTCCTCTCTCCTCTCTCTCTGCCTGCCTCTCTGCCTACTTGTAATCTCTCTCTCTGTGTCAAATGAATAAATAAAATCTTTAAAAAAAAAAAAAAAAAAGACCACTGGGCATGAGATCTCGGCTGGTCCCAGCTGCAGGATGCAATGCCCTTGGCTAGACACCAGTTAAGCTCAGTTTCGTTTGGTATATTGGCAAAGGATGGCTGCCTTGTCTGCTTTCTGTCCCTTTTGTTTCTTGATGCATTGTCACCTCTCTCTGCTAAAGCCACAGAGGTCCAGGGGTCGGAGTGGGGAGGTGGCTTCTAATGGCTGGACAGCTCTTGTCACAGGGTCGGTCTAACTTAAGGTGATTGTATTTTCAGGGGGCGGGAGTGGAAGGTGCTAATAAGGCTGGAGACATGAAGGTCCTCTTACTTCAGGGCACTCTGCTCTCTGTCATGAATCTGCAGCTCCACACATTCCTGCCTTTTGTGAAAAAGCTTTGTACACAGTTTCATGTGACTATATCATTTGATGTCACTAAAGCATGGGGCTTGCAAGTTGGTTCTCCATAGATGCTGCTTCCGATGTGACTTCCAAATGAATTTACAGTTTCATTAATTTAAAATATAGTAAGTTTTTTTTTTTTAAGATTGTTTGAGAGAGAGTGTGTGTGCATGCGCAGAGGGGCAGAGAGAGAGATGGAGGGGAGAGACTCCCCGCTGAGCGTGGAGTCTGGCGGGGCTCGATCCTACGACCCTGAGATCATGACCTGAGCCGAAATCAAGAGTTAGATGCTTACCCGACTGAGCCACCCAGGCGCCCCTAAAATGCAGTGAGTTTTTAAAGCAGTGTTCATGCCTCTGCTGAATCTCGTGGGCCATAATCTGGCCACCCGGAGAAGCAGGTGCTAATTGGGTGTTTCTCCAGATTTCCTATCACTGACAAATAGCTCTTGGCCTCAAAAAAACATCAGTGACTTCACTGAAGGAGCCTCCAACTGTTGACCAATAGTGATCGATGTTCCTTTTTAACATCTTCGCTAAAAAGATCTATTAGGTCATTTATGTGGTTGCTCTAACAACATGAGGCAGCTCAACTTCTAAATAAATCAATCTCTTCTTACCCTCTCTCTCTCTCAGTTCCTCACAGCCCCTCCCTTTGTCCCTCTCTCTCAAATTTGAACTAAGAGCCCATGATCAGGCAGAGGAGCCTGGGGACCAGAAAACTGTTAGCAAAGGAAGAGAAGACTGGAGGGAGCCAGAGACAGAGAGTCTGACATTTTTGAGCCAGTAAGACTGACCTCTGTCACTGCTGCTTTCACGTTCTCTAATGACACAAAAATGACTGATTTTCTTTGTCAAAAGTTGTTCAGGTTAGCTTGAGTAGATCTGTGTTTCTTGCAACTAAAAGAAACTTCATCAGAAGACTTGTAGCTAGAGTTTGTTACAAGTTATTTTTAGATGCGTTTATCAAATGGGGCACTTGGGTGGCTCAGTTAGTAAAGCATCTGCCTCGATTTTGGCTCAGATTGTGATCTCAGGGCCTTGAGATTGAGCCCCATGTTGGGTTCCATGCTGGGCACGGAGCCTGCTTTGAATTTTCTCTCTCCCTCTCCCCAACCCCTCGCTCACAGGTACACTCGCATCCTCTCTCTCTCAAAAAAAATTTCATTTATCAACTATAAATCCTTTTCCCTTATGGTAAAAGTAATAGAGGTTGTGATTTGTATTTGGCAAGACTTTACCTTTTTCACAATCCTTTTATAAGATACGCTATTGCCACAGAAGACAGAGTAAGTGCTATTCCCACACTTGGTAGATAAGAAATTATTCTAAACTTTGATAAGAAATGATCCTATTTTAGATAAGAGTCTAAGAAGGTCAAATAACTTGCTTAAGTCTCACACAAAATTGGGAGTAGCGCTGGACATTGGTCCTGGACTCAAAGTGTTAATGGTCTCCGTGACCCGAAGCTGCCTCAGTCCAGCCAACCAATCCTGCACACGCTCTGAGCTCAACTTCATGGTCAGTGTTCAGTGATTTTGAACTGGAAGCTTGAATTAGCCATGGTGGGAGTATTTATGACCAAAAAAGAAAAAGAAAGAAAGAAAGAAAAAGTCAGCAAATATGACAACTCATTTTTTTTAAAGCCAGTTGTTGAACTTTTTACCAGCAACATACCGCTGTCTCTAGCAAACTGCATATTTTATCAAATCATGTACTGTATATTCTGAAGCCAAGTATATCCATACATCTTTAAAGAAAGACTGAAAACCCTTAATTTATCCTTAATTGGAACTTTTCAGTTCTTTACCAGCATAGCTTCCAGCTGTGGGTGAAGATCTCCGCAGCGTTGCTGAGGAATGGTCTTGGAATATTTGTTCTGCCTTCGAATTAGAAGGGTAAAAGGACTGTCAGTGTCAGCTAGCTCAGTCCTGTAATTTCCCAGATGAGGGGGCAGAGGAAGAACAGCAAGAAACGGGAAATGGTTTGTCCAAGGTAATAAAGCCCCAGGAAGGAAAAATCGTAATTCAAACTCAGATCTCCTTCCCTAAAGCTCATTGCTGGGTAAGATCTGGGTTGGGAGACCAAGACCTCAGTCTCAGGGCATTGAAACAAAGCCACAGGCAGAGGTCTGGAATCCCAGAAGGTTTACAAAACCACTTATGGGTTGACCAAAAAAAGAGATCATTAGAAGGAATTTCCAATGCCCAATTAAAATTGTAATTATGCTTTTTTATTTGTTCATTAATGTGTGTGAGCATAGTCATGTTTCTAAAAATTAAAATACATAATCAATAAACCTACAAACTCAATTTCAAAACAAATTATTAATTAAATACGGAGTATTTTGTGTAATGAGAAACTGTCAGTATTTCTTGTGGGAAAAAGTAAAAATGGAAAGCAGTTCCACCCTTCCCAATAAAATCATGGTCACGATTATCTGATAAAATAGCTAAAAGAGGGGTGCTTGGGTGGCTCAGTGGGTTAAGCCTCTGCCTTCGACTCAGGTCATGATCTCAGGGTCCTGGGATCGAGTCCTGCATCGGGCTCTCTGCTCAGCAGGGAACCTGCTTCCCCCTCTCTCTCTGCCTGCCTCTCTGTCTACTTGTGATCTCTCTCTCTCTCTCTCTCTCTCTGTCAAATAAATAAATAATCTTTTAAAAAATTAAATAAAATAGCTAAAAGAGGGATCAATTTTATTTATTTTTGTAACAACAAAGGAGTAGATGTCTTATTTGATCTAAGGAACCCTGGTGATACATATTGCAGGTTTAGGTTTGATTTAAAATATAAACTACTTTAGAATAAAAGTTGATTTGAATGGTCTATTGTTGACTTCGTTACACATAGGTCTACAAGTCCACATTATGTGGACAATGTGCAAGAAAACAGCTACCTGATTTTTATCATTGTGTATTAAAATAATTGGTGTGCCTTTTATTTGAATATGAATTGTCACAAAAAATACCTAAGTTTTCCTTGGCAGGGTCGGGGGCTGTTTTGGAAACTTTGTGACTAGAATGTCAATATGGTAAACCATAGGAGACTCCTAATCTCACAAAACAAACTGAGGGTTACTGGGGGGTAGGAGGGTAGGGATAGGGTGGATGGGTTATGGACATTGGGGAGGGTTTGTGTATGGTGAGTGCTGTGAAAGGTGTAAGCCTGATGATTCACAGGCCTGTACCTACCCCTGGGGCAAATAATAATAAAAAATAAATAAATAAAAATTTAAAAAATAAAAATAAAAATTAGGATGTCAATATGCTTAGTCAATCCACTCTATTTGGACCAAGTCCAAACATAGTTTCTAAATGGCATAAGTCGATGTGCTCATGCAGTTAGTAGTAGCTTTTCGATAGTCATTGTGGGCTGTGCTCACATAATAAAAGCAGGCCTAACCATAGGAAACATTAATATATCACAATTAAACACCCTCCTCCTCCCTTATGCAGTATTATCTCTGTTTCCTACTAATACAAATTGCCAAGTTACAATTAGCTTAATTTTAGCTGATTTAACCCAACCCAAAAGACTTTGATACAAGTGTCAGAGGCAGCCTATTGGAGAACCTCTGTAAAACAACTCCTCTTTTTTGCACCTCTTTGCTGGTGAACTGTCTTCATGTAAATTAAAAAAAAAAAAGATGGAAAAATAAAATCAGTAGAGAACCCTCTTCCCCCCCCTTAGAGAGAGAGGAAGGGGAGAGGGAGAGAGAGCATCTCAAGCAGAGTCATACTGAGCAGGGAGTCCAATATGGGACTCAATCTCAGGACCCTGAGCTCATGACCTGAGCCAAAATCAAAAGTCGGACGCCTAACTGACTGAGCTACCTAGGCGCCCCTGACAACCTCTTCTTAATATCTGCATCTCCTTCCTTGCTTTACGTACCTAACTTACTAGCAAGAATTAATGGAGTCTCTTCATTGGCTCACTGTATGGTGGTGGTTCTCCAAGTGTGGTCCCTGACCAGCAGCATCACAATCACCTGAGAATTTGTTAGAAATGCCAGTCTTCGAGCTCCACCTCAAACCTACTGAATCTGAAATTCTGGGGGCAAAGCAAGCAATCTGTTTGTCTTATCAAATCCGTTGGTCGATTTTGGTGCATAGTAAAGTTTAAGAAGGGCTGCCCAAGGCAGGGAAAATTCTTAGGATTTTGCTCAGATTTGTGGAGGAATTGCTTTTTGCTTTTTCACTCTCCAGTGGAATTGGTATTATTTATTCTGACAGCACATAATGGACGTATTTTTACTATTCTGTGAAGTATTTTATTCCATGTGAGATCATTCTGCATTTTACAAAGTCCCTCATGGGATGCCTGGGTGACTCCATTGGTGAAGCATCCAACTCTTGATTTCCCTTCAGGTCCTGATCTCAGAGCCCTGGGATGGAGCCCCACAGTGGGCTCCATGCTTGGTGGGGAGTCTGCTTGCGATTCTCTCTTCCTCTTCCCCTTACCCACAAACAAAACAAAAAACCACCACCTTTTGCCCCTGTTTCATGACCATTGTGATAAACAGGTGCAAGTTCTGATGGACCAGAAGAGGATGTCAAGGAGAGAGGGACAGGGTTAGCAGCTGGTAGAGCTGAAGGAACAGAGAAAGCTTAGGTGGAAGAGAAGCTTGGGAGGGAAGTGTAGACTGAGAAGCTGAAGGTTGACAGTCCCAGGCTGCCTCCAAGCCCCCACTCCCAACCCTCTCCCCATGCACATGTTCTCTTGCCATCCAGGTCATGATCATGATAGACTTCCCTGCCTTGGTGCCATTCTTCTGGCCACCTACCCTGGGAACTTATTACAGATGTCTCTTTGTGTCCTCCAATGGTAGCCATGCACTGAACCCTGACGTTTTCTCTTTGAAAGACCTCTTGCATTCATCCCTCTGCTGGGATGCCTCACGCATGCTCGTCCACAGTCATTTTTGCTGGCCCATTGTGTGTAAGGTTTGCCCCAGCCTGCCTGCCTCACCCAGGGACCCCACTCCAGAGTGAGCATCCCCCAGGCACCCCTTTCTAACCCATCTTTCAAACTGTGACTTATGGGACTACTCCCATATTCCCACATGACTTATGGGAATCTGGGAAAGAGTATATAGGAAATCTCTGTGCCAATCTTGGAACACTTTCTGGAAGGTTACGATTATTTCACTAATGCAAAGGGAGGTGTTCCTGATTTCGTACGCGTTCCCTGACGGATGATTTCTATTTTCCTTGATTCTCTGCGGGTCTTCTCTCATGAATTCTGTGTCCTCAGTTCTCCAGCTCACATGAGCCAATAAATATCTGACTTCCTAGCACACACCTGTGGGGCACCGGGACTCCCGTCAGACATGCTTTGTGTGTCTGTGAATGAGCAGCTATCGGGAGGAGTATGGGATTCAAAACAAGTTCTCTGCCTTTGAGTAGAAACTTCTTGGTTTGCCCTTTCAGACTCATGCCCCCGTAGCTGAGCGATCCTCCCAGGTGTCCCTCCCTGGGCCGGGGCCGTGCTTTCCTCATTTCTGGCCGCACGTCTCCGCCTGGGTGGCCCCTTGCTTATTCAGATCCCAGTCGAGTGTGTCTCCTCCTTCACTGAGCTTCTTAGGACCGACTCCTCACTGATAAACTGTCCTCGGCACACGCACAGCCCTCCATGCCTGTGTCACACCGGAAAGGTTGTATTTTCTACTCCCTTCTCATCTCCAGAATGAATCAGCAGGTCTTTAAAGTCAGGGACTATTTCTTATGCTTTTGATCTTCCAGAGGCAGGCATCTGACTGACTCTACACTGTGTATTAACAAGGCCTGCTTTTTGATGAACATTGTGGTGCTTTCTACAGCTTGAGAGCTGATAATGATCTATGATGTATGTTGCATCCAAGAAATAAATTTGTTTAAGTAAACATGATTATACGTTTCCCCTTAACTCTCTTTAGGTACCTAATCTATTCCTGGAATCGCTACGGTTCCTGGTGTCTCTAGAGGGGGACCTGAGTGGCTCAGTCAGTTAAGCATCTGACTCCTGATTTCAGCTCAGGTCATGATCTCGGGGTCTTGAGACTGAGCCCCACGTTGAGCTCCATACTTAGTGGGGAGTCTACTTGAGATTTTCCTTCTCTCGCTCTCTCTGCCCCTCCCCCCGCTCAGGTTCATGTGCTCTCTCTCTCTCTCAAATAAATAAATCCTAACAAAAAAGAAAAGATAGAATATCTTTTCTTATAAAAAATTAAAAAAAAGCTGTGGGTGCTATAAAGTGCTGGAAAAGTACAGAAAAATAAAAGAAAATGAACAGCATTGACCGAAGATAACCTTGTTAGCATGTCTGATCTTCCATTATGTTTCTATGAATGGGCCTTTATAACCCCGTCATGGCTTTTTTACATGAAATTGTCTCAAGAATTATTTTTACATTTTAGAAAGAAACATTATTGGGCATCTGGGTGACTCAGTGGGTTAAGCCTCTGCCTTCAGCTCAGGTCATGATCTCAGGGTCCTGGGATCAAGCCCCACACATCAGGCTCTCTGCTCAGCGGGAAGCCTGCTTCCCCCTCTCCCTCTGCCTGCCTCTCTGCCTACTTGTGATCTCTCTCTGTGTCAAATAAATAAATAAAATCTTTAAAATAATTTAAAAAATTAAAAAAACATTATTAAGGGGAAATTAAATGATAGAATTGCTTAAAAAAAAAACCCAATGTCTCAAGATATAGCAAAAATGAAACTGAATACTTACCAAGCAGATTGCACAAATTACAACATAGGTGACTCATTTCTTAAAAGGAGAGAAAGAAATACAGAATAAATTCAATTTTAAATGTTTTGCATCTTATGCCCTAATTCACATCAAACAAAACTCTAAAACATCTGAATAAATCAGTGTCTTTTTCTCTGTCTTGCTTCTCAGCAATTAGATAAGCTTTCAAATACAGAAGCTTCCTTGAAAAGGCAACAAGCAAGAAAATGAAAAAGTGAAAGGAGAAAAGTAAAATGTAAAAACTAAAGAAAAAATGTAAATTTGATAAAGATCAAAAAGCAACAAAAGGATTTGAAATCAAAGATTTTGGGGGGAAAAAAAAGAAAGAGATTGTAAATATGCTTTTGATTGGTCCAGTTCACGGAGGACGTAGCACTGATGTGGCCAAGGCGGAAACTGTGATTTGTGTTTTGGAAAATTAAGAATCCTAGACTAAGTAGAAAACAGAAATCTATGAGGTTAAGTGTTATGCCCACAGTCGCACATCAGGCTACTGACCATGGCAGGAGAGCAAGCTCTGGATCCAGCACTCTTGCCCCTTTTTAAAGATTTTGTTTATTTATTTATCAGAGAGGGGGAGAGAGCAGGAGCTGGGGAGCAGCAGAGGGAGAGGCAGAGGCAGACTCCCTGTGGAGCAGGGAGCCTGATGCAGGGATCCCAGGACCCTGAGATCAAGACCTGAGCCCAAGGCAGATGCTTAATCAACTGAGCCACCCAGGCACCAACCCCCCGCCCCAACCCCCAGCTCTCTTTCTAAATGGCGCTCTCTTGATACCTGTTTGATACTCCAGCCAAATGTTGTTTCTCTCCCTTAGGCCCTTTCTCTGGGTCACTGTGGGGTATTTGTCAGGAGGACCTTGAGTCAGTGTCCTAGCGTGTCTACTCTAAGACACACCCACCAATAACTGCGTTGCCTGGAGACTTAGCATCTCGTGTCATTTAATATTCAAAGTTGGTTTTATTATTATTCTTTTGTGCCCAGGTTCTCATTCTTATGAGAGACGCGCAGATCCCTTTGTCCCAGAATCCTTCTTTGGACCTATGCCTGGTCCTATTGATTAGTGCGAGGCCCCACTTCCCTAACAGAAGAGCTGTTCCTGGAACGCGATTCCATTGTTCTCTCCATGACACCTGTCATCCTCATCACATTCTGTGTTAGAAATTTCTCAGGTAATCTGAAAGGCAAATCTCTCGTGTACAGGATGTAAACAAGATGGTAGCCTTTCAATCACTTAAGGGATAATATTTTTTCAGCATTGTCTTTCCTTTGATGTACGTCATGATTTTGAACCGAGCAGAGAGTCGGAAGGGCCACCGAGGGTGCCGAGGAGGCTGTGACAAGGCAGCCAGCGGCCCAGACACTGTCCTCCCAGCACGAGCAGGCGAGTTTTTGAGGGACTACCATTTTATTTGTCAGATTTCAGGGAAAGTGATAGTTAGAATGGAATGTACTTTATCACAGCCCTCAATACTGAAACATGCACAGCTAATTAGATTACAGTTGTCCTAAATAATAATGGCAGGAGACATTATGGCAGTAAATGCAAAACTAAGAGTTGAAAGAAAACTGAACTTGCTCCTGTTTTAACGTGTATATTATACGCATCTGCTTCTGGATACATACTTTTTAATGTAACTCTTATTTCCTTTTGGTTTTGGAAACAGCATTGTTCAGATTCTTTTGTAAGAAATAAGCTAAAAAAATAAAAAACAAATCAAGGTAATAATGGGGTTTCAAAACCCTGTTATCAAGCCAGTTTATAACCTCTTTCTGCTGATTATGCCCAGTCTTAAAAATTAAATTGTAGGGGTGCCTAGGTGGCTCGGTTAAGCATCTGACTCTTTTTAAATTTCATTTAATTTAGTTTTATATTTTTACGTATATATATTCTTATTTTTCTTTCTTTTTTTTTTTTAAAGATTTTATTTATTTATTTGACAGAGAGAGATCACAAGTAGGCAGAGAGGCAGGTAGAGAGAGGAGGAAGCAGGCTTACCGCTGAGCAGGGAGCCTGATGCGGGCCTCAATCCCAGGACCCTGAGATCATGACCTGAGCCTAAGGCAAAGGCTTTAACCCACTGAGCCACCCAGGTGCCCTTTCTTTCTTTTTTTTTTTAAAGATTTTATTTATTTATTTGACAGAGAGAGATTACAAGCAGGCAGAAGAGGCAGGCAGAGGAGAGAGGGGGAAGCAGGTTCCCCACTGAGCAGGGAGCCCGATGTGGGGGGTCGATCCCAGGACCTGAGTTGAAGGCAGAGGCTTAACCCACTGAGCTACCCAGGTGCCCTATTTTTTTATTTTTCAAGAGAGACAGACCCTCCAGTTCTTGACCTTAGCTCAGGTCTTGATCTTAGGGTCATGAGTTCGAGCCCCACATTGGGTTACACGCTGGGCATAGAGTCTCCTTAAAAATAAAAATAATAATAAAAAATTAAATAGTAAGCATTTGTGCAATTAAATTTCATTTAGCACTTTGTTTCAATGGTGTATGCCATTCTCACTTATTAAAATAAAATCTATCTGAAAAACAAAACCAAACCCAAACCCCTCGGAATGCAGAAGCCCTTCCCACAGAGTGGAGGAGCTGAGCTTTGCCACTGTCTTTGGATCTGGAATGCTGTACAGTGATTTTTAAAACCAGCCAGGGCTAGATCTACATCATGAGTCCTGACAAGGACTCCCATCCAGGTCACAGTCACAGAATGTTAGAAATACAGGCGGACATAAGGTATTTTCTTGGCAAGTCTTGGCATTGTTTTTAATCCTTGTATCTCTAGTGCCTAGTATATTGTACAACATCTCAGAGGAACATAATCCATGTATAGTGAATGAATTAGGAAGCGAATGCCCAGAAAGGAGAAAATAAAGCTCTTATCTTGCATCCATGTCACCCTGGGCTCTGTTTGGAGCAGGGGCTGTTGTTAAGAAGGACCCTGGGGCCAGACCTCTCTACCCCTGCTGCATAATTAGAATTATTCAGGGAGCTTTTAAGACCTACCAAGGTCTGGGTCCTACCCACGGGAAATCTGTAATTGTTCAGAGCTGAATTCCAGGGACAAGGAGTGTTTAAACCTCCTCAGGTGATGGGCAAGGCTAACCCAGCTCCAGAACCCCTGATTTATTTGCAAGTTTCACATCTGTTTCTCACATTGAGAGGCAAATTAAACTTAGTTTTAAGTTCATCAAGTGTATAAAAATATCCTGCATTAATGTCTTCATTTTTTGAAAGGAGGAAGCTACTTACTAGGATAAGTTATTTGTTTGGCAGTAAATATCTAGTCAGTGTCAAAGCTAAGACTGAGATTCAGGACTTCCCAGATAACCCAGCGCCCATTCCCCCATCCTACGCTGATCTTTGTGATGCTTTTTGGGGAAGAAAGAGAACTGCTTCAGACGATAATGCATCTGTCCAGATACCTTCAATCCCAAGTATAACTTCTAACCATTGAGGAGAAAGGAGGAGTATTTCCTTATTTTGTGTGTTCAGGGCAAACATAACCATCCTGAGTATGTGCAGCTGTATAATGCAATTAGCTGACTGCAATAGAAATGAAAATGATTAATGTATGATGTGAGGCACACTGCTGGACACTAGCACAGAACTAATAGAGGGCTAGTTTGATGTTGAAATGAACTGGCCACCGAGGATGAATGAGCTGATGAATGTCTGAAAATCCTACCATACCTAACTGAGGCGTGATGTTAAAAACCCCTAAACATAATTGGCATTTGGCATCCCTGACCGTGAAAAGGGCGGCCAGTCCCCTTCATACTTTTCTGTGATAACGTTCAGCTCATAGGGAGAGAAAAGAGAAGAAGCAAATAATTAGTTGACCTGATCTTTTGCAGCCATTAGATAATTTTAAAATTTAAGAGTTCAATTTTTATCTCTTGTTAAATTAGGCTGCTGGTGTTATAGAAATGTCTGCACATATCATTTTTTCTGACTTAGATAAAACTAATTATCTCTATATTTTATTAATTGTTTGGTTTTTTTCACAGCCACCCCATCAAATAGATTTTGTGTTTGTATATACGTATATAAGTGAAAGCAAACATGATTTTAGTTTATTAAAATTGAGAAGTGAAATGTTGCAGATTGATATAATGTTGCATTATAGAGATAATTAGTTTTATCCATTTTTATTGCCTTGTACAGTATCATTGAACCTGAAATGTGATTGTTTATTAAGAGTGGTAACATTAGTTCATTCTTTCTGTTTGTGTTCTTTTATTTATTTATTTTGTCAAGATCTATGTGTTTGAGATGGGGGAGGGGCAGAAGGAGAGGGAGAGACTCTCAAGCAGACTCACTGAGTGTGGAGCCCCTCACGAGACTTATCTCAAGACCCTAAGATCATGACCTGAGCTGAAATCAGGAGTGGCACACTTAACTGACTGAGCCACCCATGGGCCCGTGTTTGTGTTCTTTTAAATATTATATTTGTAGCATAGCAATTTGTGCAATTAATTGTTAGGATTTCAATTTGTCCATTTCTTCCAGTATGAAAAAGTGCTATCTCCTTAATTACACTCCCAGGGGTAAATGCTGCCAGCGGGGCCATACACGTAAAGGGTGTGAAAGTGTCCACCAAAAATAAACATAGTCTCCATCCCAACATGAAATTATTGTAGGGCATAACAAGATGCACAGGCTAGAGACATCTAAGAAGCTTAGGCATGAAGCAAAATTGTCTTTTAAGGAAATAATTTCATTCATCTTTGCTAGGTCAGTGTTAAAAGTTGGTACATCTCTGTGAACCATTTGAAATTATAGACGGGTCTTAATTATTGTCTCAAGACTTGTCCTGTTTCTGAAACACTCAGCAGCTCAGATGACCAGGCCAGTTTAAGTATTCTAATGAGTTCCTTTTAAGGATGTTATCTACTGTGGCTGACACTGATTATCATGACCATATTTTGCTGGTGAGAAAAAGGTAGAAGATGTACACTTCCATCAGAGGCGATAGGGTCAAAACATCACAGTTTCAGAAGGACCAAAGGATTTTTTAGTGTCCTTTAAACTTATCCAACCCAGTGAGTAATTTTTGACTGGCTGTTCATTATCTGAAATCTTAATAGTCCCCTGTCTATAATGCTTCTACAGTTCCATAAAATCAATCAAATTATTTCAGGCATGTAAAATGGACTTAACTAGTGTTCAGTTATTCCTAACAATTTTTTCTGTGTCCCTCCCCACGATTGGCTTTACTTCTGTGAAGTCCATTTTTGTTGTAGATCTGCTCTTTAGTAACCCAAGAGAGAAGTGAGTGTTTTCTCAGTAACAGAACCAGATGAACTTTTGGGCACCTGGTTCAAGAGTGAGAACCAAGAGGGTCCTCTGCTGTAACTCTAGGCACTCACTAAACATGTTGGGCTGGGATCCAGGGCGTGTACGGATTGGTCATAGTGCTGGTTGCTCTGGGGAGTAAACTGTGATCCGGTTCCGTCAGGTGTGTCCGGAAGAAAATGGTTTGTCTAGAATTTTACAATATGATCTCATTAGCTTTAAAGCAGGCGACTTCTGAATGTGAACATGTTATATAAGAGCTACTTCTCTTTCATGTGATTATAAAGCCTTCACATTCACATCAGTGGAGACTATGAACACCTCTGTCAAGTCAACTGAAAATTTTCAAGATTGAATATACGTAATGTTATGCAAGAGCCAAGAACACAATACTAGTGACAATCAATGTGTAACGATATAGTATCTGTAGGTATGACAGTTGCTCAAGTTAATTCCCTATTCATTTCAGTAAATTAGGTAGACGGATAGGTTGATTTTATATGTAAGTACGGTATTACATATGTATATTATACCTCCAGTGTACGCTAGGTATAAAGAGAAACTTCACAGAATACTTTAGCTTATAGGTTTGTAACCAATCGTGATTATTGCTTGGATCTATAGTTCTCTTTAATTTTGCTGATATAGTAGTTTTCTGGGGGTGCTTATATTAAAGGAGAGACTGCAGTCTGAATGAGCAAACTATTTCTTGGATCCTGTGTTCATGGATCAATATCAGGTTGTTTATGCTGTTCTTTTGTGATCTCTTACAAAATAAAGCTGTGATTATAATTCAGAGGTTTAAGATAAATTATATTAAGGGAATAGGAAAAGCAATAAAGAAAATAGGTAATGGTCAAATAAAATCAGTGAAGTTTGTCATTTGGTTTAAAATTCTGCTATTGTATTATATTGCTTAATATTATTTATATTGATTACCCATGGTTTTCACAGTATTCATTCCAAATGCATAAAAAGGGGAATGAAGTTTTAATTCTGGGGAAAAAAAGAATGCATTAAGCCTCCCCCCCTTTTTTGTGAGGAATAAATTAATCTTCACTTTGCTCAGAAATGCCATTTAACTGACAACCAGGTCCCCTTCAGCTCATTTTAACTTGCATTTTTAAATATATATTTTTTTGCCTTATGAATCTAACATGTAAGATAGTTCTTATTAAATTTTCTTCACCATAACAAGCTTGTATAAACCTTTTACTGATAGTGATTATCCTGCCGAAATTCCCGTGGCTTTGACTTGTTCTGTCCCACCTGAGACACGCCAGCGTCTTGACCCCTGTCGTCTCAGATTCTTCATTAGTAATGACAGAGTGTGTTTAGGTGACAAATGAGACAACTCTCCTTTTGAAACCCTTCATCTGACATATTCGACCAACAGGGTCCTGTTTCCGTATAAGCACAGAGCATTTTCCCCGTTGAACCATTATGTGACTTGCCACCCAAGTCTTTCCAGAACGTGCTCTTGGAGTCAACCCGATGGAAGTAGGACTGGAGAGGAAGAGAGTGGAAGGTCCACACATGGAAGAGTACAGCAACAGCCCAAATGTCCAGATGGCTCGGTGCCTCCTGGGTGTGGGCGGGGTCAGCTGCTTCACAGGAGACCGTCCGGGTCATCCCATTGACAGTCTGTCGCAGAGATGATTATCCCTTTGTTTTTCTGTGAGAACTCTGAGGCTCCCAGAGATTTGCTGACAGAATTTGGGGAATGCAGTTTATCCTGTTTCCAGTTCTCCCAAGTGACTGCCACCCACCATCTTTTTCTTAGTAATCTCCGTGTTCTTTGATTTTAAAAAAGGGTGGGGGGAAATGAAAGGACTTGATCCATCTTTCCTTTGTTTTGTGCTCCGCGCTGGGGCTGGGGTCATCACTCATTAGGGCGGCTGTTCTGGCTCATCATCCTGCTCTACAGACTTTCCTACGTGGTCACATTGTCACACACTGCACCCAGGTACCGTGACACCTGCCAACCGTATGGAACCATCTGGTTGGAAAGCATTTCCTGTTCTCATGGTTTTTTTAACCAACTGTCATATGAAATAGAAAGGAGGGAGATCACCAATCTTTTCTTTCAGTGTGGCCCTAGGCAGACCCATGCAGCCATTTTGGGGCTTCTTTATTTTTTTTTTTTTAAGATTTTATTTATTTATTTGACAGAGAAAGAGAGAGAGAGAGTGAGCATAAGCAGAGGGAGAAGCAGGCTCCCCACAGAGCAGGGAGCACAATGTGGGGCTCAATCTCAGGACCCCAGCATCATGACCTGAGCCAAAGGTAGTCGCTTAACCAACTAAGCCACCCAGATGCCCCAATTTTGGGGTCTCTTCTTGAGCCTGTTTCCACATCTATGTTATTACAAGGATATTAGATAACATAATTCCCTGGGACCATGCAAACACTGATATTTCTGTGATTCGTCATTTAATAGATGACAAAGTGAGAGTTTGGAGATTGTCTTGGTCAATGCCACACATCCTACCTGCCCTACCTCACACACACACACACACACACACACACACACACACACACACTCTCTCTCTCTCTCTCTCTCTCTCTCTCTCTCTCTCTCTCACACACACACACACACACACAGTAGTGACGCAGCTAGTGTTAACCTCTGTTGTTCTTAATTTCTGAGTCAGGTCCTTACTGTCACGCTGTGTGGCCTCTTCTGGGGTTCACTGTCGGCCTCAGTGAAGCTGGAGAGCTGTCCTTTAGTGTCAAGTAACAGGGTTTTGAACTCGGCCCTGCCCTACCTGATAGCCTTGCCTATATCACGGCACAGAGATGGCCTTCACGTCAAGGTGATGAGTGCATTGCAGCGATCCCTAATACCAGCTGTGAAACAACACAGAGTTGAACAGACTTAAAAGATGGAACTAAAGGAAGTGAGCTCAGTGAGGGAAACTTCTGTTCCTTCCATTGGTTAATAGAATTTGCATAAATGCAAATGGTTAGAACATTTTAATCGACACAGATGCATTTTTCATCAACCGTATGGGGAGGATGTGTGCAAACTGTAGAACGATCTTAACGCGGCATCCAGGTAGGTGCCCCTCTAAATAGAGCAGTGAGTCTCAGTGTTTGCTCCCCCCTACATGCTTGATCTAAAGCTTACATGATGTTACTAAATGTTTTTTGGATGATGGCATGGCTCAAAGAAGCCGCCGCCGAGAGCATTGCATTTCTGTACTAGTAGCTCAGATCTGTACCTCTCAGGGTCTCAGGGACTGTGGAAACCCCATGGAAAGCCACACTCAGGCTCCAGGCCCACTGCTTCCTGCTGCAGCTGAGCAGGGACAGGGACAGTGTTCTGAAGAAGGCGGCTAATGCAGAGACCGGCCTAGAAGTTGTGCTTCAAAGCAGCGTTGAGAGAGGGAGGAAGCTTTAGCCCAGAGAGGAAGAGGCTTCCAGAGACTTGGAGAGCTACCTTCATAGATCTGTATTCTAAGTACCCGCGCCCCTTTCAATTCCTTCTCTGGCAGTCTTTGTAATCAGTTGTGCTAGATTATGAATGGCGACGATGTGGCTACATCACGTATTCCTCATAGTCATGCTAGATTATGAACGGTGACAGTGTAGTTACATCATGTGTTCCTCATGGCACGCAATGGAAACATTCTTAAAAATGTAAGCACATAGTCAGTATTTTGCAGACTTTTTCAAACAGTCTTAATTTGCATTTCCATCTGAGTGGTCCTCTCTTTATTTCCTATTGGCAGATACTTGTCACATTTCCTTGATGTCTTTGCCCTTGATATGTCTATAAATGGCTCGCAATACCCTTAAATGCCCCATAAAAACTCAATAAAAGGAATATTGTATAGAATCTACTTAAAATATACGTGCCATCCTTCTCTCCTCCACAGATGAGCTGCTTGGATGGATAAAGATCAAATTCAGCAATTTTCTTGGGCGCCTGGGTGGCTCAGTGGGTTAAAGCCTCTGCTTTCGGCTCAGGTCATGATCTCAGGGTCCTGGGATCGAGGCCCGCATCGGGCTCTCTGCTCAGCAGGGAGCCTGCTTCCCACTCTCTCTCTGCCTGCCTCTCTGCCTCCTTGTGATCTCTCTCCCGCTGTGAAATAAATAAATAAAATCTTAAAAAAAAAATTCAGCAATTTTCTTGAAAGTAAACCCCACCTGTATTTTAATTTATTTTCTTTTATTCTCATTATTACAGTTACATAATGGGTTATAGTATCGTGGCCTGCTGTGAGTAATGAATGTGTTGCCTGAGAAGTTCTCCACGGTTCTCTTCATAACTAGCCGTTTTCCTAGATAGCAGGTCTTCCTTGCCGTATGATCTTTTCTGGGGCATACGCTTTATCAGAATATATAGAGGAATTCAATCTCTTAGAGAAGTTTCAGTGACAAAAAAACTTTAAACAGAAGCACAAGAACAAAATAATTTATCAGAATCCTTTTATTATGTTGTTGCCAAAATGAAAATCTGTGTAATGAGTTCTGTCATAGGAAATTATACTTAAGAAATTGTGATTAGGCTTGTCATTTTCCAAATGTATGTGCAGTTGAGTCTCTTTATAGTTACATTCTACAGGATTCTTAAATGTCACAAGGCATATCCTAGGTGATCAATAGTAAATCGATGAATGGTTACAAGAAAAAGTGACTTTATAATGATATTTAATGTCTGAAATCAACATGAGATTTCACCATTGGTTTCCTTTATATCAAATGGAAGTTTTGTTTTTTGTTTTGTTTTGTTTTATCTCTGTTCTTAAATTAGCAAAGCGATAGGCTTTAGCTGCCTGGCTCTCCTTTACCTTAATAGAAGCTACATAATAACACTCTTGTATATGCTCAGAAACTCAGTGGTTAAATTATTCTTTTCTATGCTCTCTGATTTACAGATACATATATACATGTAAATTATATATTATATAGATTATATTATAAATATATATTTATAAATTTTTCTTTAGACCTTCACCAGTGTATTTCACAACTGCTATTTGCAAAATAATCCAGCCAAATTTTTCATGTGTTTAAGTTATAGTTTATCCATATGCTGTCCCTTTAAGACAGAGTAATTGACTATAGTGTCATAAATGCCACTAAAATGTAGGAATTGGTATGAATGTCTGTATATGTGTGTATGCTGTGCACATAAGCACATAAAATAATATTTCTTTAATTTGCTTTCTGAGTGACCAAGCAGTCTTCATGGAAGGCAGTCCCAAAACATGCGCTAGCATCTCCCGAAATTTTCTTTTTCAGTTCAGATGATGTTTAATGACTAAACTGATTCATATTCAGTTTTACTATAGGGTACCCTCTTTTGTAGATAATCCTTTTAATTCTAGATATGTTATATGTGCTCTAAGTTTGTTTAAAATATCAGTGTGGAAGTGTAATTGGTCATCACTGAAATTAGGGCAGCTCCATATTTGCTATAAATACTTTATTTTGGAAAGTGTAGTCTTAATAATTAAAATTAATGTTCCTTAAACTCAGTTTATCTCTGGTTTGAAACCACTGATGGCTCCATATGCCTTCTGAGGTTCCTAAACCTCTGAGGTTCTCTATGCATAAGGAATACATTTTATATTCTCAACCCAAACTTTGGGCCCTTGGACAGAAATCTCATGTTTTTTTATCAAAATTTTCACCTCTACTCTTCAAAATAAAATTTCTCTCATGGCTAGAGTGACTGCCTGGGTACTCCCCAGACACATGTTCATTCTACATCAAAAAGGCCTTTCCCTTATTACTCAGCCTACAAATCTATTTGTAAGTCAAGGCAAGCTCAGTTCCTGTATGCATACAAATCTTTGTAGCTAACATTGAGTGTTTCTGAGTCAGAAGTCTTGTCTCTACCAGCAGGGCACCCGAGAACAATGTGCTCATCCCAGACCAGTTATATTTACATCCCAGGATGTATACCTGGGTAGAGAATAATTGATTCCTGTAAGTTTGGGAGGCTTTAAACCTGGAAGTGTCGAGCTCCATCAAAGCAGGGCAACTGAGCGTATGGAAACATTCATGAGCACACGTTTCCATATCAATCAGAATGCTTAGTATATCATAAAAGACACCAGTTAAAACAACTGGGTGAATTCATTCACTTCATCCATATATTTTACTTTATTTTAAAGATTTTATTTATTTATTAGCGAGAGAGCGAGTGCGGAAAGGAGCAGAGAGAGAGGGACAAGCAGGTTCTCCGCTGAGCACAGAGCCCCACAGGAGGCTCCATCCCAGAACCCCGAGATCATGACCTGCGCAAAATCAAGAGTTGAGGCTTAACCCACGGAGCCACCGGGGTGCCCCACTTCATCGACATATTTTAAATAGGAGCTCAGTGGGGCTCCTAGGTGGCTCAGTCCTTAAGCATCTGCCCTGCACTGGGCTCCCTGCTCAGCGAGGAGGCTGCCCCTCCCTCTCCCACTTCCCCTGCTTGTGTCCCTCTCTGTCTCTCTCTCTGTCAAATAAATAGAATCTTTAAAAATAGCTAACTAAATTAACTAAATAAATAAATAAATGGGAGCTCAAGCTCTTACTCTTAGGTTGAATCATAGAAGGTTGCCAATTTTATTCAGTACGTTTGAGCATCAGGAAACTCACATGGTTCAAGCCTTCTGGAAAATAGAGGCTGCCTTTATGGAGTTTATAGTATTTCTAGTCAGCTAGATACAGAGAGTCAGCTAGTGCATATGGTCCAAACTTCGATATATCTAGGTGATTGAGAGTTTTAATTCTTGTCTAGATGTTCTTATGACTGGCTTTATCTTGACTCTGACCCTTGCAACAACCAGTGTCTTACCATAGTTCCCACTGATATTTGATAAGTGCATCTTTTTAAATCTATTTGAAAAAGTTGAGGGGCGCCTGGGTGGCTCAGTGGGTTAAAGCCTCTGCCTTCAGCTCAGGTCATGATCTCAGGGTCCTGGGATCGAGCCCCACATCGGGCTCACTGCTCAGCAGGGAGCCTGCTTCCTCCACTCTCTCTGCCTGCCTCTCTACCTACTTGTAATCTCGTTCTCTCTGTCAAATAAATAAATAAAATCTTAAAAAATAAGAAAAGAGGGTGCCTGGGTGGCTCAGTGGGTTAAAGCCTCTGCTTTCGGCTCAGGTCATGATCTCAGTGTCCTGGGATCGAGGCCCGCATCGGGCTCCCTGCTCAGCAGGGAGCCTGCTTCCTCCTCTCCCTGTCTCTCTGCCTGCCTCTCTGCCTACTTGTAATCTCTCTCTCTGTGTCAAATAAATTAAAAAAAAAAAATAAGAAAAGAAAAAAAAGAAAAAGTTGAGATATGCCCCAGCTTCTCTTACTGATCCATCAAATTTTTATCATCCATCCATTTCCGTAGCCCCCCTCAGCCTGTGAACACACGTGTGTTGCCTCTTAAATTACCATGCTTAAGAATTTTTAAGAATTTTCTGTGTGGGATTACTCTATTTCCTTTTGTTGCCCTCTTTCTACTTCTTTTACCCAATGGGATTAAGTGCTCTCACCTCCAAGTTGGTGAATTATTTCCCATATTCATGCACTTCTTGATTATTAAGGCTTAATTCAGTTTTTTTTTCTTAGCATTGTAATTTCCCAGACCAAAAGAGGTTGATTGCTTAGTATTTAATCTTACAGAGAAACTAGTCTGTCTTCCCTGACACCTGCTCTGTCTACATTGTTTGCAGTTCCCTCCTGCCCTTCTGGAAAAGCAATGGCCAGCATGAGACACAGTGTCGTAGTAGCTGATGACCCACAGGTCCCTTCAGGTGTAGGAACTGAAGTGACTTCTCTGTTGTTCTCCTGATGGTAACCAGCATGTCTGGGCTTTTTTGACTCAGAGCTCCTGACAAAGAGCTTCTGTCTCCAGGGAATAGAACATAGGGACTCTGCATGTTAACTGCTAAATCAGAAAGCACCGTTAAGCAGTATGAGTTGAACTAATTTATTTCTGAGTTTTTAATCTTCCATAGGTCTACATGAAAAATCATCTTCTACACTAATTGTAGTGAACTTATGCAAAAATGTGCAAATCCGTATCACATTTCTTATTCCTTATAACCACCCTATGGGGTTGATTGAGGTAATGTTCTTATGCTCAGATTTACAGAGAAAAAAACAAGCCAAGGATTTGGGGAATTCTGCTCCAGGTTCATTAAGGAGCCCACAGGAAGAAGCTAAGAACAGAATCTAAGCCGTAATCCAAGGCTTGTTTGACCACACTAAGAAGGATTTTGGCATGTCACAAACCAGGATATTAAGAAAAAAAAGAGAGAGAGAGAGAGAGTCTTAAATCCTGTTTAATAAGAAATCATTAGTGAATGAGTTATGACTATTCTTCCTCTTATCTTTTATTTTCCCTTATAGCTTAGTGTTTATATAAGTTTATATATATAGTGTCTATATATATGTAAGACATATCTATCATGTGTCTGAGACCATCAGTCAATATCTTTATATTATGCTACTACACAGTGAAACATCTCAAAAGCATTTTGGCATCTCACTTTATACTAGTTGAGATATTTGAGTTATCTACTTTGGTTTCCATTTCAGTATGCTGGCCTGAGATTGATTATAACACTTTTTTTGAAACTCTGTGTTTAGTTTTAGACAAACCTCTAGAGACTTGACTCTTTGATTTCCATAAAACTACAGGAGTTTGGGCGCCTGGGTGGCTCAGTGGGTTAAAGCCTCTGCTTTCGGCTCAGGTCATGATCTCAGGGCCCTGGGATCGAGGCCCGCATCGGGCTCCCTGCTCAGCGGGGAGCCTGCTTCCCCCTCTCTCTCTCTGCCTGCCTCTCTGCCTCCTTGTGATCTCTCTCCCTCTGTGAAATAAATAAATAAAATCTTTAAAAAAAAAAAAACTACAGGAGTTTGATGGCTTAGTGGAATTTTGTATAAATCTTGTATTTGTGTGTGAAAGTCCAAAATAACACCTCTCCAAAGTTTTCACTTCTTGTTTTAATTTTACCTGACAGAAAACTTTCTTATAAAATTTTATGTCAAGAGGCAAATACAGGGTCATTCCCCAAGAATAAGTTAAGAGATATGCTATAGACCCTTTTGTTCATGGGCTTCTGATCATGAATATTGTTCTTTTCACCCCTCAGGCTTTGGGGACACCAACTTTTGTTAGGTAGAGCATAATTTGTACGTCCTCACTGTCCTCGCCTAACTTCATATGTCTCTCACGACATCTCCTGGTTTAGAATAACTTAGCTACTAGTTGCTGTGGATTTATTTACTCTATTTTCTGATTTTTTTTTAAAGATTTTATTTATTTATTTGACATAGAGAGAGAGAGAGAGAGAGATCACAAGTAGGCAGATAGGCAGGCAGAGAGAGAGAGGAGGAAGCAGGCTCCCTGCTGAGCAGGAAGCCCGATGCGGGCCTCGATCCCAGGACCCTGAGATCATGACCTTAGCCGAAGGCAGAGGCTTTAACCCACTGAGCCACCCAGGCACCCTATTTTCTGATTTTTAAAGCCTTTTTGCCCTTGAGGAAAAAAAGAAGATCACATTGCAATGTCTTCACACTAGATAGCTATTTTGAAAATTATTTTCTACTTGAAGATGCTGTACTTCTCCTGGTATTTTCTTGTGACCTAGTTAAGCTGTCCTTGTTTGCCTGAAGCAGTCAGTAACTTGTGGCTTTTCCTGTTTGAATGATGAGGTCTCGTGGTATTTAAAGTTTAGGGTGATAAGACTGAGGTTTCGTGGTTTATGTCAAATGGCCTTAATTGACCTTTCCTGCACAAGTGCCAAGTTCTTAGCCTTCTGATAAGGCTTACTGCCCAAGACGTTCTTTCATTCATTCTTTTTTTGTAAGATTTTATTTATTTATTTGACAGAGAGAGATCACAAGTAGGCAGAGAGGCAGGCAGAGAGAGGAGGAAGCAGGCTCCCTGTCAAGCAGGGAGCCTGATGCGGAGCTCGATCCCAGGACCCTGACATCATGACCTGAGACGAAGGCAGAGCTTTAACCCACTGAGCCACCCAGGAGCCCCTGCCCAAGACTTTCTATGAGAAGCTTTTATAAACCATGAGTTGAGATGGGGAAAATGTTCTTGCAGGAGAGGTTTCCGTTTCATTATCATTTTTGTGTAGACTCGTTGCAATGCTTAGTTGTCAGACTTTACCAGAAGTATTTGAAGCCAAGACTGTGCTTTACTAAATGCAACAGACTTGTATCTCCTTCCATAGCATTCCGTCCCTTCCCTGCATGTCATCAAATGAATACAAATCCCGTGATCGCTTCTCAAGCCCAGGTCCCTGCTAGGAGTTATGGGAATGCAAAGCTTATCAAATGCAGTTGTTATCTTACTGAATTTGAACATGGGAAAGTATGAAGTATAATCTCTGATCATTTCAACATTCTTGTCATGTCTCAGCTGTAGCTAGAAAGAGGTTTTCCTGTCTAGATTAGTTTGGAAAAAAAATGAAGTCATCTTATTAAGGATGCCATTTTCAAAACAAGATTTGCATTAATGCTATGCTTTGCCTTTTTTTTTTTTGCTATTTTCTTTTATTTAAACTTATTTTCACTTGAAAGCTCTGCTAAAAATTTTATAATTAGTGCAAATGTCAAAAGGAGATCATTCTGAAATACATATGTACTGTCTGGGATGACCATGGTGTTCCTGGTCCTCATTCCTCTTCCCGATTTGCCCAAATGCCCAAGGAATAAAGCTTTTGTAGATGCAGAATCCCTGTTCTCAAGGTTACCATTACCCAAGGTTGCCTCTATTTTTAAAATAAATGTCATTAATTTTGGATGGTTAGATGGATTTTCATCAAATTTGTAGTGTATTTTTGTAATGGTCTTACTCAAAGATAGATTCCATGGCTTATAAAAAAATCACTTTCTGGGATCCTAGATAGAATCTTAGGAACAATTACCTAACAGCTAATTTAGAGTCTCTTTCCTGGAAAAATGAAAATAAAAATCAATATGAAGACAATGGATTGGCCATTTGGAAAAGATGGACTCTGTTGCAACCAAGTAAGATTCTTAGTTGAAGAACACTTGCGTATCCACAGGTAGGAGCCATCTCCTCCAAATCGGCTGAAACAGAGGTCTCATGGAAATCTTTGCAACTGCTGATAGTGATCTCTCACATATATTTATGGGCAAAGTATGGTTTCAAACATGAACCCCAAATTGATCATGCTAAAGAATCTAACATTGAAAATGTATACCTAGATATAATGTTTTCTGTTGGGAAGTGTACATTGGGGTCAACTAATGAATCTGTAGGAGGGCTCTTAAAACATTTATTAATGAAGAAATGTTAAATTCAGGCGTATGAAAAATAGTATCATCATTTATAATTATGTATTTTTTTATTATGCCAATAAATCTCTATTACTGTTCTTTCATTAAAAAAAAATTCACATGTCATGGGGTGCCTGGGTGGCTATGTCCATTAAGTGTCTCTTGATTTTGGCTCAGGTTATGATCTTAGGGTCATGAGATCGAGCCCCGCTCCAGCTCCACCCTGGGCATGGAGTCTGCTTGGGATTCACTCTCTTCATTTCCCTCCACTACCCCACTAAAAATAAAGTTTGCATTTCCCAGTGAGCATTCCTTTTGCTATCATTAGTAATAATTCACCACAAGGCTGACACCACATGATAGATACGTAACTTGTAACCAATATACATTTCACATTGACAGCTCTCCGTGTCATGCAGCATGGATTATTTCAATGGACTTCAAATGTATGGACCTTACTTGTGATTAATGTACAAAGTTCCTTTGTCAAAGATCTTAAATTTATTTTAGCGATGCTATTAAAATTATAGAAAATCATTCAACCTCAAAGTGGATTCTTGCTATATACTAAAACTTTTTTTTTTAAAGATTTTATTTATTTATTTGACAGACAGCAAGAGAGGGAACACAAGCAGGGGGAGTGGGAGAGGGAGAAGCAGGCTTCCTGCCAAGCAGGGAGACCGATGTGGGGCTCTATCCCAGGACCCTGGGATCATGACCTGAGCTGAAGGCAGACACTTCATGACTGAGCCACCCAAGGTGCCCCTATACGAAAACCTTTAATGATGATCATTAATGATTATCTTGAGTTAGCAAAGTAATACAGCTACTGATATATAAGGATAACATAATATTCAGTATTTGTTCATGAGCAATTTGTAAGTAAGAGGATGAAGCTTTTAATCTCATTGAATAAATTATACATGTCTGTATGGCTCAGTTACTGGACAGAGAGGGATTCTTCCATTTATAGCAGATAAATATTCATTCTATGCTTTATGATGCAAGGATTAAAAGTTGAGATATTTGAAAGGCTGGGAGAGAGTGACGTTGATACACGTGATCTATTTATAATCTTTATTTAGAGCCTCTTCTGTCATTAAGAAAGTACTAAATGAGTGAAGTTCTTTCAACAGTGTCATGGATAGTTTTTCATATTTAATAATGAAAGATTCTAATGGGGTCTTTGAGGCACGTTCTTTTTTCTTCTGTGGAGATGAACCATAGTAAAAGCCTTAGTTCACTTATCAAGATTGTGCCTGGGCTTCAGCTTTTTAAATCAGTCATTGTATATTTTATTCTTCCCTTGACAGTGATTTGAGGACCAATTTTCTCTTTATTAACAAGGGGAAAATAATAAATTTGTGAACAAGCTAATCCTGTGAATACTTGGCCAGATGTCATTTTCCCCAGCTTTGATGACTTTAGAAATAGTTTATTTCATATGTGGGTAAATATACACTCTCAAAACCCGTTGATTCTTTAAGAAGAAGAAAATACTGCCAATTTTATCTTGGAGGATGATTATGCTAAGGATCGATCATGTAAACACTCTAGGGAAGTCTTAAATCATTTTGAATGTCCTCCCTCTGGTCCAGCAACACGTTTGCTTAGATGGAAAAAAAATCATAAGTGATGTCTATCTCACTTATATTTTGTACACGTTTAGTAAGTAAGAGGAATATCCAAAGGCTTGAACTAGATAATAATGGGCACTCCATCTTGTTTTTGTGGTTGGTGGTAGTGTTTATTCTAATAAAAAACACCTAGGCATACCAGTCCTAGAATGTAGGCAGACTCATCTAGCTCTGTGCTTCCCACATAGAATAATGAGAACGTAATTCTTCATGTCATTTGATGTGGATCACCATAGTTGCAGATATTGCATTCACAAAAATGGGTAAGTTTCTTCTTTAATAAGATTGCCTGGATGGGGTGCCTGGGTGGCTCAGTCATTGGGCATCTGCTTTCGGTTCAGGTCAGATCCTGGAGTCCTGGAATCGAACCCCACATTAGGCTCCCTGCTCAGCAAGGAGCCTGCTTCTCCCTCTCCCACTCCCCCTGCTTGTGTTCCCTCTCTCGCTGTGTCTCTCTTTGTCAAGTAAATAAATAAACTCTTAAAAAAAAAAAAGAAGAAGAAGAGTGCCTGGAAATTGCTTTATCTAATCAAATAAACTCTCCCCTACTTACTGTGACCATACTCCCTTAGCTCACAAGAAATCATATAAAATGACAATTAATTTTCATGCAGCCTAGGTCATCAATTAAAAACTGATATGAAATGTTTCATGTGATCTTCTGAAATCAAATTTCTTTTCTCTGCTTTGAAAAACTTCGACATTGTGGGAATCTCATCCATTATCGACCATGAAGTTTCTTCTGCAGTATTTTTACTGGTAAAAATCTATTGTCAGTGTGAATCAGTATCATCAGGCAGACAGACTGTAGACAGTAAAAGACACAATTTGGCTCTGTCTAAAATTACTTCAGGTTTTCTTCATCTAAATTACTAAAGGGGCGCTGCATATCTAAATCCATAAATTGTGAACATAAAATAGCATAATGAGGACCATAAAGATTAACTGATTAAATTTTTAAGCAGTACCTCAATTTTTTTCTTCGAACGCACATTTTAACTAATATGACACTATTTAGTGCCTAAGTGCATAAACTTTGCTTAATGTCGGCCATTTTGTGGAACTACTTTTGATGTTTAAAATCTTTTTTGTTGAATTTTTATTTGTTCTATTTTGCAATTTCACTTAATTATTTAAGAATTGCAAAAAGGAGTTATGGACATTGGGGAGGGTTTGTGCTTTGGTGAATGCTGTGAAAGATGTAAGCCTGATGATTCACAGACCTGTACCCCTTGGGCAAATAATAAAAATAAAATTAAAAAAAAAAAAAAAAAAAAAAAAAAAAAGGAGAAGGACTAACAGGTGATAAAAGCTGTAACTTTTGGGCACCTGGGTGGCTCAGTGGGTTAAAGCCTCTGCCTCAGGCTCAGGTCATGATCTCAGGGTCCTGGGACGGAGCCCTGCATCAGGCTCTCTGCTCCACAGGGAGCCTGCTTCTTCCTCTCTCTGCCTGCCTCTCTGCCTACTTTTAATCTCTCTGTGTCAAATAAATAAATAAATTCTTTAAAAAAAAAAAGTTGTAACTCTTCAAATAAAACCTCAGTTTACGTCTTTTGCCATGACAGAAAACACAACAATTTCTAGTGTCACTTATTTAACTGTTTTCTTTGACCAGGGAAAATCACAGAGGATTCCATGCTTTTGTGTGCCATCAAAACCAAGAAGCTGAATTAGAAAAGAATTGGTTAGAGTTGAAAGTCTGAAATAATAAACCATACTCTAAAAAGAGATAGTCCAGTCAGTCTCGTTGACCCACTAGCTTCCTGTTTGTCCTCCTACAAATGGATTCCTTGCTTCAAGTCCTGCCTCGCCCCATTCCATTCTCAACAGGCAGCCAAAGTGGTCTTGGAAAATGTAAATCTAACATGTCACCTCCTTCTTGAAATTCTCATGTGAGGGTTTCTAGGGAAAACCACACACTGCTTGGTTCTGAACAGAAAGTCCATCTCCTGAGTCTGCAGCCTTGTCTTGTGTCCCCACTCACCCACTCTGCTCCTGAGTTACAGAATGACTTGCTTTTCTTCCCCAAAGGCATGCTCCCCCTTGCTGTGGCATCCTGTGCATTATTTTCCTTTCCCCAAAAACTTCTTCTCTGCACTCCACCTGATTAAGTCCCGATTGTTTATTCATTCAAATAATCTTTCAAGATTTGCCCATGAGTCATCTCCTCTAGGAAGGCTTCCAGGACATGCCACCTTGATCTTGCTTCTGTGACCCAGTAACACCCATGCATTTTCATAGAGTTTATCAGTTTACTTGTATTTCTCCCTCCATTAGACTGCGTTGCAAAGAAAAAGGGACTGTTAATATCCATCACTACTTTCCAGGTGCCCAGCACCGTGCTGGGATTGAAAACAGTGGATCCCCAGTGAATGAATCTTTGTAGAATGCATGAATGGTAAGGATTCTGTTTTCAACCAAGGCCCTGGCAATAATGCCCTGTGTGAATTTGAGTGTACTCTCTAAATACCCTTGAGCCCCTTAGCCTCCGTGGTTTATTTTTTTTTTTATTTTTTATTTTTTTTTTTAAAGATTTTTTTTTATTCATTTGACACAGAGAGAGAGATTACAAGTAGGCAGAGAGGCAGGCAGAGAGAGAGGAGAGAGGAGGAAGCAGGCTCCCTGCCGAGCAGAGAGCCCGATCAGGTCTGGGATCATGACCTGAGCCGAAGGCAGCGGCTTTAACCCACTGAGCCACCCAGGCGCCCTAGCCTCCGTGGTTTAAATGGAACAAGATTCTTGCCTCATGTGGGTTCTTATACCTGTTGAGGGCAATTCAGTAGCTGAACTGTTGAAAAAAGGAAAAAAAAAAAGATAAGGTGATAACACTCTTACACTTACTCTTTATGCAGCAAAAATATTTAAGGTGTTCATGATTTTGTGAGAATAGTAAAGAGAGAACTGACATCATTGTATATTTTTCACTTTTCCCGAGTTCCCTAGGACCATTTCTTTGCTGCAGAAACACGAGGCTACCCCCTTACTATAGGAGCAGGAATATTTTCAAATCAAAGCTCGCCAACCAAATGGATTAGCTGCCCCCAAAATGATGATATCCTGAAACAGAATACATTCCTAACGTTGACACATTTTTGGTATTATCTATTTTTCATTATTTGCTAGAGTGAAATTTTATTGTTTGGGGATGTTCAGTTCACTTGGGAATCCAAACTTGAGAAGACAACTAGAGATTGCCTTTATTGAAGAAGGAATGTAGAGATAAAAGTAAAAAGAAAAATGGCTGTAACCATGTTATAAAGCAGGAAGTCAAGTTACTTATTTGGGAAGACCACAAAAACCACCATCTCCTGGAGCGTATTCCCTGATGTTTCTCTATTTTATCCGTTTTCAAGATCTGAGAGGAAATGGTAGAACCCTAATTCTGAAAGAGGTACCTATAGAACATCAGGAGAGCCAAGGAGGACAAACTCAAGTATATTGGGAAGTTCTGAGTCAAGAGCCAGAATAACCACGCTCTACTTCTTCACTTGGTGACATAGCTGGGAGGGTGAGGAGGGTTAATTCATTCAGGGTTAATTCACTCCACTGGTCTCCATATCTTCATCATTCAATAGAAAACCTACTTTGATCTGATAGGCCTTCGTTCTAAAATGACCTGACTTTAAACAATCCTAGTTTTGTTTTTAAGATTTTATTTATTTGAGAGAGAGAGAGAGCATGCACCAGAGCAGGGGGAGGAGCAGAGGGGGAAGCAGACTCCCCACTGCTCAGGGAGCCCCTTTTAGGCTCCATCTGGGTCTCCAGGATCATGACCCCAGCAGAAGGAAGATGTTCAACTGACTGAGCCACCCAGGCATCCAACAATCCTAGTTTTTGTATCTTCAGATACGACTACTTTCCTCACCTCAACTGTACCTTATTCCCTTAATCAGGAAGCAAGGGAAGGAGGGAGGGAGGGAGGGAAGGAGGAACATTCTCCTTCTCTCTCCCTCTGCCCCTCCTGCTTGTGCTCTCTCTCTCTCTCTCTCTCTCTCTCTCTCTCTCTCTCTCTCTCTCTCTCAAATAAATCGATAAATCTTAAAGGAAAAAAAAAACAAACAGTGCTTCTCAGAGTGTGGTCCTCAGCTTACCTGGATCTACCCCAACTAAGCCATCAGAACTTCTGTGGCTGATGCTAATGGATGGGTTTTCAAAAGGTCTCTGGGTGATGCTTGGGCACCAAGGTGTTTTAGAAACACAGCCTTCGGGATTTACTTCCAATTTTAACATAAAAATCAATAGAAAAATTAGATTTAATCCATGCTTTTTAATTTCCTACCATGCTTTCTATTTTGCGTTTTCAAAAAATATTTTTTTCTTTATCCTTCCATGTATTTGTACTGAAAACAATATATTTTGATGTAGGCCTAGTGAAAGAACTGTTGTTTCTTAATCTGTAACTTTTGAATAAAAATTACCAAGAGACCAAACCTTTGAATTTCTATACTCACAGTGCCTAGTTATGCACAAATAATTAAATTTCAGCGCGACATTGCTTGAATCATCTCCAGTTGTAAGGGATGTTTTCAAGTTGAGAGAATAAAAAAATGAAAGGAATTTTAAGTCATTAAGTATATAAATATTTGAAGCAATCTTTTGTGTCTCTGAGCCAAACTGTGGTTAGACTCAGGAGCTAATCTTTGCAAAGAAACAAAGGGGGAAAAAATCAAATTCAGTCACAGAGTTCTATTCAAATACAGAAGGTTTGTTGTCAAATGAGAATCATACTTAATTAAAAATATATATATTTATTTACTCTTATTTCCCTAAATTGTAATATATCGGCCGTGTTCCCAGGGTGATCTCAATATGAGAGTCCCTGTCGGCCGACTTAACATTTTTTGTCTGGTTGCAGCAAATATGCATGGATGACAACAGCAGTGAACAGAGTCAGCCTAAGTGTTAAAAGCCCAGTGGAATAAGAGCAAATATTGGCTCAGCTGAATTAGAGGTATAAAAAGCAAAAAACCAAAAGAAACCTCAGTGGGTAATGCAGATGGTTTAATGATGAAATAATGTTTGGTTTAAGAGAAACAAGCACTTGCTGCCTGTTTGAAGAGACACCAGGCGATGTGGAGCTGAATTGGTTAGCAAAGTAACTGTGGCGGAGAGAGGTATCGTAAACTGACCTCTGGTCCAGGACCTAGATAAGGACTGTCTTTTCTCCAGCATCACATTTTGGACACATCAATGAACTGGAGGTGGGAAGGGAGTGGGATGAATATATACATTGACAATTTGAAAGCACAGCCTGCGTTATGACTTTATCAGGGAAGACGCCTTCTATATGCAGTAGCATGCAATGATACCCCCAGGACAGAGAAGCAAGCAGGCTCCGTTGATTTCGTTCCCCCTGGACCCTCATATTCCTTACTAATGCGCTGGAGGGTGTAAATAATGCATACAACAGGTTGCATTAGAGCTGATTGTCTCCTTATTGCATGCATAAGTCAAAAGGCGTGAGTAGGGCATTGGGGCAGGGGATTGTTCCAGATTGCGTAGTCTCTTTGTCTAATGACTGTCACAAATGAGGAATTCAAAAGCCAGAGACAAGACGGAACCATCTTCACAGCTTGTCTCGTGAATTGCCTTCCCTTGCATTGTTAAGAAAATAATGCGTGGAACAAGTGGAAGTTTTGTTTTAATGGGCGACATTTTTATTAAATAGGAGAAGACATGAAAAGGTCTTCGTAAAGGAATACGAAATTGTTCCCATGATCCTTCTAAAGTCTGTGGTTCTTTCTTCCTTTTTTTAATGAAGACAAGATAATTGTAAGCAAACTGATGTTGCAAGCCATATATGATTGTCTCAACAATTTTGCACCGTCTGGGGAATAATTATTTATCTCAATCCATTATTAGATGTTCTACTGCTTAACTATGGTAGACATTCAATAAAACAGGATGGTTCCTTCATATAATTCCATTGTATTGATAAATAACTGAACGTATCTTTCCCTTGATCATACATTTGCATGTGATCTAACAAATGTTACTTGAACTGTTTTTTCTTCCAATAGCATCTTCGCTAGGAAATACCCCGTTGACTTGGCCACAACAGAGGAATGATTAATTTTAGGGCTACTGGTCCTGATCTAATCTATTTCTGCAGCTTTTTTGTCTCTTCAGGCTTCTGTATTATGTTCGATGTCAGGCTTTAGGCAGCATTTTCAAGGGTGAAACAAACTCAGGGCATCTTGGTGGGTACTTCTATTCTTTCCCTTTCCTCTGAGTGAGACCTGGCCCCAAAGCAGAACACTGATTAAGTTTTCAGTTAAGATGATGGACTGGATGGAATTTATAGATGGTATGCTGATGACCTAGAAATCTATAGCCTCTGTACAAAAGCCAAGCTTAATGCCTAGAATTCGTAAGGAAAGGTAAACTTCTGAATTAAGAGAAGGGACATGTTACTTCTTTCCAAAAGTCCGTTTTTGATTCTCACTGATGCTTCAACAGACTTACCTCTTGAAATTTAATTGATTTAGAGTTAGTTCTATTTTTTTTAAATACAGTCTTTATTTCAGGATAGTTTGAGATTTACAGAAAAGCTACAAAATAATTATAGACTTCCCTTATACCCCAATCCCATTTCTCCTGCTATAAAATTCTTCTGTTACTATGTACATTTGTCACAACGAATGAATCAATATGGAAACGTTATTATTAACTATGCTCCAGTTCTGAAGTTTTTAAAATAAATTAGGGTGAAAAGAAAATAATTTTTTTAAGATTTTATTTTTAAGTCATTTCCACAACCCAGTGTGGAACTTGAACTCACAACCCCGAGATGAAGAGTTGCACGTTCCACTGACCATGGCATCCAGGCACCCCCAAAACAATGTATATATAACTAATTAAATGTTTGTTTCTCAGCTTTAAAATAAAGACCAGTTAGAAAACACATGCGGCAAGAATCGCATGCTATGCCAATTCATAAGAAATGGCCTTGTGATTCGGGGAAGCTGTCTACATAGCAGTATATGACAAACAGATACTTCTGTCATAAATTCTGTAAGAAACACTGTATATTTAGAAAGCCCTGAAGAGAAAGACAATTTCCCACTTGACTTTTGAAAAAAGATTAAGGGGTGCCTGGGTGGCTCAGTGGGTTAAAGCCTCTGCCTTCTGCTCAGGTCATGATCTCAGGGTCCTGGGATCGAGGCCCATATCGGGCTCCCTGCTCAGCGGGGAGCCTGCTTCCTCCTCTCTCTCTGCCTGCCTCTCTGCCTACTTGTGATCTCTCTCTCTCTGTCAAATAAATAAATA
Source organism: Ailurus styani (assembly GCA_002007465.1). Taxonomy (NCBI): domain Eukaryota; kingdom Metazoa; phylum Chordata; class Mammalia; order Carnivora; family Ailuridae; genus Ailurus; species Ailurus styani. Next base: position 1,163,994 of record LNAC01000392.1, on the reverse strand, counting down.
AAGTCTTTAAAAAAAACATTGTTTTGTAAGGGCAATCATCTCCACAGTAACAACCCTTTACTGAAGACCTACTGTATGTCAGATGTTTTGTAATGTACTTGATACACACTGTTATGGATTCTATCAACAGCCCTGCAGAGTTGCTGGCATTATCCCTATCTTTTAGATGTGGAATTGGGAACTCAGCAAGACAAAGCAAGTTAATTTAAGGTTACACCGACAGTGAGTGAGAGATAAAGATTTTTTAAAAAAGGAAAATCTAGGGGAAGTAATCTAAGGTATAAAGTATAAAGAGCCATCTCAAATTTATGGCAGTCAGGAGATTTAGGATTTAAATTCTAATCCTGATTAGTAGAATGGAGTGTTTAGTCATTTTTGCATTATGTAAATAAGGGATATTGGTCAAAACTGCCATTTAAAAAATAGGTTATTTTAAAAATAGCATCACTAGGAGGTTTATACAAGGAAGTGATATAGACCCAGTTTAATAGGGAAAGCTACTATAAGTGTGAAACATACTAATGGAGTTTATATAGCAGGCTTTCATCTTTTACAAGGAGATGTTTTTGGTGGTTATTTTTCATAAGGCTGAGAGATGAAAATTATGAAAATTATATCAAACGGAGTGGTCCATATTAGGCATCTGAAAATAACTACATTATTATGCTAACATAGTTATGAATTGCTACTAGCCAGGACTTCTGAGTAAGGAATGGTGGGAAATTTCCTGTTTGTACAGTATTTTATATGCATGTGTGCACGCACGTGTGTGTGTGTGTGTGTGTGTGTGTGTGTGTGTGTGTGTGTGTGTGTGTGTGTTGTATGAGGGTATTACAATGCTTGGTTCTCTGCTGTACTCCTGACCCTGAATTTCTGTCTTGATTAGAGAGTGACAAGATAAATACATTAGAGGGCATCATCCAAAAATGTATCCTCTCTCTTTGATTACTGAAACTTCTCAGTCTGATTGTCACAGCTGGAGTCCCTTGAATTTTGGGGGCTCCAACAGGGTGCTCTTGCCTACTTAGAAGTGTGGAGAAGAATCCAGGTTTATCAAGGTTATTTTCAAATGTAAGCATCATACTTAAAAAAAAAATCTTCAGAGAGTATATTTATTCCTGCACTGTGTATTAGGTAAAAAGTACATTCTAAACCAAAGAATATGGTAGGGCTAATTCTAGATGGGAGTTTCTCAGGCTTTGGACTCAGAATCTTTTCTTCTTAATTGGTGGGTATATAGTCTCAAATTTCATGCTGGGGTCTAAGGAAACACAGTAGCATTGAGGTTTTATGCATCACAGCTGTGACACTAATAGAAACAAGTATCTTTGTGTGCTGGTGTTCCAACCCCCATCCCCAAAGTTGGAGAGGCACATGTGTATTAACAGTACTTTCGGTGGCAGAAGAAGGAATCATAATTTCACAAAGAACTTTATTTTCTTTCAAATTACATTTGAAGAATGTGGATGATTCTCAGGAGAACCCTCCCCAATACTATTATCAGACACTGGGTTGACTTCCGCAAAGGTAATATACATGAGGGACACCCAGGAATAACCTTAAAGATACACCAGTGAAAAACTCGAAAACGAGAACAAAAACAAAAACTTGTCTCCCTTCTCTACTAGTTGAGTCTAGACATCAGGTAAAGGAAATAAAACAATTCAATTTTGTGTTATAAAGAAGTAAATGCTGTGAGAGAAAAAAGTGTCTGGAGTCTGGGGGTTCAGTTAAGATTGTAGTTCTCAATGAAGTCAGGGAGGCCTCACTGAAGTGGAACACTTGGACAAAATGTCAGGGAGCCAATGGAGCAGGTGATGCAAGCATAGAGCGTAAGAACATCCAGGTATGAGTAAGCACACACAAAGACCCTATGCCAGCAGGTGCAAAGGCCCTGAAGCAGCAGGTGCAAAGGCTCTGAGAATGGCATATTTGGAGGTTTAAGACCTGACACATAACCTTGAACACAGAAGGAGCATTAAACATATTGGATTGAATCAATAACATTAGGCTTCAAGATACTTAAAATGTTTTCTAATACCTTATGATCAAATTCAAACATATTGTTTTTCCCCCATAAGTAAAATGCTTGAATTTGACATGAATATTAAAAAAAATATTGGTTCGTATAGTGAAAATAGACTATATGCCTATTGTGTAGGATTCCATATCACTTCAAACCTTACTTTTCCCCCTTAGCTTTTCACACCAATGATTTAAAAGGTTGTAACTTTCTCTAATAATTAGTTGTGAATTGTGTTTGCTAGGAGTGTAATTGGTTGTGAAATTGCACTCTTTTTTTTTTTTAATTTTATTTATGCTTCATCGAGAAAAGGATTCACTGGTTCCTTCTTAATTTTTTGCTGTGTTGAATGGTTTGACCCAGAAGAGGAAGAGAAAATGCCTGAAAACATTACACACAAAAGGTCATTTGTTCTCTTGCCAGCTCCCTGGTGAAAGTTCAGTGAGTAAATAACACTTGAAAGCAAAATCCCCCCTGCAAAATAATCACTGATAATGGAAATTTCCAAAAAAGTATATATTAAATGGATACCGAATTCTTTCAAATAATAACGTAATGCTGCCCTTTCAAATTAGGATGCATCTTTCTTATAAATCTACAATTCTAGAAGATTCATTCCCCAAAGGTCTTTGTCTTGAGGCTAGCTCTATGACATTGAGAAGCTTGTCTTTGCCTGGTTCTCTTCTGCTGGTGTAGGAGCTCTGAGGAGTGGAGACCCGGTTTCTGAGTGGGTATGGAGACAGACCCTTGTTTCTCCGATCACTGTACTGAGAGAACAAGTGGCCGTGTTCTTCGTGGATATAATGGGGACAAATCACACACCAAAAGGACAGTCAGTTCTGAAAATGCCTGAGTGCCTCCCTGCTCCTTTCAGTCTCCACACTGATTGGCCTTGGGTTCAGAAGCCTGAAGGTGAATTATCCTGTTGGGTTCAGATGAGCACAATTAGCCAGCAATTTAAGCATTTAAGTGGATGTGAACTTGGACTCGAGTATACCCAATGTGTAAACTAATTGTAGTCATTTTATCTAGCCGGTTCTAAAATTATCCTCAAAAATGGACGTACTTGTTCCCACAAGTTTTTGTGAAATAGCCACTGTTCAGTCTAGGAGAGTATCAGCCTCTTAGAAGGTCTGGTTAAATCCAAAGACGTTTGATCTTGTTTGATGCAAAATTCATCAGCTTTAAAGTTAGAATCTTTGAGTTGGAATATGAACCCTGGCATTTAGTAAATACAGCATTTAGGAAATGTCACCTACCTGACAAGGTGAAGTTCAAGTGACCTTGGCAATGTTCTCAGTGTTCTCTCAAACTGGACACTCAACTTATTTGCTATATATCTGGCACTGGGAGGTGCAATAAAATGTCATATGCTTCTTCCCAAAAAAGCACCTTGTGAAGATAATTGGGAGAGAATTTCAAGGATAATTATGACTGTGAACCAGAAAAAATACTTCAGTGTCAAGTGTAGAATATGTAATTTTGAACCCCAAAGAGAGAGAGTTTATGCCAGATGGACAATTCCTAGAAATTTCTCTCTCTGGAGATGAGACTTGACTTATGGAATGTCAAAGATAGGAGAAGCATTGAGTCTGTCTGGTCCAGCTTCTCACAGGCCAGATGTTGGAAAGTACACTGACCCTTACAGCCACAAATTAATGGGCCCAACTACAGCTGAGACCTAAGCTCTAGACAAAGTAATTCTTGTTGTTACAGTAGAGAAACTCATGTGGCTTAAAATTTAAAACTCAGGGCCCAAAGCTTAGACAAAGTAATATCTTCCTCTTTACTTCATCATGGATTCATCGGGCAAGCACTTTGAGTGTGTGTTTTGTTCTATGTACTACCCTGGGTCTTGGGAACCAGGTTTTGGGCAGAATTCACACAATGCACTGATAACACATATCTAGCATCCTAGTCGGTGATATACACAGTGAGTTCTTATTTTTTTTTAATATTTTTTTCTTGGTGGCAGCAGAGTGACAGGGTTGGGATGGGCAGGTAAGACAGTGAAGAGCTGTCTGGAGAGTTGTCATTTGTACAGATAACTAAATTATAGATGATAAGGAGCTAGCTGTGGCTGGAAACAACATGGCCAGCGGAAGGAATGCCCAGATCAGTAACTCTGAGGAAGGGGACGTTTGATTGGATGGAGAAACAACAGAGAGGACAGGTTGGCTGGCTTTTCTCAGGGAGAAAAGAGGAGGGGAGAATGATGAGAGGTGATGTCATGTAATACGTGATGAAAGCATAAGGGTGGGGGGGATTTGGAGGCATAAGGAGAGGACGCAGACGTTCAGAGGGCTCCGGGTCTCTGGACAAAGGTATAGAGTTGGGGATTAGGCATTCTGTGACTATTCACCGTCTTCCTCTTCATAGAAGTTGGCACCTCAGTTTGGTAAAGCACGTCGTTTCGGACAAAAAGAAGAAGAAAACATAATGATTACCACAGGCAACTTAAAGCATCATAAATGTGATTCAACCCAACTTCATTTTTATTTATTTATTTTCGTGTTTATTTAAGAGATAGAGCAAGCACTAGGAAGAGCAGAGGGAGAGGGATAAGCAGACTCCCCACTGAGCACGGTACCCCACGCGGGGCTCAATCTCAGAACCCTGAGATCGTGACCTGAGTGGAAATCAAGAGTTGGATGCTTCAACCGACTGAGCCACCCAGGAGTCCCAACCTAACTTCATTTATAAAGTTTTGTCTACTTGTACTGCAGTTAGCCCATCTGTTCATTTTTCCTTGACATGCATATCCCTCCCTCGTGATTTTATGAAGACATTTAGTAGCTGATAATTTGGGTGGGAGGGATGAGTCACGCTCACACGGACATCACCAAAAGCAGGAGAAAGCCACCCAGGATCACTGTGTCAGAGCCCCTCTGCCTCCTTGGGCACGTTGCTGAGTCAGCAAGGGCTGATTTCCAGGCAGCACGTCCATAGTTGGGTTGAATATTGAACATCAGAGCGTTCTAGGGGGATTTTACTTACCATGGTACGGCCTAGAGGAGAGGCCAAGAGTTTTACATTACAGGATTCAGCCAGCTGTGGTGCAAAATACCATTAGCTGATTCAAAAAAAGTAAACAAAACAAAACAAAAAACCCCAAACAAACAAAAAACAAAACACCACTACACTGGTACATTTTATGTGAAGCTTTTCCAGGACTGCCAAGTGTTAGACCCTGAATTCGACGGAGAAGAGGATTTCTGAGCTCTGCCCTCGTGCCTTTCCAAGTGTTGCCCCATCTTTGTTGGAGAACCTTTCTCCCCCTCCATGGAAAATTGACAATGGCTGCTCATTTGGAAAGAGAATGGATTATGTAGTTGAGAAGTAGAATCACGTGTTGTTCTCCTACAGAGAAAAAATCCTTTGTGAAAGTTGAAAAGTGGACATAGGGTTTTTGGTTTTTTTTTTTTTTTAAGATTTTATTTATTTATGACAGAGAGACTCGGCGAGACAGGGAACACAAGCAGGGGGTGTGGGAGAGGGAGAAGCAGACTCCCAGCAGAGCAGGGAGCCTGATTCGGGACTCGATCCCAGGACTCTGGGATCATGACCTGAGCCAAAGGCAGACACTTAATGACTAAGCCAGGCAGGCACCCGTGACATAGGTGTTTTCATTTATTTTCTCTGATGACCATTCTTCATCTTACCCTTGGGGATGATCAGGATAGTATTATAGTTCGTCAAACAAGATCACAATTTATTTTATTCGCAGTTCTTTTCTGATTCAAATGTGTGTGCACATACCAGGAACGCCTTCCTTACTTTGATTGAAGCGGAGCCTGTGACTCACTGTCTCCTCTGCTTGTAGGTAGGACACAATTGGAAGGATTTTCATCCTAGTTCCTCATGTTTTTTTCAGCTGTAAACTTAGTTCGCACAACTGTTGACTTTTCTGTTAGGAAGTAGGAAATTTTTGTATTTCGGTGGCTTTAAAACAATTATGCAGTGGTTAAAGTTGACTTTGAAATGTACAATAAGTGACTTTTACTCTAGTGGGGAGGGATCGCCCCCAGTCTAATAGGAAGAAACCAACAAGCAAGCAAACAATGTCGGGGGCACTTTAGCCACTGCTGACAGCACCCTGCCTTCTGGCTGTCCTCTCCTCTGCCCCACCCACAGCAAGGAAAGGAAGATCGCAAGAAGCTACGGTGTCTGGCAATTAGCAAACTTTAGGTCGCCTTGTATTAATCAGGGTGGCTTGGAGGTGGACCTGGCCCCAATATTATTGCAAGGGGTAGAAAGAGCAGGACCTGGCAGGGAGGAGGCAGCACCTGGGTGGAGAGGCCGTGGGGTTGGTGTCGCTGAGCTGAGACCATTCCAGGTGTAGATGCGATGCAGGCTGGTACGTAAAACCTTGTCATTCAGAAACCAGCGACAGCGTGGTACAACCTTGTAGTGTTCAAAAACCACTAGTCTGGGACCTAATTTCTATATATTTATTGAAGTCTTGATTTGATGTTGAACTTTCTTCTCGTTCAAATCCATGCATATTTTATGTCAGGAGTTAAGCAAGTATTTGGAGAGCACCACTACTTGCTGTGGGCTGAGACCAGAAGACAGGAGGGGCTGAGAGCCAAGGGAAGAGGTGTTTTCTCTGGCACCGTTAAGACAACTTGTCTCTCCAGGATAACTTCTTCCAAATCGATGTGTTCAATGTACTTTGTCTTTGCCTCCTAAGGCAGCAAGATACAGGGAAAAGATGCTCCACTTTGGAGTCTTTGTTGAATACTTAACTGGCAAAGATAATCTGTTTCCAATGCTGGGCTAGCTCATGAACCAGAAAATTACAGTAATAATAGTATCTTCCCTTTGTAAACTACTTCCTGTCTCCTGCACACTGTGCTCAGTGCTCTACATACTTAGTATACTTTAACTCGATTAATCTCAATCACAATGCATGAGGCAGGTGCCATAGTGTAAAATGAGAAAACCTAGGTCAAGAAGTGTGGAAACTCACCAGTCACTGGGCTAGTAAATGGAGGGTCTAGGGTTCAGAACAAAGCAGTTTGCACTTCAGAAATCAACCTAAACAGTAGTTACATAGCCTTGGGCAAACCATATAATTTCTTTGCATTTGTTTCTTTAGCTATTATTTTTAAAAGGCTCCCTGTTGTGGCTGTTGTGTTAAATAACGCATGTGAGCGCTGGCAGCTCGGTCTGGGAGACTAGGTAGTAAGGTCTGTTTACACTACAACTCCTTTAATTGGCAGGTGCTCATCTGAAGCTCTAATATTTCTAGAGCATTTCGATGTCCCCTTGAATAGATGGATGTGAATCTGGCGAGACGATGTGATAAATAAGACTCGAATCCTGATACAGTCACCCAAACTGGAATATATGTAAGAGTACAAGGTATAGAGGGTATAATGGATACATGTACACATACGTGTTTGCATATTTTTTTTATTGTGGGTCCCAAATTACATCCTTAACCCATTTGTGACTTTGACCTGTTGAATTTTCTCTCAAGTCTCTTTTTTATTATTTATTATTTTTTATTTTTTTAAGTCTCTTTTTTAGGAAGCTTCTTAAAAAATAATTCGAGGGACACCTGGGCGGCTCAGTGGGTTAAGCAGGTGACTGTTGATTTGGGCTCAGGTCCTGGTCTCAGGGTCCTGAGATTGAGCCCCACATCAGGCTTTGCTCTCAGTGGGGGGTCTCCTTGAGATTTTCTCTCTATCCCTCCCCTCTCCCCCCCCAAAATAAATCTTTAAAAAAATAATTCTGCTTTGTCATCTTTTATACCACCTATGACATTTTGAGGTTAGGTAGATCCTCATAGAAGTTCACTCTACCAAACTTGGATCCTTCAGGTATCTAACATTGCATGCGTGTTTTTACTTGTGATATAATTTATGTAGAAATATATTGATAACTTAGAGTATGTCACTATTATTTCCTAGTTCTGGGATGGCACTGTCAGAGTTTTTGAGTCTCGGTCCATCCCTTCTTAGCATGTACTCTTTGGGAAATTATTTAGATTCTCTGCCCTTGATTTGCCTCCCTGTAAAATGGAGATAATTAGTCACCAAATAATTAAGGTTGTTATGAATAATAGAATGTATACACCTGACATGTAACACTCCCCTGTCTATATTAGCTAATATTTGTAATTATTATAAAGATATTTATCATCATCCTTATTCTCATTTTTAGAAAATATGAAAAGTTTATTGGAAAGAATATAATTAGTAGAGAAATCCTATATTTAATTGCTAAAAGTGTGTATCTTAGAATTTTGATTTTCTCAGTTATAAAATTGGAATAATAATACTTGCCTGACTACACATTAGATTGTTCCATGAAATCGTAATAGGACTGACTCTGTAGCCAATATACTGTGGTTGCCTGTGGAAACACAGAACGATACTGGTGTTGGATCAAAGGTGAGGCTAGGAGGAGAGGAGGAGTAGGAGGGAGGGGCAGTCTACTTAAAGAGAAATTAAAGGAGATTTTCGTGAAGTCTCAGATGTAGGCAGGTAGAAACTTGGGACTCCGGATGTAACTGAGGCAAAATATTAAAAAATGGTGGCCATATTAACATGGAAAATTTCTCTCTGCACCTACTTGGAAAATAGAAAATGCTTTTTATAAACAGGCATGGTTGAGGTAATAAAGATGATAATTTATAGTGGGGGAGGATTTCTTATCTTCTGTCCAGAAGATCTTGAATTTCCACTGGTACTTTCTCTAATGAGATGATATAAAATGCAGGCATAATTATGGAGCAGGGATGTGCACATCAGCCTGGCAGAGACGCAAAGCCTTGGAAACGAAAGGCATCAAACTTTGTATCTGCTTCCTGAAAGGCATAGGAAACCCTACAGGGGAGGAGGGAGAAAAAAGCGAGCGAGCATCACGGTTCAGCATCTGTCATTTTCCAGCAAAACGGAGAACAGTGGAAAGCGATTTGGAATGGTCACATATGAACACACAAAATTAAAAATCTTTTTTTTCAGAAAGCAGTTTGTTACATTGATGGTTTCATTTTTACTCTTGTCAGTTTCTCAGTAAAGCCTGTTCCCTTTAACGTTTCCTGACAATTCTTCCAATCTTAAAACCTAAGCTATCTGTCAGAAATCATTATGTCAGCCATATATCGTGCTATGTGATATTTTGCATTTATATGGGGTCTTTCAATCAATAACAAAAATAGAGTGCTTTAAAGACCATTCTTAGAGAGTAACAAAAAGAAGTCATAGTTTAAGACTAAGTGGCTTTCCATATTTTACGGAGAGCACTGGGGAAATTTAATAAATGCCACAGCATGGGGTTCCTGGCTGTCGGTCTGGGCAGTGTGTTGGAATCTGGGAATTATAAAATGCAGTGTTGACGGGTGTCTTAGCCGTCATCCAGGTCAGTGTCCCCCCATGATGGACTGTGCTGCTGGTTCTCAGAGTGTGCTCCTGCCACATCAGTTAAGTGTCAGCTAGGGATGCTTTAGAAATGCGTATTTGCAGATCCTACAGAAACTTTGTGTAGGGGGCAGCTATCTGTGTTTTAGCAAGCCCTCTGAGTGATTCTGATGCACACCATAGCTTGACCACCACTGGGCTCGATTTTAATTTTTCTTACCTATCCCAGGGAGTTTCTTTTTCTTTTCTTTTCTTTCCTTTTTTTTTTTTTTTTTAAGATTTATGTATTTATTTGAGAGAGAGAGCGAGAGAGCATTTAAACAAGCTGGGGAGGGGCAGAGGGAGAAGGAGAAGCAGACTCCCCTTGATGGGGCTCGATCCCAGGGCCCCCGAGATCAGGACCTGAAGCGAAGTCAGATGCTCCACTGACAGCCACGAGGCTACCTTCCCAGGAGGTTCCTTACTGCAGAATGCTGTTTCTCTTCTTTCTTTTTCTCTTGGCACTTGAGGGAAGGGCGACGCTGTAAACTCCATTGTGTACAGAAGCACCAAGCACAGTGGCAAAATGAAGATACTACTTTTAATATACTTCTTAGAGCACCTTTGAGTGACTTGGGAATCTCTGACAAAAGTAGCCTTCTTCAGATTTTAACAGTACAGATGATTGTCTCCCTCCCCTAATTCACAGCACTCTGATTCTCCTAGAACTTCTAGGGGGTGTTTATGGATATTTTCTTGAGCCTCATACTGTTGAGAAAGAACCTTCATATCTTGATGAGATGAGTCAACCCTACATCCCTTCGCCTGTCTTGCATCTGGATTAATATACTTCGAGGCCTGGCAGGCAGAGCCTGAGCGGCCCTTTGTTTTCCCCTATCCAGCAAATACAAACCCACCCATGACTCCCCTGTAAGCCTACGTGTAGTGTTCTGAATTCCTAATGCATGCTTTCAAATGCTGAGTATGGACCAAATAAGAATGAACACATATTTAATCACTAAAAGTAGATTGCCATTCTTGAACTCTGAATAATATGTAAATTGTTCTTTTGATTGGTTTAAATTGGTTTACTTAGATTCATTATAATTCTCCCATAAAATAATTGTAATGGTTCTTTTGCAAACAAATCAGGTGCATGTTTTTCATCAGCGACCATGAGAAGACACAACGAGGATCTTCTGCTGGAGATAGAAGCCAATTTTTCGTGAATCTAATAAAACTTAAAGTCAGAGCCTCTCACTTGCACAGGCACTTTCCAAAACCCAGTGTTTAACTTTGCACTAGTAATTTTGTATTCTCTAACCACAGCAGTGTTCCCCAAATGGTGTAAGCTTCAGGACCCACAAAATCTAGAGCCTTCTTTGGCTAATGGAGTCTTAGGTACTGTCAGTGGATGGAAATGCTTTACATGTTGAACCAGGTAAAAGCTTTTCCATTATGTTCAATGAACATTGCATCAAAATGAGCTCCTGTGGCAGCTTTAAAGCAGATATTGTTTCTGGGTAAGCCCCTTGACAGTTGCTTCTGGCCTGAGATTAGCATCAGCCTGGGTTGTCAATCACTGCCTTAGCATTTTAGATTACCTTTCTCTTGAATAGCAATAGACAAGAAGCACCCCAGCAGCTTCCTGTGATATTAGGCAGTGGAGTTTGGATTCACACACCAATAACTGTAAGTCTCTGGATGCTTGCAGAACAAGAACATCTTGACTTTCGGTCAGTTTTGGCTCCAGGAATTCAGAAACACTTTCTATTTAAAAAAATTAAAAAACCAAAGGGAAAGCATCTTGATTCAATTCCGAAATCAATGCCAAAGGCTGATAGAATAGATCCGTCTTGTTTGTGTGGCTTACATTTCTGATGTCTCAGAATGACAGCGTGATTTACATCTTCATTTTAGTGAAAGAATTGTTTTTCATCATTGAAGGAGACCCCCCTCCCCCGCAAAAAAATGATTCAATTGTAAATCTGACCCAGTTGAAGTAGGTTTGGATGTTATAACTAATTCTAAGATTCCTAATGGGAGGGTTCACGATGACTATGGCCTTTTGTGGCTGGCATTTGAAAAGTTGAAATGTTGCCAGCAATGCTTTTAAATCACTCACTTGTATGGAAGGGAAGTTATGACAGAGAAATAAACTGTGTGGTATCTCTACCTAATAGCGGGGGTGGTAACACTCAACCTTCTGGCACTGTGTGTGTGTCAATACTTAGAGCTTTGAGGCTCATTTGGTTGAGGGCTTTAGATTCACTGTCTTTTTTCTCAGCTTTATTATTAAGGAGTTGTCATGTTGTCCAAGTTCATTAATCTCTCCGAGTCTCAGTTTCTTTGTTGAACTTGTAGGATGATCCCTGGTGTACCAACTGTAATAAAACAAGCATACAAAACAGACTTTATAGATCTTTCAGTGAAACAGTGTTGCATGCATGAGATCAGGTAGGGGGATCTGGGTTGAAAATGAAGTACCTTTTGTCTGGTACAGCAGAGTGAAGACGAGTGCTGTCAGGCTTGACTTGATTGGGGCAGTGACTGTGAAGGCAGGAGATACAACAAACCACCATATAACGTTATGGATGATCCAGTCACTTAGAGGAATAGATGGCATTCGGTCTCAGTGCTTTCTTTTCAGAGCTGGTGCCTCATTAAATTTCCTACCATCCGTGGCTTGATTTCCTGCTATTTGGGGGGAGCTGTGGATCCCCAAAGGAGCACTATATATGGGGAGGCAGGTAGTACTGGGAAAAGAAGCCGAGCTTTAGAAATTTATGAAAATACAGGCTGCCTGTATTTTGCAAAGTGCCCAGCGACTGTGACACCAGCAAAGAGTTTTGCTTTTTTCAGTGATAAGAGGGAGCACAATTTAAGATTAAAGTGCTTCTCCTGGCCTTCTTTCTGCAATTTTATTTACTCATTCACTGTGAAGCTAGCCTCTTGATAAGGTCCCTCCAGAAAGTAATCTTCGACTATAAGATTGAGATAAGAGCAAGACTACACAAGAGCAAAGCACACAGTTTGGGGTGTGCGCCGAGGCTCTGCTAATGTTTTGTGATTGTTTTTTAATTACCCAACAGCTTGCTACAAAAACTGAAATCTCTACCATAGGAATCACTTCTTGGATCGAGATATTCTTTCCAGCACACCACAGAAAAAATGTTTTATATTTGGCCTGGGGTGTTTTAACATTAACTTGCTCAGTTAGACTTAATTCTTCTTTTTCTGGAGGTAGATAGAACTCATTGTGGTTCATTCCATTTCTCCTGGACTGCCAGGAAAACTAGGGTAAAGCGAATATGTAAAAACTGCATTAGAGACTCCTAACTCTACAGAACACACTGAAGATCTCCAGAGGGGAGGTGGCAGGGGGGGCACATGTCGTGAAGAGCACGTGGTGAGGTATGGAAGTGTTGAATCACTTTATTGTATACTTGAAATTAATATTATGCTGTATGTTAACCACCTGGAAGTAAAATAAAAATTTAAAAAGCCAAGAAAGCCCTGTACTGAATGATAATCATAACAAGAACTTTTACATGTGTGTAACCCTCCACTTCTCCTAGATGAGCCCACAATGGCCTTTTTAATTTTTCTGAACCCAAGACTGTTCTTCAACTCTTAAAGGATTGAACAACTTTGAGAAAGGGGCCATTTCGGAGATTAATAGTACTTAATTCTAATATATCAACACTAGTCATAAGAATAATTTTTAGTGAATTTTTTTTAAGATTTTGTTTATTTAGTTGACAGAGAGAGAGACACAGCGAGAGAGGGAACACAAGCAGTGGGAGTGGGAGATGGAGAAGCAGGCTTTCCGCAAAGCAGGGAGCCTGATACGGGGGGCTTGATCCCAAGACCCTGGGATCATGACCTGAGCAGAAGGCAGATGCTTAAGGACTGAGCCACCCAGGTGCCCCATTTTAGTGAATTTTGTAAATAATCTAGTTTTTCATTAAAACTGTATTTCAGTAAGATATTTTATAGGTAGACTATATATAAAAAATAGAGGTCCACTGTTATGAAAAGAATACAATAAAGAAGAATGTAACCATAGAACCTTGGTAATACCAAGTATTAACATATGTCACGTATTTGACTAAAATTTTACATCACAAAGTAGTTAGTAGTATTTCTGTATTATAGGTGAGAACACAGTGGTTTTGAGGGGTTAAGTGACTTGCCCATAGTCAAACCTTTTGTTAGGAGTGAAGTTGAAATCTGAATTTATGCACCCTGGCCTCAGAACTATAATCCTCAAACACAGCATTTTACATAAATTCGACCCAAATTCATAACTCCCTGTAAACAGTCTTCAAGACATTATAAATATTTGTATGTATGTGCATATATAATTGTATAAAATTATGTATGTATATGAGATCTTACTATATATGAATATATGTTATATCTAATTTTATGAAGAGATAGATATAAATTTCCTAGAACATCCTTTACGTATCCATTTATATGCTGTGAGATGGGTTTTTTTGGGGGAAGTGCTAGTAGGAGGACCAGTGGGCAAATGATATATACCCATTTTGTATTTTGGCGCATTCTCCTGAGCAGCCAAACAGAAAGTTTGAGCAACTGTATCTTCCTGCCAATGATCTCAACATGCAGGATCCCATTCCTAAATGTCCTTTTCAAAATTAGTTTATATCAATAATTTTTAACCTTGGCCAGTGTAATTATGGAAGTTGGAGTTATTTTCATGTTTATTGTCTTCTGTGTCCAGGGAATTGATAAATTTAAATTTTTAAGTAGATTTGTGATCAAAATGGATATATTTTTACGACTGAATGTTTAGAATCCCATGGTATTAGCAAATTTGATGGCACCTTTCTACTTTACTTAATACTGCTCACTTGAAAATTCAGTGCCTTTTTAGAAAATAGATATATCATGCTTGAATCCTATAAAGTTTGCTACCAACAAGTTTAAGACAATATCTTAAAGTTCCAGGTACCCTCCAGTGTTTCTCATGAAAAGGTAAATGTGAAGACATATGAACTTTCAAATCAGTCATTTTACCACTCTGAAATAGCACTAATTTTGTTTGGTCTTCCTGCAGTTATATACATTTATTTTTGTGTGTTAATGGAAGCCTCAAGTGAGACGCTACCATTGAAATGTTGACTATTCAAGGGAAAACAGGCACATTATTGACATTTCATCTTTTTTTTTAAGATTTTATTTCTTTATTTGAGAGGGGGAGAGAGAGAGAGAGAGAGAGAGAGAGCACACAAGCAGGGAGAGGGGCAGAGGGAGAAACAGGTTCCCCCACTGAGCAGGGAGCCCGATGTGGAACTCGATCCCAGGACCCTGGGATCATGACCTGAGCTGAAGGCAGATGCTTAACTGGCTCAGCCATCCAGGCTCTCCTAGACATTTCATCTTGATAGGGGATAGAGATAAGAACTTTTGAGTTTTCCCATTTCTATCACTCTTACCTTTTACATATGGATGTTGAGAGCCTGTCAGGTTTACAGAATAAGATATTTGGAAAATTATGCCCTCCTATAAAAATATTCAAGACTTGATGTCAGTGCATTTGTTTCTTTTAGTTTCGATTAGCAAGGTTTCTTCGGGTTCCATCACTCATTTCCATTTGCCTCATCTACGCTTTATCTTTGGTCACTCGCTCTGTTCCCATCCTGTGTGTTTCCTGCTTCCTGGGTTGTCTTTCTTCTTCTTTTTTTTTTTTTAAGATTTTATTTATTTATTTGACACAGAGAGAGAGATCACAAGTAGGCAGAGAGGCAGGCAGAGAGAGAGGAGGAAGCAGGCTCCCTGCAGAGCAGAGAGCCCAATATGGGCCTCAATCCCAGGACCCTGAGATCATGACCTGAGCTGAAGGCAGAGGCTTTAACCCACTGAGCCACCCAGGCGCCCTGGATTGTCTTTCAATATATTCAGTTGACATCTGGATTTTTCTACTTTGGTTTATTAGTGGAGATGCTAAATCACTTGGAATTTTTTTGAGTGACTGTCAGGCCACACTAAAATGGGCAGATTTGGTGCTGCTTATGATTCTTCTATCATGTTCACTTGTAAGATATAAAAACCATCTAGAGGCTTATGAGTTATATAGTCTGTTATATTCCTCTTCTAGAGAGTTGTTGAAAGAGTGACACAGTGCCCTTCATTCCTAGTCTCTTCTTTCCATGTTTCTTTCAAATTTTATGATAGGTTCTAATAGAGAAATCCAAGCATAATTCACCTAGATTATTGGTAAGTGTCAATTCTGATAAAAATTGCCTTTTCACTCTGTAATCTTACCTTTAACTGGCCAAGTTAATAACCTGCGTTTGTTTTTTTTTAAGATTTTTTTAAAATTTTTATTTATTTGACAGAGAGAGAGAGAGATCACAAGTAGGCTGAGAGGCAGGCAGAGAGAGAAGAGGGAAGGAGGCTCCCCGCTGAGCAGAGAGCCCGATGTGGGCCTCGATCCCAGGACCCTGAGATCATGACCTGAGCCGAAGGCAGAGGCTTTAACCCACTGAGCCACCCAGGCGCCCTAACCTGCATTTTTTAAATGTGATTATTGGCTTGGGAAACTCTACTGTTTGAAGTTTTGTTTCACGCTTAGAATTCTTTCTGGAGATCAAGATAGTCCTTTTCAATTATCAAAGATAATCCCCATTAGCAATTTTGCCTATTCCCCCCACCTCCTCTGGCAACCGTCAGTCTGTTCTCTGTGTTCATAGGTCTGATTCTGCATTTTGTTTGTTTATTCATTTTTGTAAGATTCCATAAATGGGTGAAATCATATGATAGTTGTCTTTTTAGTTTGACTTACTTCACTTAGCATTATACCCTCTAGGTCCATCCATGTTGTCACAAATGGCATGATAGCATTCTTTTTATGACTGGGTGATATTCCTCTGTGTGTGTGTGTGTGTGTGCGTGTGTGTGTGTGTGTGTGTGTGTGTATATACATACATACATATCACATTTTCCTTTTCTGTTTGTCTATCAGTGGACCCCTGGACTACTCCCATCTCTTGGCTATTGGAAATAATGCTGCAGTAAACACAGGGGCGCACAGATCTTTTCAAAATAGTGTTTTTGTTTTCTTTGGGTAAATACTCAGTAGTGAAATGGCTGAATTAGGGTAATTCTATTTTTAATGGTTTGGGGACCTCCATACTCTTTCCACAGTGGCTGCACCAGTTTGCATTCCCACCAACAGGGCACAAGGGTTCCTTTTTCTCCACATCGTCGCCAATACTTGTTGTTTCTTACTGTTATGATACCAGCCACCCTGATAGGTGTGAGGTGATATCTCATTGTGGTTTTGATTTGCATTTCCCTGATGATGAGTGATGTTGAGCATCTTTTCATGTGTCTGTTGGCCATCTGGATGTCTTCTCTGGAAAGAGGTCTCTTTATATCCTCTGCCCATATTTTCGATTGGATTGTTTGCTTTTTGGCATTGAGTGGTGTTGAGCTATCTATATAGTTTGGATATTAATCCCTTATCAAAGATATCATTTGCAAATATCTTTTCCCATTCAGTAGGTTGCCTTTTTTTTTGTTGATGGTTTTCTTTGCTGTGCAAAAGCTTTGTATTTTGATGTAGTCCTAATAGTTTATTTTTGCTTTTGTTTCCCTTGCCTTGCAAATATCATTTTTATGGAACAGAATTGAGCTTTTGTCCAACACTTACCCACATTACTTTATTGTCTTTAAACAGCATTTTTTTTTCTTTCATAAGAAAGAAAAAGATTAACTTTGGAAGCCCAGTATTTCCCATTAAATACAGAAAATCACATTCTCTTTGTATACTTTAGAACTGCAGTCTTTCTAAATGAACTCACTGTAAATAGGATTTATGCCTTTCGCTTTTTTTTAAATTTTGCATTTTAAAAAATACACCAAGCAGAGTGAGATGATTAAACTTTCACCTTCTTGACACACAGGATGGTGCCTCTCCTATTTCTTTTCTCTCTTTTTAAAATATTTTATTTATTTATTTGACAGAGAGACAGTGAGAGAGGGAACACAAGTGGGGGGAGTGGGAGAGGGAGAAGCAGGCTTCCTGCTGAGCAGGGAGTCCGATGTGAGGCTGGATCCCAGAACCATGTAATCATGACCTGAACCGAAGGCAGATGCTTAACTGACTGAGCCACCCAGGTGCCCCAGCAGTGATCCATTTCATAATTTGAACATTTGTCCATTCAGGTTTTCATTCTTTCAAAAACGAATGCATAGAAGGTCAAAAGAATAGAATTTGAAAGGCATGGGCTTTAAAATGAGGTAGTTTATTCAAATTCCAACTCAAATGCAGGAATTCAAGCAAATTTCTTAACTTTTCTGAGTCTCACTTTTTTCCTGTCTGTGAAACACTAAGATCACTTTGAAGAGGCATTTGTCACGTGATCTTTGATACTGATGTTTATGTTTCTTTCTTTATTTGTCCCCATCAGTAAACAGAAGCACTGGTCCACCAGCAGTCTGGACCAAAACCACAGAGTTACCGTTGATTTCTCTTTGTTCTCTTAGCACATGAAACCCAGTCCACCAAAACACGTTGTCAGTACATCTCCTTTCCTCCACCTCCCGAGCATTCTATGCAAACCCAAACCGTCTTCTGTACCCAGACCACTGGTTGGTTTTCCCTCAGCTCCGCCTTCACATAGTAGGTGGAGAAATCCTTTTAAACAACCTCATTCAGGTACTACAGTCTTAGTTCCTGCTTCAAACCCTGCTGGTTATTCCATTCAGACTCAAATACCTTCAGTGACTTAGGAGTTTCAGTGTCTCTGCTCCTCCTGCCTACATAACACTCCCTTATGCTACCCCCACACTTACTCCTTATTCTTGTTTTTGTTCCTTGCTTCAAGGCCCTTGCACAAAATATTTCCACCACTTGCAATGGTCTCTCTTAGGATCTTCTCATAGTTCGCTTCTCATCATTCATTTCTGCGTTTCATTATCTTGGCTTCAAAGAGGTCTTCCCTAACCAGCCTGTGTAGAGTACACTCTCCCCAACACATGTCACTCTGTCATTCTTTAATGTATCCCCCTACCCCCCTGTCTCACTTTCCTTGCAGCACCCCTTAATAACTAAAGTCGGTTTCCTGATTTGATTACTGTTATTGTTAACTTCCATCAGCATCACCTGCCCAGTTCACATAATAAATAAAGGATTATGAAGGCAAGTGTTTAGTTTCTCTTGTTTGTGTTGTATATGCAACACCGAGAACAGGGCTCAGCCCGTATTGGGTGCTCAGTATATAAGTGTGGAAATCATAGGTGCTAATAATTTTCTATAAATAACTTGTGTGTGTGTGTGTGTGTGTGTGTTTCCAGGTAACTGTACTACTTGTTAGGAAGGATACAAAGTCAATCAGAAACTGATAGTATCATTGGCAACCTTCTGGCCCAAAAGAGGAGAGAAAGGCGTATTGGACAAACTTATAAGTAGGAGCACAGAGAGGTGCAGATAAAGCAGGGTGGGGGGTGACAAAGTTGTGTTTTTTCCTAAGTGACATACTGCACAGAGTGTGCCATTTACCCTGGTCTTCAATGGTTTAAAATTTCATGAGCAAATTTCATTGAGACAGTTACTAGATCAGTGCTAACTGAGGCAGAAAATAATTTTAATAGTAGTAGGAGAAATTATTCCTTAGGTGCCCTTACGTTTTGCATATATATTCTAAGAGAGGAGAGGCCAACTAAATTTTGCACTGAAGCTTTCATGTTTTGTAGGATTAATTCACAATAATTAATTATTTAATAAAAGTGAGAAACTTTTTCTCACTCTCTTGTTTGAAATGAGCATCCTGTTAGGCTTTGCAAATCTCTTGCTAGTATATAAAGTATAGTTAGAGTTGAAACTAGAATTCCACAGAGCACACTCTATCCCTAACTCTAGCACTTAAGCAGACATTTGTAGTCAAATTACTTTCATTTCCTTTTTTCTTCCACTCAGAAGTAACATTTCCCAGGTATTTTAAGGGAATTAATTAGTTTCCATTAATTAATTTGTTTCCATTATTGCTTTAATAATGCTGTTGCACCTCAGAGTTACTCATTGTAATGGTGTGGACCTTGTTTGCCAAATGCAATACAATAGCCTTTGTTTGAATAGAATTCTTCTGTTGATGTCAGTCAATTAACTAAAGTGGTTTTTAAATGCCTACCTTGTGAGCCACTTTGTGCCCAGGGCCCTGCAGGGACTCCAGGAGTAGAATACTAGGTTGCTATATTCAAAAACTTTAAAATCTAGTTGGGAAGAAAAGAGTAACTTGTAAGACCATCTAAAATGAGTGCAATATAGTAACTTCTTTCTAGAAATGTCTCCCAAGGCAAGGGAAACAAGAGCATAAACTATTAAATAATAAACTATTGGGATTTCATCAAAATAAAAAGCTTGTGCAGGGCACCTGGGTGGCTCAGTGGGTTAAAGCCTCTGCCTTCGGCTCAGGTCATGATCTCAGGGTCCTGGGATCGAGGCCCACATCGGGCTCTCTACTTGGCAGAGAGCCTGCTTCCTCCAATCTCTCTGCCTGCCTCTCTGCCTTCTTGTGATCTCTCTCTCTCTCTGTCAAATAAATAAATAAATAAAATCTTTCAAAAAAAATAAATAAAAAGCTTGTGCACAGGAAATTAAACGTAACTATGGAATGGGAAAAGGTATTTGCAAATGATGTATCTGATAAAGGGCTAGTACCCAAAATATAAAAAGAACTTATAAAACTCAACACCCAAAACATAAATAATCCAATTAAAAAATGGACAGAAGACAGGAATAGACATTTTTCCAAAGAAGACATCCAGATGGCCAACAGACACATGAAAAGATGCTCAACATCATTCATCATCAGGGAAATACACATCAAAACCACAATGAGAGAACACCTCACACCTGCCGGAATGACTAAAATCAACATCACAAGAAACAACAGGTATTAGTGAGGATGTGGAGAAAGGGGAATCTTCATGCACTATTGGTGGGAATGCAAACTGGTGCAGCCACTCTGGAAAACAGTGTGGGGGTTCCTCAAAAAGTTAAAAATAAAACTACCCTAAGATCCAGCAATCGCACTACTAGGTATTTAACTAATTCAAAGGAATACATGCACCCTGATGTTTATAACAGCATTATTTACAATAGCCAATTTTTGGAAACAGCCCCCGTGTCCTCAGACTGGTGAATGGATAAAGAAGTAATAGATATACACAATGGAATAGTACTCAGCCATAAAAAAGAATGAAATCTTGCCATTTGTAAAAATGCAGATGGAACTAGAGAGTATAATGCTAAGCAAAATAAGTCAGGGAAAGACAGATACCATATGATTTCACTATGATGTGGAATTTAAGAAACAAAACAAGTAAGTGTAGGGGGGGAAAGAGTGAGAGAAAGGGAAACCAAGAAACAGACTCTTAACTCTAGAGAACACACCAATGATCACCAGAGGGGAGGTGGGTGGTGGATGGGGGAAACAGGTGATGGGGATGAAGGAGGGCACTTGTCATGATGAGCACGGGGTGATGTACAGAAGTGTTGAATCACTATATTTTACGCCTGACACTGATATCACACTGTGTGTTAACTAACTGGAATTTAAATACAAACTTTAAGAAAATAAAATGAATGCAATATTTAATTAAGCTTTCATCTGTAGCGTGAATAATGAGTGAGAGGAAAGTCCTGGAGTAAATGATAGAGTTTCACAGAACTCCATTGTCAGATTTCCACTGAATCAGAAGTTTCCATGTTTATCATCATGCCAGGAGGTCTACTCTTGGTTATTTTGTTTCCAAATCTGAATAATCCTTTGGTTTTCAGGAGTTCCTAATAAACCGTAAATAATTCCAGGATTGGCAACACTTACCAGTCAACATTTATGGAGTGTCCAGTGGGGAATAGGAAGGAGTAGAATGAGGAATGAGAGACCAAATTGCTGATGAGTGATTGGTGAATTTAACTAGATATGGCCATATGTTTCATCATTTAATCTTAAGTGTTATGTTCTGAAATAGATTTCATATTGAGGAAATAGGCTCAGAGAAGGGAAAGTACTTGCACCAGTTACCTCAGCACGGAAATGGTAGAGACAGAATTTTCAGCTCTTCTCTCTAAAGCTACTGTCTTTCTACACAGCATCATATAACCCTATTGGATTGAAAAAAAAATTGTAACAACAATGATACAAAGAGGTGCTTTGGGGAGATTTGAATAGTTTCTATTAAATAGTTTTTCTTACTGCATGATTTACCCCAGTGAGCCTATGAATAACCCATGATAGAATGGGTCTTTTTAGCCGTGTACAGTATAAAATTAACATCTGCATTTGATAAAACTTATGGTCTGTGTCTTCAAGAAATTCTCACACTGAGGTGGGATACAGGTAAATGTTATCAATTATAAAACACAAAGTGTCAATAGTAAAATTGAAGAGATGAATTTTTTTTATGATTGTTCTCTTCATTGACACTGAAATTTTCATTTTTTTAAAAGATTTTATTTATTTATTTGACAGAGAGAGAGAGAGAGGGAGAGAGTGCAAGAGGAGGAACACAAGCAGGGGCAGCGGGTGAGGGAGAAGCAGGCTTCCCAGGAGCAGGGAGACCGATGCAGGGTTCGATCCCAGGACGCTGGGATCACCACCCAAACCAAAGGCAGACACTTAAGGACTGAGCCACCCAGGCATCCGTGAAATTCCTTCATTAAAGAGCAGTTTGTTAAGGGAAATAAAACTGAGAGGATTAAAACAGGATTATGTTCCTCTGTACCACTTATAGAAGAATAATATTTAATAGCTAATTCATGTTGTTAAGACATTTTGGTGAAGTTATACAATACTCTAACAATCTCTTTCCCATGTGGATCTAATTTGCATGTTACATTTTCTCAGGGAGTACAAATTTGTTGCTTTGCTTCATTTATTCAAAACTAAAAAATATAGTTTTGATATTGCCTACAAATGACTGAGGTTTATATAGGGGAACTTCCCGATACCTGTGTCATATATGTACTTGCCCACTTTCTGGAAATTCCTCTATAGTCATGCTTACATATGCCAGGGAATACCTAGGAAGATTCAGCACCATATATAAAAAAATATATTATATATATATATATAAGTCTGGAGAGGGAAAAAAAGAGAATATAATATGTTTTTAAATGAGAAATGGATTTATCAATGCTATGATCATCCGTGCTTTAGCTTTGCACCATCCAATATGTTAACTACCTATAGCTACTGAGCATCTGCAGGGTTGGCAATCCCAATGAAGATGTACTATAAGTGTCAAATACCAGATTTTAAAGGCTTACAACATAAGACCCCCCCACACACACGTATAAAGCATTTCATGAATATTTTATATTGATTGCATGTTTAAAAAATATTTTGGACACATTGGTTTAAAGAAAATATGTATTCAAATTTCAGGGGTGCTTGGGTGGCTCAGTTGGTTAAGCATCCAACTCTTGGTTTCAGCTCAGGTCGTGATCTCATAGGTGCTGAGATGGAGCCCAGCGTCAGGCTCCATGCTCAGCAGGGAGTCTGATTTAAGATGACACATATGACTCACGGTATATTTCTACTGGACAGAAATTTTGTAGATGAAGAGACACATCCATTCTTACACCTTGATACTGATTCTTATTGCCTGTAACCTTGAAGTTTAACTATGGCCAGGTCATCTCAACTCACTTAACACAGTCACTATGTGCCTGTCATCCATCAGGAAATGCAAAGATGAAAAAGATAGAGCTTCTTCTGTTCATCTGAATTCCTAGGTAAGACAAGCATCCATTTAACATTAATTCAAGATATGATGAGTAAAGATCCCTAAAAGACAGGTAAAGTGTCTAATGGCTTTAAGGCAGAGGAGAGAAAACACCAAATTTTATTACGGATTTAAGGAGAAAGAGAGAATTTGTTTAGAAGACCAGGCTATCCAGAGGGAATAGCATAAGCAAACCTGAACAGTGGGAAAGGAAAAGTCTATCAGCTAAGTGTGAGTATCCGCCTGACCCAGAAGAGAGACATAGGAAACAAGTAGAAAGGACAGCTGATGTTTGAATTGTGAATACCTTGGAAGCTGAGGTAGAAAACTATTTATCTTGTTAGCCTTATGGGGAACCACTGAAGACTTATAGACATTCCAGAACTGTAGTTTTTTAAAGTTAGTACAAAACGATGGCTTTTGGATTCAGATTGGAAGAAACTACTTAGGAAACTAATTACTGCTGTAGATGTTTGGGCAAACGGTAATGAGGACCCATAGTAGTAAGATACTGGAATGAGGACGGAAGGAAGAAGTGGACATCAGAGTTATTCCTGAGATATATTGTTATCTTGAGGCCGAAAATGGACATGTTCCATGATAGCACATGTACCAGAGTACATGAGTGTACATGTACCAGAAAAAGGAGTAAGATCAACGCATACAGTAAGTCTGCAGAAGGATGGGCTTTAGCTTTAGAATCGATGAAGACCATAAAAGTACTTTCCCTCATGATGACAACCACCATACTCCTACTGATTGCTGGAGGAGTGGTCTGTACCCCAAGTCCCACATGGAAATGTAATGGCCACCTCAAGGGAGTCAGGAAAGTTTGTCTTGGGCTTTTTTGACTATAGCCAAAAAGGGTCAAGATGGACATGAGAATAGACAAAATGACGAATAGACAAAACGGCTCTTCTGCCATGTGAAGGCAGGGCAAAGAAAGCAAAAGTGTCCTGGAGATTAGATCCCAGATTTGGGGTCCAAATAAGCCGTGAATGGTTGGATTGAAAACTTGTTCTTTGTTTCTTTGTAAGGTGATCGGAGGTGGTGGGATGGGGGTGTGTGAGAGGCGAGTGCTGTGTGTTGGCCATCCCAGCAATGGCACAGTTTCGTTTGCTTTCTCCCTTCATGTCTAGTGAAGTTTTCTTCAGGTATTAGCTTTCTTCAGCTGTGCTAGAGCCTCTCAAGAAAAGTAGTTCTGTCCCTGCTTAGTTCAGAGTTATAAACTGTTAAAAATAACTCTGTTTAAGTATCTCCAACACGTGGGACACCTGGGCGGCTCAGTCTGTTGAGTGTCTGAGTCTTGATTTTGGCTGAGGTCATGATCTCATGTGTCGTGGGATGAAGCTTCCCGCCCCAGGGCTCTGCCCTCAGTGGGGAGTCTGCTCAAGATTCTCTCCCTCTGCCCCTCCTCCAACTGGAACACACACACTCTCTCTCAAGTAAATAAATAAATCTTAAATAAAAAGAATCTGAGCCCAGGTGTACAAAGAAAGTAATTTTCTTACTCATAATAGATAGTATTTGTGCTATTTCACCCACATAATGTTTGCATTTTTTAACCAATTTAAATATTAGTAACAAAGTAGAGATAGTGGATGATATATATTCCTAATCTTAGGGGAATTCAATGAATATATTTAAATTTGTAGCACCTGTCTCAGGCATGAGGAAAAGGATGTACCTATAGTCCCTGTCCTCAGCTTACATCATTATTCACGTCTCAGAATAGGCTAAGCATTTCTCAAGAGAAACATAGTCATTGAGGTGTGGTGTGTTGTATAAATATGGATATGAAAGTCAACTCTTTGATTAATCCACAAATTCTGACCTCAAATCACTGAAAAGGTGCTCACTTTGTCCTTCAATGCTCATTTCATAAGTCGTTGCTTGCAGAGGTCTCCTTTTGTCATCAGAGTAATGTAGGAGCTGCTTTCTCCTAGTTGGAAAATTCCTATAATTTAACTCTACTTCTAACAAATATAAAAACCATGCGCTTCATTTCCAGAAGGAAAAAATGAAGAATGGAACTGCAGCAAGGGAATGTTCCTGAAAGAAAGCTGTAATGAATAGCAGCACTTTGAATCTTCCTGAAGGTGTATTTATGTAGTTTGCAAAAAGCAAATGACCCATTTCAAAACACTGAATCCTCACTCTGTGTCAGGAATTTAGCTCTTTGCCCAAAGCCATGCATATATTATAATGAGCCCATAGAGAGTCCATATTTCTATGGTAATCCTTGCCTTATACGGAAAGGTAAAGTAGGGAAGCTTTGGAGACCCTCCCTGCCATCAAATTCCAAATACATTAATATTCAAAAATTCTGCATAATATTTGAAAAGTACTGCTCTAATGTGAAATAGCAGGCAGTTTAGAGGAATGAAATTACTGTCACATAGATTTACGCATACACAGCTTGCTTTTTATTTAAATACTAATGAACTGACAGCTTGGTACAGAGAAGTGGCCTTGAATAAGTTTTCTAGCTCCAGAAAACATTGGGCTTGATCCAGACAAGTTGTACAGATCTCCAAGCCTCATTCCCAGTTGAAAATGGGACAATAATACATTCTCCTTCACAGAATGATTTTTGAGGATGCTTGAGAGACCACAGACCTTACCCAGGGGCGTCCCTCTAAACTGTTAATGTTCTTCACACATCATCCTAACTGGACACACTCTATATGGCTTCACACAGACCCAGAACATTGGCCATAATTATTCCCTTACATATGATTCTTGTCCTATTGTAGTTTCCCAAGGTAACCATCGCCAGGAAGTTCAAGGCAGAATAACTCAGAGATGGTGATCCAATCAAGTGCAAAGTTCATTGGGCGTATCATGGAGGGACTGCTTCTTGACGAACTCAGCGGAGACTAGAACATGTTCATTCATTCATCTTTTGATTCCAAGTGGGTGCTAGCCTCTGCCTGAAGCACTGAGTATACAGGGTAGATTTTCCTTAGCATCATACTTTGGTTTTGGTGCATCTTGGAAAGCACCGTTGCCCCACTCATTTGGCTTTTTTTCTACTCATTCCCTCTGTCCCTCTGAGTCAAAGCATCTTGAAACTTTTATTCTAGAGCAGAGATTTGGAAGTTTATGGATCACCCCCAATTTAAAATGCTATTTCCCGAGTCCTGATCCTAGAGATAATGATTCACCTTCTGAGCTGAGGACTAGGATATAGTCCATACAATCCCATGCTCAGAAGATTCTGACCAGCAAGCAAGTCTACATCTGTACTCTCTGGTTTTTCTATTAGCAATAATTGCGCCTCAGATTAACCTCATTAGCTACAACACTGCCACTGCGCAAAGCGTACTCTCTGGTTTTTCTCAAAGTATTTATATCCAAAGGATTCTCATATAAATGGATTTTACTATTTTTAACAAGGGTTACTGCTTATAGGATTTATATGTGATTTTTTCTTGAGGGAAAAAACAAAAAACAAACTCTCGCTGTACTCAGACTTTGTAAAGAACATATGTAACACTCTTTGGTTGAAATAAGCCAATCTATGATTAGAAAAGTAACTATGGGTTGAAATTCAAGTGATCAGCTCTATAGTAGTTGAGTAGGAAGAAGATAATCAGAAAATCTGCCCCTTTTTCTGTGCCATCTAACATGCAACCAAACTAAACAGACATATGAGTTGAACTTTCAGTCACGAGACTAAGAAATCTATAACATTAGGTGTAGCAATCATTTTTAATTAACATATAATGTATTATTAGCTTCAGGGATACAAGTCTGTGAATCATCAGTCTTACACAATTCACAGCATCCACCAGAGTACATAGCAGTTCAGGAATATAGTTATTTCCCTTTGTTCCCAATGATGCTGTGAATATTTTAGATGTACAAAACTTTTGAATAAATTCTAAATTGCAGTTTTATAGAGGTGTTTCTGCTGGTGGTGTTAGGTATATAAAATATGAATGTATGAACATGATCTGAGAACATCTAAAGGAAATGCTCTTTTGTCTTAGAACTCTCCCGCCATTCGGCTAGAAAGGGGTGATAGTCTTTCGGTGAGTTGCTAACTGGAGATGCATGAAGTGAGCTGCCCTATCAGCATGTCAGTCAACCTCAAGGATGTGTTAATCATCTGCTATGTACTTATCACTTTTCTAACTACTGCTGGTGAGGGCGACAAGAATGGCAAACGAGAGAAAATAAAATAAACCCCAAACCTCTCCTGGGAGTCAGCTCTCATAGCAAAAGGTTTGAGTTACCTAGGGGGGAAATAAATTGTGTTGCAATCTGTAGCGAAAAGAATCATATGACACTTTATTCTGTGTGATTTGTAGTAGAAAATGGGCATTGACGAGGCTGGGCACCCTGCCTTTCTTTTTCCCTCTGGAAATACTATTGTACATTTAAGTGCAAAATTTGTAAGGGAGTCAAGAAATCAAAATGATGGTTAAATCGTAAAAGGAAAAAAAATATGTTATCATTCACCCTAAGAAGAGAAAATTGTAGACCTTGGAGTTATTGCCTTTGAATTCAAGAAAGACATTTTCTAGGAGTCGGAATGTTGTAGGCTTGTGAGCTGTCCTTGGAATTACTCAGAAATGGGACGGGGTGACGATCACGGAGGAGTCATGTGGGTCAGGCTTGCTTCCAGTGGGGGACAGCAGGTCAGATACCTTTCTCAAAGCCATGAAGAGCTCTATGTGTTTGTGATTTTTATTTTTCCTTCTGTTCCGTGGTGACTAGATCAATGTAACCATGACTGATTTTGAGAAATTATTTTATTTTCAGCATCTGTCCCAAACACATGCAGGAGGTGAAACTTGTAAATCCAGATGTTAGTAGGAGAGCCGACAAACATCAGCCACACGCTTTCCTTCTGGGTGTCCTCATTTCAGAAATGAGGAAATCCAGGCTGTAGATAGAGGCTACCCCCCATCCCCTTTCTGCTCAGAGTATATGTGCCAAATGTGGACCCAGAACCAAAGCCTTAGGACCCTCTGGCTAATTTCCTTTCCACTCTGCCTGCCATCTGTTGTGATGTCATCTGTCCTCTGAGGAGGACATTATTGTTCTTTTTACTTTCATACGTTCTCCAAACATTTAGATTATGAAGAGAATATTCAACTCCAGTGAAGAAAATTGCTCTGTCACCAAGAAAAAGGTTCCTCTTTTGACACAGAGGTTTCCTTGCCAAAAACTAATTGCTTAGCATAAAAATGCTGCCCTTCTTTCATGCATTAGTAAAATCAATTCTTCTCTCTCTAATACTGTTCAGCAATTGTGTCTGCCAGCCCTCTGGGTGTGAAGCTGAAGTCTAAGCCGTGTCACCAGGCACAAAGGTTTATAGAGAGTGGCCACATGTATTAATTTGAAGGCTGATTTTGTAGCTGGTGAGCTCTAGGCCTTGTGTTTGTCTCTGGTTCCCCTTCAGTGACCCAACGTGTAGACAGGAGGGCGAGGGGTGGCACGAGGCCCCTAGTGTAAAGTAGAGAAGCAGCAGCCCCGGGTCAGATAGAAAACATCTCAGTTACGAATAGGTTTTGGTTCATTCATAGAATATTTCTATACTACCACCGATCAAAGCACCTCACCTCAGAGAATCTATCAAGAAATTCAAGATCAGTTCTGTCACTGGACAGAAGAAAACCCCTGTAACTAGCACATTTGAAAGATTAAACTTCTGATTTTTGAGGATCTTCTCATATATAAGCTTCTACTCAGTAAGTATCCATAAAACCGTGGCTGGTTTAGCGCTTTGTTAGAAGTAAAGGAAATGGAAGAGAGGGAGTCTTCACCAGCCCTGCAGAAAGTGTTCTGGCTGGTTAAGGAGATAAGGTTGCACCTGATAACGAAGTCTGTACAGGATTGTAATGTCCCAACCAGAGGCAGGCTGCAAGGGGTGCTTATAAAGCCTCTTTCAGTAAAAATTCATCTGACATCAACTTTCCTTCCCCTTTGACTATTTCAGTACACAGTCGCACCAATAGCCTGATTTTTAATTAGAAAAAAAAAATGGAAAACAGATCCAGAAATGTCCACTTAGGAGAAACATTTCTGCTTTGTAATTAGGGAGCCTAGTAATTAAATATGCCCAGGAAAGTTGTATTAGATTGCATTGCATTGGGTCAGGTACATGCTTTCATTTTACACCTAACGGCCCCTTTTAAGATCATAAGCAAATTAAAAAACAGCAGCTCAACTATCTCTACTCCCCCTATTAGGGGACAAAAGTGCATTCTAATGTAGCTTCCAATTTGCCTTGATAATTTTGATTAGTGTAGTACAAGCCACTGGACAGTTCTAGAGGGAGGCTGGTCTGCAGAGGAACATATTTCTGTTGCTGGAAACTCTCGAAAAACTCTTGGAAAAGGACTCAAACCAGGAAACCTGAACAGAGACTTTTTCTTACTTGATTGAGGTTAGAGATGAGATAAAAGAAGTTTTTCTCGTTGCCTTTTCTCTGTCAAGAATTGCTGAAAAGAGTAAGTGATGAGGTGAAGCCAGAGTAAAGCCCTCAGACCATTGCTTTTGAACAGTTTGGTGAGGAGCTGCGGTGAAGGAAACCCATGTTTGCACCTGCTGCAGTGTGCAGGCAGGGTCGACCAGTTCTCTCCCTGTTTCTGGGTATTTAATTTCAGTTCTTAGGCTAGAAGGTAGAGTCTTTGGGAGCAGGGCCTAAGTGCTTCTCCACCATAGCTCAGACCTACTCCCCATATCACTGTGTGACAATCAATACCTACCTATTCACAAAGCTGGTGAGAGGCCCATCTCCTGCCTGCCAGAATGTTCGACTGGAGTCCTAGGAGGGGATTCTGTCTCCAGGACCTGCCAAGAACAGCAGGGACTGTACATTTGCAGTAGATCCAAGCTACCTCTCCTCCTTCCCAGCCCAGGTTGTATTTAACTTGGCAAATCAGTGCACATGGATTTGGGGACTTGCTGCCATTGTTTTTCTTAAAATGAGGACCCCCCTTTTTTTTGTAATTAACCTTGACTCACATTTAGCTCAAATAGCCTGACCAGTTTGTGTATTGTGTTTCACGAAGAAAACATGCATTTTTCACAGGATCCTTGTGAGTGTTGCAAAATAAATTTCAGGGACTTAAGACCACCAGATTTGGGTACAGCTACTTGGAAAAGTGGTGGTTGTTTTTGTCCTAATGTGTGATTGCCTTGCTCCTCAGCAGTGAACCTTCCCCAGTTTAGTACTAAGTCATCACAATGAAGGGGCAGCTGGATGGCTTAGACGGTGAAGTGTATCAGGATGTGATAATGCATTGCTCATATACAGGGTAGATCATCTTCAGAAGAAATGCTGATTTTCTTTAAGAAGATAATACCCTATATTGAGGCAAAAACATTTCTAGTTCCAGTTGATCAGTGATAATTAGTTATTGAATATTTGCTTTCTCATGTCAGAGGTGAGGTTAGTTGCAATCATCTTTGCATATGGGTGGTCGAATGGAATTTGAAATCAGCGGTGAATGGACAGAACTGAGAAAACCGACCCAGCTATAGAGAGGGGCTCTCCAAATTACCAGTGGGGGGGGTGGGGAGGGGGACTTGGGCTTGACTGGAAGGCCTGGTGTGGTTATGTCAAGGATCCTCGAATTTCAGTGTGTGTGTCAGTCTCCCATAGATGTTGTTATAGTGCAGATCTGGGGGCACCTGGGTGGCTCAGTCTGCTCAGCGTCTGCTAAGCATCCACCTCTTGGTTTTGGCTCAGGGTGTTCAGATCGAGCCCTGAGTCGGGCTCTGTGTTCAATGCAGCGTCTGCTTGGGGTTCTCTCTCCCTGTCTCTCTGCCCTTCCCCCCACTCACACTCTTTCTCTAAAATAAACAAATCTTTTGAAAAAGTGCAGGTCCGGTTCAGTAGTATATTGGTTTCCTACAGCTGCTACAATAAATCGCCACCAACTGGGTGGCTTAAAACCTCAGGAATTGGTCCTGTCACCGTTCTGGAGGCAACAAGTGCCGTATCAGTTTCACCGCGCTGAGGTCCGAATGTTGGTCGGGTTGCACTCCATCTGGAGGCTCCGTGGGAAGAACGCACTCCTGGTCTTCCAGTTTCTGGTGGCTGCGAGCATTCCCTGTGGTGTCTGTTTCCACTGCCTTCTCTTCTTATGCGTAATCTCCCTCTTCCTCTCTCTTCTAAGGATACTTGTGATTGGATTACGAGCCCATCTCAAAATCTCTATCCTATCTGCAAAAACTTTCCCATTTGAGGGAATATTTATAGGTTCCAGGGATTAGGACATGGACAGATATTGAAGAGCCATTGTTACCCTACCAAAGTGAGTCTGGCTGGGCATAAGATTCTGAATTTCTAACAGATGCCTGGATGGTATGTTGATGCTGCTGGTCTGTGCATAACACTTAATCGGCCAATGGCTGAATAATCTGTCTGCAAAGTTGAGCGTGATGTACCTGGTTCAGAGCCGACCTGTGCTCACTG
This sequence comes from Ailurus styani, assembly GCA_002007465.1. Lineage (NCBI taxonomy): Eukaryota > Metazoa > Chordata > Mammalia > Carnivora > Ailuridae > Ailurus > Ailurus styani. The sequence continues at coordinate 1,132,421 of LNAC01000392.1, read as the reverse complement.
AGATGCAGAATCACACAGTAGCAGGGGACAGGGGGAAATGTCTAAGAGATGGAGTGACTGAAAATTAGGACAGTGATTTGGGTGTCCAGTGTTCTTTCAGAGAGTTAGCCCAGAGTTCTGCTTCTAGACACAAAACTGGACCTTAGTCAGAAGCCAAGCCAGGAGCCCCGTTCTTTAAAGTGGGCAAAGAAGAAACTTAGTGGGCAGACAGAGGACCTGCATGCTAGTTTATGTCAACAAGTTTAGTGCCAGATTCTGCCAGCTGGTTTACCTCCGCCTCCTGCCAACATGGCCAGGCCTGATTATGAAACTAGCTAGTGTTGTGCGGCTGCATGGCTTTCAAACTGCTGACTGGATAGATTTGGAATAAGGCTCTGAAATCTCCACTTTTAGCCAGCAACTTAAGTGATTTACATACAGGTGTTCAGGGAGTCATCTTAGAAAGTATAATTCAACATGGTGAAGTCATCAGAAACTACCGTTTTATTTTCATTTGAGTTAGACAGACTTAGGGTGATATTGCATGTTACCGGGAGGGGAGGGGGGGCATGGAATAGCACCAAAAAGAAGTCTGTTTCATCACTAAAGATAGTGAAGTCTGACTCTTGAGCATGTTCTGCAGGTGGCTATTAAGTCTGGAAATGGTTGAATATACATAATAAACAGTGTTAATATTACATCATAAAACATGTTATATTCAGTATATAATCCCACATTAGGGTTGTGTAGTTTAGCACAATGTACACATACTTGTAGTGTTCAGGACACATCCCCTGCATTTCAACCCTCTTTGCACATGCATGTGTGAGATGTGCCTTCGAGGGTGTGTGATCTCAGATCTCACCAAAACAAAACACCTGTACCCTTGGCTTCATCCGCATTGCCAACTCATCCTGTCCAGTTTTGCAGATTATCATTCAGCCACTCCAAGGCCACTCTGGACTAAATGGGTGGTTGTCATGCTGTCGACACCACCCAGGTGACTTCATCTACCTTGTAATCACGTAAATGGACAGATGGGGGTGTTTTCAAGGAAACATGTTTGTTCTGTAGAGTAAATATGGAGCTGGAATAACCACAGGGCTGCCTCGGCTTCTTGCTGTCCCCAGTCAAAGGGCATGGGCTGTGGGATTCTAAAACTCAGATTGGAAGAAAAAAAATGTTGGCTGATCTTATTTTTAAGAGTCTTGTAGTTTTAAAATGATTTGGTGTTACGAGATGAGCCCATGTTCTTCAATGTGTGAAAATGGAGTCACATAGATCCTGTAAGCCCCACTGGTGACCTACACTCATTTTGGCAAGTGGTTTTTCATGAAAGGTCTGCCTCCTCTCATTTCTTTTTAATTCTTCCTGGACACCTCTGGCCGGGTCAGATTCACCGATTTTCTACTCTCACGGCAACATGTTAGTACTTATGCCATAACTTTACTTGTCACTATTGGACTGATTTCGGTTTCTTTGCTAAATTAAAAAATTTTTTACCCCTAGTACCAAGCATAATATTTATCATGAAGCTGCTCCTCAGAACAGAACTGAATAAGTGGATTTCCAAAGGAAAGAGAGAGAGAGAGAGAGGAGAGAGAGAAAAGAAAGAAAGAAAGAAAGAAAGAAAGAAAGAAAGAAAGAAAGAAAGAAAGAAAATAATTTCAATCCAGAAACTTTTGCCTGTGATATCATCTCCTCTTAATGGTTCCTTATCATCTACCTAGGTGACCTGCCACCATCATGATGGGTCTCAGGAGCCCATGTTTCTATGAAAAGTAACCTGGAGTAGAAGGAAAACAAGGGGCATGATCATGTTAAATGATCTAGTGTGTTGACTCCATAGTTCTCCACTAGGTCAGCAGGTGGGCATTTGGGAAGGGTGCAGGAAGCCAATGCACAGCTGAGCCCCTGCTCCCCTTTTCTTCTCTCCTTCCCCCTTTCAAAGAGCTCAGTCCCATCTTTATGTATAATTTTGATCCAGATCTTTGTATTTTAGTAGATTCGTGGGATATTTTTAAGGTATTCAAGATGGTGTCCAGTAGAGTTTTTTTCCTTCCACTTGGCTGTTCTGAACCATGTTCTCTCTGTTTTCCAAGCTGGAAATTCCATTTGGAGCAATAATTGGGTGATTTGAAGAGCTAGAGGAAGGATCAAGTAAAAGCAAACATCACCAACTGGTTTTTTGAATCACTTCTCCAGTGTCCTTTTATAAAAGACACTGTGAAGTCGCATCCAAGCTGAATTAGTGAATTTAGTGAAGCTGAATAGCAGTGGTCAGTGCTATGCCAACCACATTATCAGACTCCAGCAACAAACTTCTCTGCTTGGGGTATATGATGTATGAAAAAAAAGACTTTTTACACGGTTGGGCTGATTACCTACTTTGTCTTGTGGTGGAAAGAGCATTGTTCCTGGAGCTTGTAGTCGATCAGCCTCCCTTAATGGGACTTACCTTGGCCTAGGAAAACTATGATTTTTAAATTTCTTTTCAAACTCACTATTATCCTAGCTGGTATATGCTTTCTTGTTTGCTGGAAGACCAAGATAACCTTTTAAAGTTCAAAGCAAATCCTCGTTGTATTTGTAAGGACGGAATCAAAACCATGTATCCCTGCACGCTCCTTTGAAGAATCACTCTTTAATTCATTACGAGGAAACCATGCACCATGTTTGCAATTGTTTATGTGAAGTCTCATCACAGCCGTGCCTACTTACCAGTCACACGAGGTTCTAGAATTACCCTTGACAACTTCCTGTGGCTGCTCCTACTCTCGAGGACCCATTTATGTGAGTGCCAACAAGATTTGCAGTGGGAAGGGATGATCTGTTTTGATTAACAAATGGGATATTTCAGAGTCCTATATAATGGCCAATCCCTTGGAGTATCTCAAGTCTCTTCATGACTCTGTTGTAAATGGTACTGGATGGAGATTCTGGGTGGTAGACTGTCAGTTTGTCCAGTGGACAAGAGTCACAGAGAAGGTCACGGTTGACTTTTCAAAAGCTTCCTCTATAGATGTTTTTGCCAATCGCTCAGGGTCCTGGGGCAAGAAAACCAATAATGGATACACACACAAGAAGGTACAAGTATGTGTGACCTTCCAGAAGGTAATGCAGGTGTAAGAATCGTGATTAGAAATAGAATGGAAAAGATATATTTTAAAAGTTAAATATTTTACATGTAGATATATATTATTTATTTTATAAAGAAATATACATATTTATTTTATTTCTGTGAATCCAATGAATTGATGTTCCTCAAAAGAATAGGATTTTATAGAAAACCCATGTGAAACAAAAATAGAAATGGAAATCCGCAAAAAGTCAATTTCTCCAAAACTGCTTTATAAAATTATTTAGCTGTATGAGAGAACCATAGTAAAATAAAGTTGATGGAAAGAGCTAGAAAAAGATACTCCCCTCAAGTCTTCACAGGCATGTGTTATTCATGTTGATGATAAGAACTTGAATTGCTAAAACTCTAAAAAAAAAAAAAATGGAGCTTAGGGAATTGCATAGGCCTTAAATTGGAGAGGCCAGCTCTGGTCATTTATTGTTGACCTTGGGTCAGGTATTAGGGTATCTACAAGGGTACAAAAACAGTGTCTGCTTTCAATGAGCTTACCACTTGGAGCTCCCATCTACCAGCATCTAATAACTACACTGAAAACTGCCTTTGGCAAGGAGCCATATCTTTGTTTTTCTCCCCTTTTTATCACCTTGCCCCTGATTTTTATTTGGTCAGTCACTTAATAAGGCTTGGCCACATGTGTTCTTATTTTGTTTAAACTCACGTGGTTTCCATAAAAGGTGGACTGGTCCTAGCCTGGATGATGCTTTAAGCTCTATAGCACTTAAGTGACATTCAAGTCAATAAAGATTGATTTGGAGCATTGTGGTAGTTGACCAGGAGAGAAAGCAATTTTGGATATATATATTTCCCCAACACAATCGTAGGCCAAATGGGAAAGCACTATGTAAGTGATTAGGGGGTGCCAGAGGAGGAAGGGGCTAGCTGTGAACGCTTTCCTGCCTTGCGTGTGGGGAGTAGCACCGGGCTCCACTGTGGGCCTGATCCTGAGGTCGGAGGTGATAGAATGTTCATCCCATAAACCAGGGCGTGTGCTGGGCTTATAAGGAGCCTGAGCTGTTAAGAATTGATATAAAGAGGGCTCCTGGGTGGCTTAGTCAGTTAAGCATCTTCCTTTGGCTCAGGTCATGATCCTGGGGTCCTCGGATCGAGTCCCACATCAGTCTCCCTGCTCAGTGGGGAGTCTGGTTCTACCTGCCCCTCCCCCCTGCTCATGCTTATGCTCTCTCTCTCTCTCTCTCAAATCTTTTTAAAAAAAAAGAAAGAAAGAATATTTGCTCTAAGACATTAAGCCAGGTGAACCATAGGTCAGAGACTTAAAGGAGTTTGGGAGGTTTGCCCTTAAAGGGCATTATGATTGGCTCACTAGCTGCATTTGCTTCCACATTTGGTCAATTTCCACGCATTTCAGAATGGCATGAATGAAACAGATGAAATGTTTCTAGAGCGAAGGTTGTCTGTCGTGGGTGATCTGGCTGGCTACCATCCTCTCCCCAAAAGAAAATCTGGCAACGTCTGGAGACATTTTTGTTGGAGGTGGAGGTGGGAGGTTGCAACTCGTGTCTGTGGCAGAGACCAGGGATGATGCTAAATATCCTATGATGTGTGGGACCAGAACCCGTGACAGGGAACAAACTGATCTAAAATGTCAATTGTGCCAATGTCGAGAAACCTTGTTCTAGACCCATTCTCCTTGGATCTTTCCAGACAATGCAAGTTGACTACTTCTTATTCTGCTTTATTCTTGTTCTTCTTATTGATTTGTTTATTTTAGAGAGAGAGTTTGTGAGCAGGAGGGCAGAGCAAGAGAGAGAATCTCAAGCAGATCCTCTGCTGAGTGTGGAGCCCATTGCAGGGCTGATCCCAGGCCCCAGAGGTCCTGACCTGAGCTGAAACCATGAGTCGGATGTCCAACCCACTGAACCAACCAGGCATCCCCATCTGTTTTTGGCTTAATAGTTTTCATCATCCAGAAAGGATCAAATTATTAGTACTGATGAGCTAATTTTGGTCCCACCGATTATTATTAGCTGTGACAAAACTATAATCCAGCCTCCTTGCCCCAGCAGCTGTGTGTTTATTAGGAGAGTCGCCTGAGAAAATGTTTTGTTCTCATGAAGCAGAGAACACAAGTCCTGATTAAAACAGGGTGAAAATTAAACCTTTGGTCTCCGCAGATATATTTTTATAATAGTCTCTTACTATTCTAACCCTCTGGCTATTTTAATGCACACTTGTTTTTATAAAGCCATATTTTGGTTGCTATAACAACTTGATGTAGCTCTTGATGAGCTCTTCTTGCCTTAATGTTGCTTTTAAAAAGTTGAGGTTGCTATGACTACAAAATCCTGCTTTACTTCCAGCAAGCTTTCTTCCCCCTTGTGATTTTACTTTCAAAACATATATGTGTACATAAGTGTGTGTGTGTACTCCTAACATGCCTTGTGGGAGTCCATGGTGTAGTCAAACCAATGCCTAGAATCTCTAGAGGCAAGATGGCAATTAATTTATTTAAGTACATACTGTTATTCTCTCCTTTTTAAAGACTCTTTCTACCTACCTATCTATCTATCTCTCTGTTTTAGAGAGAGAACAGGGGGAGGAGCAGAGGGAGAGGAACAAGCAGACTCTGCACTGAGTGTGGAGCCTGACTTGGGGCTTGATCCCGTGACCCTGAGATCATGACCTGAGCCAAAATCAAGAGTTGGACGCTTAACCAACTGAGCCACCCAGGGGCCCCAAGTGCATACTGTTATTCTGAAACTGATTTTTATAATACTGGATGAACTCAGATTACAGATGCTCTTTCCTATTTCAGATTAGATTACTGCTCAATGACAGGCTCTCCATCTTTTCTTCACGATTTACTTACTATGTCCTCCATTTTATAACCTCTCCCTATTTCCAATGGCCTTTGATGGCTCCTTTGAACTTGAATCATGTGAATGTAGTGTCTTAATATGTTCGTGATTATGGATGGAATCTATTTTACAACACTATCAATCATAGTCTCTTCTATATCATAGATGACACTAAGATCTCCATTGCTAAGAGTTACTTTCATTCACATTTTGAAAAAATAAAAACTCTGAGGGCTGGAAGTCAGGGCAGCCAGATTCTGTTACTAGTCACAGCCGTACGAGCACCTGCTCGCTAATTTCTCTCTCTAGAGAAGAGCTGTCCAATACAAGTAAAACACCACCGTATAGATAATTTAAAATTTTCTAGCATCCAAGTTAAAAAAGTAAAAAGAAAGTTACATTTAATAATTACTACCTATGTCAATATATCCAAAATATTGTCATTTCAATATGTAAGTTTTTCCATCGTCTTGGGAATTTGGGGGTATTTTATACTTGTAGACATGTCACTCTAGCCACATTTCAAGTGTTCAGTAGCCACACGTGATTGGAGGCTACCATGTTGGACATATTTAGCTTTAGATCTTCATTAAATTTGGTCATGAAATAACATTTCTTGTGTATTGGTCACTTACTATGGTCCAGGTCCTTTGTGAAATCTTAAGAATATATAGATGACTGGGGAAACTCTTAGTTTATGACAGAGAGAGAGGGAGAGAGAGAGAGAGAGAGATCATGAACTAGAGAGAAGGAAAAGCAAGAGAAGGGAGAGGGGAGGTGGGAATGAAAAAGGAAGCAAATTCTCTTTTAAGTCATTTCTAGCTATTATGGGATATTATCCATAATCTGATTCTGTTTTATTATAATGAAGAACTATTGCCATAAAATTGGCAATTCCCCACTACTCTGGTGTGACTTCTTCAAATTCTGTCTCCAACCTTTTGAGGAATGCTTGGGACAGATGAAGCAGAGCCCATACATGGATTGAATTGGATCTCCTCTCCTGTCACATACGTGATTGATCCCAAATGAAAGTATGTTATCGTCAAGGGGGAAATTTAATTAGGTTGACAAGTCCAACCACGCATGCATATTTTAGGAAAACGAAGGGAAGGGTAGTTACCAGTCTACAACGGAGGGCTATCACAGAAACGACCAATGTTCCTGCTCTGAATGCCATTTCTCTCACCGTTGGCACGTTAGTGACTATCAGTAATCAAGGAGAAGCACACGATGACCTTGAATTTCTGGCGCCACGCTGCAGGTGACGTTAGCAGGACATCACTGATGTGTCCGGGTCTCTTACCACATTGCTTCCCTTATTTCTCTCCTGCCTCTTCTCGTTTGGAAGAAGCCAAATCACACTGAGCCATGTGACCCTCGTAGCCTGCTCTGTGAAGGAAGTTTCTGTTTGCTTTTTAACCATGTGTCATTTTTTATCACTGTTATTTTAGAAATAAAGTGCCTGATTGGGTGGACTTTTTTTTTTTTTCCTAGCCGAGCCATTTTGCCTGGAATGCAGAGGTTTGGATGATCTAATCTGATTTGGAAAGACGAGAATGGTGTTACAATTTGAGCTGATTTCCAAATCGGGTTACAGATGGTAATCTTGAGTAGTGAATTAAAATGTTTGATGCTGACAGCCCTTCGTTTTACAAAACACTTCAACGAGCTCCATCATTTGTCACAGGCTTTTTTTTTTTTTAACCTCTTTCCAGTAATGTAACATAATGTCTGGCATTTCCTATCTCTTTGGCCTTTATAAATGGGAATGGTATTCAACACTTTTCCCTTTCAGAGTTTAAGATGTGAGATGATTTTGGAATCCTCGTTATAGTCAGAGTTCCACAGGAAGCAATGCTTCTATATTAGCCCAAGGGGTTTACTGCTGTGTGTTTATTAGGATATACATTAGATATACATTAGGATATACATTAGAATATACTTGGAGTGGGAACAATCCCAGGTTTCTGTGATCACATCATTTCTCTCCACCCTGGTCAATGAACTAGTATGACCTCGAGAGGATTTGTTCACACACAACACTAAATTATAATATAGGCTCACACGGGGCACTGAAAAAGTGGCTCAGAAACCCTTCAAGTTATTCACCATAAACTCATGTTTATCTGTAGAATGTGTCCATTGTTCATTTTTCTTTCTTTTCATGGTTTTTTTCATAATTATTTTTATTCTTACTAGAAAAGAGGGAGAGAAGAGGAATTGGGTTAGCTTTGCTCTGGCCAATCGACACTGGTTAAAAGTCAGAGGTGGAAGAGATTATATTTATAATCATTTACTTTTTTGTTCCTGGATAGAATTTTTAAAAAGGGGAGCCTCTTGGATGAAACACTCTTTTAAAGGCTCCTTATAACTCTCGGGCTGAAAGAATTCAGATGCTGTACTCAATAGACAGGAAGACACACTAGAAACATGGCATTTCAGAGGTGGAGGGGAATTTGAAACCAACTAGTTCAGTGATTTTCAAACTTTTTGTCTGACAAAATCTTTGATGGGATGACTTAGAGCAGCCTGTGGGGAACGAACCAAGGTCAGAGAGGGCCTCTTGGAAGGGGTTTGCACTGCATCCCCTGTTGTCTTCCTGATGGCTTTCCTGGGTTACTCGCGAAGCTGTCATATTGGCATGGCACCCTGCAAAGAACACTGGATTACAAGTCAAAGATCTGGGTGCCAGCCCAATTCTGCATCCCTTCAGACACACTCAGGATTTTATATCTTTGAAATGGGAGACAGGATTAAGGATTAAGAAGACCTCAGCTCTGCCTTTTTTCCCCCCCAGCCCTCTCAACTGTCCTCCATCCAGAACACCATTTGCCATTACAACTGAATTTATTTCGTTTCTCTAGGTATTTCAAGACTTTAAAAGGACAATGGTTCTCTTGGCCTGGACCTTTCAGATTCCTTTTTTTTTTTCTTTTTTTTTTTTAAAATGGCATCTGAAGTCACTGATTCCCATTTCAACAGTTCTTCAATTCTTTCTCATAGAGGTAGAAGTGATTTGGTTTGGTTTCATCTTTTTGAACTGGGATGTTGTCATTTTTTTAACCTTTGAGATGTTGTTTGAGCCCAGACATTAGAGTGGATCACTAAAAATCGCCTTGTCTTCTTTCTCCCCTGTTGGACCATGAGCTCTTTAAGAGCCCCAGATATGTCTGGTTCACAATTAGAACACGGTTCTCGCCCACAGAGATCACAGTCTAAAAAAGAAAGTGGATGCAGTTTAAAAGAATAAAATGGTCTTATTTCCATATAGCACAGAGGAGCACCTTGTCCAGAACTATCTCGTGGCAAATACACATGTCACATTGCTAGGCGGGGTGCTTTCTGGCTTATCCTGGGAAGCATGATTTATCTGTCTATATTGATTTTGGCTCAGGTCGTAATCTCAGGGTTGTGAGATTGACCCCTGCATCAGGCTCCATGCTCAGTGTGGCATCTGGTTGAGATTCTCTCCCTCTCTCTCGGCCCCTTCCCTTACCCCCGCCACCCCTCCACCCCTGGTCATGTGTGCATTCTCCCTCTCTAAAAAAAAAAGAAGGGTCCGCCTTTGGTAAACATTTAAAATATGTGTTCATCAACTTCCATCAAAAAAACCTCTTTTTACCCTTCCTTCCTTCCATAGACTTACTATAAATAAAAATCCAGGAATACAGTGTTGCTGGAACCAGTAGATTGTGCTTGGTCTTAATGTCAGAAGACCTGCGTTCAGCACATTGCTCATCTTGCCAGTTTTGTCATTCTGGACAAATAAGTTACAAAACACCCTGTGCCTGCATTTACTATTCTGTAAAAGGTGAATAGCATCTTCCCCAAAGTCTGCTCGAAGGACCGGATGTGTCCAATTATGTGAAGCACTTAGTAGACCTGACACCTAACACTTAATAATTTTTTTTATTTTATAGTGGCCTTTTTTTTTTAAGATTTTATTTATTTATTTGACAGAGAGATAGAGAGCACAAGTAGGTAGAGCAACAGGCAGAGGGAGAGGGAGAAGCAGGATCTCCGCTGAGCAGGGAGCCCGATGTGGGACTAGATCCCAGGACCCTGGGATCATGACCTGAGCCGAAGGCAGCTGCTTCACCGACTGAGCCACCCAGGCGCCCCAAGAAGACCTCAGCTCTGCCTTTTTTCCCCCCAGCCCTTTCAACTGTCCTCCCTCCAGAGCACCATTTGCTATTTCAACTGAATTTGTTTCATTTCTCTAAGTATAATGTCCTAAGGCTCTATTGAGTTTGATAGTAATTCTTCAGTAAATAAGTTAATTCATTGTTGGTTTGATTCAGTATTTCTCATATCTGTTGCTTTCTTCTCATTTAAGGAAAAGGTTTTTGGGGCACCTGGGTGGCTCAGTTGGTTAAGAATCTGACTCATGACTTTGGCGCAGGTCATGATCTCGGGGTCCTGAGATTGAGCCCTGTGTTATTGAGCCCTGTGTTGAGCTGCCTGCTGGGCTGGACCCTGCTTAGTGTTCTCTCTCTCTCCCTCTTCCCCTCCCCACTTGTGTGCTAAATAAATGAATGAACGAATGAATTTAAAAAACTGTTTTCAACAACCTCCCCCCCCCCAATTTCCACTTTCCAGCCACCTCGGATAACTAACAATTGCATAAAGATGGCCTATGAATTTCAAAGGTTTTTGATTGACATAGTAATCAAGCTGATAACTGCCAGAGAAGCGAAGAAGATGCTTTTTTGGAGGGTTATTGTGTGGCCATCACTGTTTCTAGTGCTGTGTCTTGAGTGTGTGTATGGCGTTATTTTACTTTATTTTGTTCTGGGCAGCAGGGGGGTGGGGCTCCTTCCAACCGAAGGCAGCAGGGTCGTGTAAGTCCTACTCTCTGAAGAGCTCATGTTTCCATCTCGGAAGGTCCGCTGAAGTGTTTGGTTCGTGACACGTGGACCCCATCTGGAAACGGTACGTCAGGGGCTGCGGGAGTTACCTGAATGGAACGAAGTATTAAAATACTCAGTGTAGAATGCGAATCAAGGGATGTCTGCTTAGCAGTTTGTTTTTTAAGTGTGGGGTCTTGGGCCAGCAGGAGACAGGTGCGTTGTGTGGGGGCACCACGTTCTTCTATCACCCGGTCTTTCGTGAGCGCCTCTAAAGTAGGTTCTTTTTCTCGTGTGTGCCTAGGGAAGGAATTGTTCCTGGAATGAGATCCTGTATTCAGAAGAGAGTGATCTAAAGAGAGTGGTTGTGACTAAGACATGGTGACTTCACTGCAAATTGGTAGGAAGAGGTAGGGTGCCCCGGGCCAGTCCATTGATGGCTAATTTTCTCAGTGGGCCTTGGGCTGCAATGAAAGGGACCAGATTACTGCGGGAGCATGAGTAACGCTGCTTTCTGAATGGAACCCTGGTGGGTGTGGCCTCCGACTTGGTGTTCTGCTGGTGAAAAGTCCAGTAATTCTGAGAGTGATCTGAAACCACTTTGGCCCTAAACATCCCATATGATAAAAACGGACTATTGACAGGGACATAGGGCTAGTGAGGTAGTTACTTTTTTTAAAGATTTTATTTCTTTATTTGAAAGAGGGAGAGAGATAGCGAGAGAGAGCATGAGCAGGGGGCAGGCAGAGGGAGAAGCAGGCTCCCCGCTGGGCAGGGAGCCCAATGTGGGACTCGATCCCAGGACCATGGGATCATGACCTGAGTCAAAGCAGAGGGGAGCCCAGGCGCCCCAGGAGGTAGTGTATTTTTAAGCGTCCTCTGTAAGGTTGATCTAGAACAGGCTGGGCATGTTTTTCCATAAAGGGTTCAATAGTATTTCAGACTTTGTGGGCTAAGAGGCAAAATCGAAGGTATGATGGAGGTACTTCTAAAACAGAAAGGGAAACTGCCCTTCTCTGTTTGCCTGAAAGCGGGAGGCTCTCACAATAGCACCCGGTGAGAGAAAAAGGGACACTGGTGACTGTTAAGTTGGTAAACTTTACCTGGGGCTTCTGGCCTCCACAGGTCACCCTGGCCTTCAGCCCCATGTCCTGTCTCCCTCCATGCCACTGGGGAATATGAAGCGGGAGCTACACTGGCTCTGAGCCAGTTGGATTCCCACCCACCTCCTGCTCGTGAGGTAAAGGGAAGGAAAAATGCCTGAATTTCCACTTAAAATTAGGATTGTGCTTTGCCTTTGTAGTAGTGTGTGTTGGTCTTTGAATCCTAGTCTGCCATCTTAGTTGAGGAGGGAAGGCACATGGAGAATTCTAAGTCCAGATAATTGATACAAACAAAACAAATACCCCAACAACTTGTGGAATCAGCCCACTTACAGTATTAGTAACTGCCCATAATATTTCCATGTATTGAGAGTACTCAACTAGAAAAAAATACCATTGGTCTTCTTTCCCTTTCCAAATAATGTTTAGTAGAGATTGTCTTAATTAATACATAAGTTCAGGTAACATTTTCAAATACTTTGCTGAAAGATCTTTTCATTTTGAGTTTTCTGAAATCTACTCCCACCTTCTCCTTGCTATCTACAAAATATTAGTTCTGACTGCATTTTAATGCCAGGATATGAGAGTTCCAGTGGCTTGGTTCAACTATTTTGAAAACCATGGAAATGACAAAAGTCTCTGTTTTTCTATATGTTGTTTGCTTTTTCTTTTAATCAAGCAAAGTAGAGGTGATGCTTACAAAGTGGAAAAGCATCCAGCTCAAAGGGCAAAAGGCTTAACCTTCCCCCAGACATCATAAGTGTGAGACCACAGACACGGAATATTTCCCCACCGGGAAGAAAGATCATCACTCAGCTGTGTCTGATAGTCCAGCATTTTCTGCAGTTGAATCAGTGAACTTTCTGCCCTCGACGCAATTATATCTGTTCCAAGAGCAGGTGTCTTTTCTGGTTCCAAGTCCCTCATTACAGCAGCTTTGTCAATGTGGAATGGTCTCAAAACCGAGACTTCTACCTTGGCTCCGGGGAGTGAAGAAACCTAGAGATTGCTGGCAAGAAGCAAAAGAGCAGAAAACTTGGTTTTTCTACTTGAGGTTTATGCCTCTGCTCTGCTGGATGTCCCTAGGACTGTTGGTCTTTATTTTCTGAGCCCTGCAAAAACCCTGGGAATGGTCATGATCCAGGAACTGATATCTTTAGGTCATAGAAGCTAAGCCTGGTTATTCCATGTGCTTCAGGACAAAATACAATGGGGGAAGGTAGTAAGGAAAGAAGGAAGGGAGGAAGAAAGGAAGGAAGGGAGGGAGGGAGGGAGGGGGAGGAAGGGAGAAAGAGCTGGGGGATGGGGAGGGAGAGCCATCTCCAGAGCCCATAGCCATACCTCCGAGAGAAATGGTCAACACTGTCATCAGCATCCTCTCCACCATCATAGCAAACAAACCTTTTTAGTTAATGTATACTGACCACTATTCTAAGCATTTTGTATGTATAAACTCACGGTAGTGCCAATATGACTAAGCCCTACTATCATCCCTACTTGGCAGAGGAAGGAACTGAAGACTACACAGGTTTGGACATAGGGATGGTACAGAGTTTTGGATTTCTGGGAACTAGGGAGCCCTTAATGTTTTAAGCAAGGGACTGGCATTGCCCCTTTTGCATTTTAAATCATCTAGGTATTTAAAATCAGTGGGAGAAGAGGGGAAGGAAAAGCTGGCTAGACGTGAGAAGAGCTGCAGAAGAAGTGGTAGGTAAGGGAGAAGACAAGAAAAGGGGATTGATTTGATAAATCATTTGCTGAAATGAATAGGGGTGGGCAGTTGGGTTTGGAGAAAAGGGAGGAGTCCAACAAGTCAGCGTCCCGAGTGAGATATATACGTGCAGGACAGAGGTGGCCACGTGACAAAGCCTGGTCATGGCTCCCTGACTGGTGCCCAGCTCTCAGTGTGCTGGCTGCGCTGGTCGGGAAGCTTCAGTCTGATCGGGTCCGATTTTTCCACATTCTTCTTGCTTAGAGCCAGGCTGGGGAGGATTCCCTGTGGAAGTCAGGAGACTTTGCCTTGAAGGCTCTGCAAATAAGGGGACAGAAGACACTTACATGAGATGCAATCAAATCAGCCAAGCCCAAGGCTCTTGTTTTGATAGCTGTGCAGGGATCCCCTGGGGTCGCCTTTCGCTGGGAAAGTCCCCCAGGGTCTAACGCTAATGAGGGAATGCATGGTTTCTGCAGGTGATTGCATTATCATCACAGACAGGACACCTAAATCAGGGAGAAAGGCACCGTTTGTCTATTCTCTGCAATCACTATTGAAAGGAGTTTAGAGGTTACAGTAACTTGCCATTTGCTCTCAGGAACATCCTAAAACACATGCATAAATGTGCAAGTGGGTCATTTCCTGTCACTTGGTGCTGATGTTTCCAAGGAGAGGGAAGAAAAGAAACACGCTGTCATCTAGTAAAATACTACCAGAGAGATAACAGTTGACTTTGCCGTCTATGTGTTCTATTTGCAGTTATTTCTTTAACTTTGAAAGTCGCTTTTAGGTGGGACTTCGAATTCAAACTCTCTCGGTGACTAGTTGAAACCTCTTCGTGGCCCATGTGCTTTGGTAATGAGCAGAGTATTTACCTGAATGGTTGTTTTGTGTGGAAAATGCTATTTCCCTCTTTCTGTCTCAACAAACGCTAACACACTTGATTCAAGTAGATCAATCCTTGAAAATAATTTGGAATATAGGGAAATCTGCATCCCAATTTTAGCATCATGTCTAACATAACTGGTATTCTATGAGTATTTGTCATATTGAACTGAAGATTATAGAAGGTCTTGGAAAATAACCTGAGGAGTCTCTCAGGGGCAATCTTGGACAGTGACACCTCAAATGGCTTTGAAAGTAAAAGAAAAACTAAAATATATATATGGCCAGTAAGCGTCTGTTCTTGCCAAGATGCTGAAGGAATAGGTCACTGACTACCTCCTTTTGCCTGGCTTGGAGGCATGAAGAATTCTCCCTGCTCCACTTTGGGTATGGTGTTAGGTCAAAGAAAAAAATACACTGAGGATGCAACCCTCTCAGCTCTCCAACTTGAAGCCACTTTAGGCCTACAGGCTTGTATTTCTCAGGTCCTAATTTCTAGGACCAGCATCACACCCTATCATTGATGACTTTCATTTTCATCTCTGTTGCTTGTACGTATTAGGCACTCACTATGTGCCAGACACTTCTCCAGAGCTTTCCATCAAATAACTCAGATAATCCTCTCAACGATTCCATGGTTTGGGTTCTATGATTATCCCAGTGTTACCTATGAGAAGGTGAAGTACAGAGAAGTTACCTGTCTTACTCAGTGCCACACAGCAAGCACGGCGTGGCTGATTGAACCAGCGTTTCTTACTGTCCTAAGGAAGCTAGGGGAAATGACCCCATGTCCTCATTTGTGATGTGGTGGGTCTGGATTGGAATCTACTCCAACTCCAGAGACTGTGCTCTTAACCATTATGCTAGGATGACTCCCACTTTTCTTTGTTACTGGCTGAAATTCTACTGAATGGCTCAAATCCTTGGATGCTTCTTTAGTTGCTTCTTGAGGGCATTCAGCTGTTGCATTCAGACTGCTCACACTCCTAAAATTGAATGACTTTATCTCTCTTGGTTGAGATCAGAGATAGGGAGGTTTTTGTTTGTTTGTTTGTTTTGTTTTGTTTCTCTAAAGATTTTTATTTATTTGACAGAAAGATCACAAGTAGGCAGAGAGGCAGGCTGAGAGAGGAGGAAGCAGGCTCCCTGCCGAGCAGAGAGCCCGATGCGGGGCTCGATCCCAGGACCCTGAGATCATGACCTGAGCTGAAGGCAGAGGCTTTAACCCACTGAGCCATCTAGGCGCCCCCAGAGATAGGGAGTTTTGAAATTAGAGATCAGTACTTCTCAAATTTCTTAGTCTCAGGACCCCTCTACACTTAAAAAATTTTTTTAGGGGCACCTGTGTGGCTCAGTCAGTTGAGCAATGGCCTCTTGATCTCAGCTCAGGTCTTGATCTCAGGGTCATGAGTTCAAACCCCACATTGGGCTCCATGCTGGGCATGGTGCCTAATTAAAAAAAAAAATTTTTTTAAGGCTTTTTTAAGACTTGAAAAACTTTTAGCATTGTATCACTTTGTAGAATATTTTCCTTATGTCTGTATCTTTATATCCTGTACTTTACCTTATACATGTAGTTATGTTATGTACTCCCTCCTGATGCATTGTCTTGAAAAGACATTCGGAAATTTCATGGACAACTAAGGGAATAAACCAGAAGGATGCAGTGCTGGCCCCTGGAGCCTCCGGAGCAACATTGTTTCTATCACTCAGCATCAGTGCAAGGATCTTGCGTTGTGTCTCATCCCTTGAGAGACCTCAACCTCTCTTTGAAATGAGGGAAAATTCAAACCTTCCCCTTTCTCTTTCTCTTTAATAACCTGATTCAGAATGTTATCTTCATTTTGTTCACGAATTCTGTCAGTTTGATCTGCTGTTTTGAATGCTCTCTATATCTGTTTAATTTTATTTGATTACAGACAAGCTACACAAATGAATCATTTTCACCTTTTGTATATTTATACTTCTTGAGATCTGGTAAACCTGTTTCTTCTTTTGTGACCTGTTGTAGGAAAGAGAGACTCATGTTTTAACTGATATTTAGTATTAGCCACAGCTTTCCAAGTCAAATTTGGGCTCTTAGTTTAGTTTATTGCTTAGGCACCAGACTCAAAAGTGATTGAAAATGTCTGGGGAAAAAGAAAAGAAAAGAACATGTTTGAAATGTGACTTACCCTGGTCAGCCTGGCTCCCTTGCCATCAGTCCTAAACATTCCTTTCCATTTCTCCTCACTCTGGTTGGATTTCCTTCTTTTCCAGCTATACGTTATGCCAAATCTGATGCCATTTGGCTGTTTCGAAGTGCAGGAAATGTGTGCCCCTGCAGGATATTTACAAAATCCATTCGTAGGTATGCCTGTCATGTCCTTCTGAGTTATATGCTATGTCATATCAGTTTGAAAACAAGGATGAACCACGTCCTCATGATTCAGGCCACCTTTCAGGGCTTCAGTCAGCAGCAAGGAGAAAACTGGAGTTCTGGGTCCCATGCCTGAGGGATTCTTCCCTTTCACAGAGAAAACCTCCTATTCAGCGTTTTCAGATAGCGGTGGATCCTGAGCAGGTCCTAAGAGAGTGCCTTTATATTCACAACAGATCCCACACTTTCCCCAACTTGAAAGACCACAGAAACTCTCTGTGTGAACAGTCATCAAAATGTGAAGCTTTCAGGGCCACCCCAGGGAATCTGAATGAGCATCGCTTGCTGGTTGTAGACTTAGTCATTAATTAAAAATGGTCATGGAAATGAAATATTTTGTTTATGTCTGAGACAAATAGGTAAACTCTAATTTCTAAGTAAGATGATATGCTGGTAAGTCCTAGAATGAACATAAGAACTTTTCAACAAGTGTATATAGTGTATTTCTCCACGGAGACGCACAAATGAACAATCTGGCCATAATTATTGAAGGGTGTGGGCAAGGACAGTGCTTGTGGCCTGTCGACTTGTATCAGAAAGCCAGTCAGATCTTTTTGAGAAAATTATTTGCTTTGGGCTTCACTTTCCCAAACTGCAAGGTCTTGAACACACACATCCCTAGGTTTTCAATGTAATGTTAGTACCCCATTTCACCCACATGGCTGAGATTCTTTTCATCCATAACTAGAAAATGAAATATGCTTTCTTCAAAGTAAAGCTGACATATGAGACAGGGACTGCATCTCACACCTGGCTTTGTAAATGACAAGGACAAGTACTCAATTTTCTCTCACTTAAAAACACCCATACAACACACCACCGTCAACAGAAACATTTTCCTTATCTGTCGTGTGTGTGAACATTTACAAATACTTCCATACCTGTAGAGGTCTGTCAGATCACATTGAAATCTGTCTGCATATTACAGGTTTCTCAGAAAGTTTGCTTTAAACGCAGTAGAGCTGATGTGATATACCAACTCTGGAAACAAACTTTTGGTAAAAAGTCCATAAAGTGACACCATAGCTAGCTCTAGTCGACATCACTTTTCTTGTTGTATGATGGAATCCCACTCCTTAAGAAAGAAATGCTTATGGGATTATTTGTGGAATAGTCACTGACATAACGCAGGGCATCCTGTTGCCAGAGAAAAGCCGGACGAGAAGGGGAAACACTTCTCCACGACTTGCTGGTTTTCACGTTGGTTCTCACAAGAACATCTGCTAAGCTTCTTGTACTTTTCTTCTGCATCTTTCTCTTTACAGAGTTTACCTTTTCCCACCCATCCCAAAGCTGCTGGCTATGCTGAGGAATGATGCTGATGTTTTGTTTTTTGGGGTGTATTGTTTCTGTGCCCTTGAAAAGCCGTGAAAGAATTTCCATGCGATTTCTGTTGTTCTTATGCTTACTTTTCCCCCTCTTAAAAATATATCCTATATATCATTCCACAGACCATGGACCTCTGTGGGCTGATGGGTGATTCAGAAACTTTCTAAGAGTTCCATGGTTGTCCATCAAACACTCATTTTTCCCTAATCTGGCATAAAATGACAGAAAAGTGCCTCCCTTACGAGATCATGCCAGGCCTTTGATTCATAGGTTGGAGAATTGAAGTTTCTTTGAACTCCTAATATGTTTGGGGCTCCACTCTGTCACAAGACATTTACAAGCACGAAGATGGAGGAGGGCGCCCAAAGGCTGCTGGGGGTGGCAGGTGCGCACTTGGTCTTGGACCAGTTCTTCTCATGGAAGGAGTTGTTGTGTGAGAGGAGACCCTATTCTCTGCCAAATGCCACTGACACTGAGGAGGATGAAAGCTGTTCCATTAAGCTGTGACTTCTGTATACGCTTCCATTTGTTGCTCTTTATAATGAGCAGAAATCTGCCTCCTAACCAATACTGCTGTTTTTACTTATTATCTGTGAAGCTTCTTAGGATCTAATTCCTCTTTTGTGTCACTACTGGAAATTTTTCTATCTGGCAGAGTCTTTCAAGTTTTTCTTTTCCAGCTGAGCGTACTCAGGATCCCCAAGCATTGTCCTTTTCTGGAGGAGCTCTGATTTTCCACTGTCTCTCTTCATGTGGGGTTCGAAGTCATGGGAACAAAGATGTTCCTCAAAGCATCACAGGCATCAGTGAATAATTAGAGCGTATTGAACAAATAGAAATGGTTAAATTATGGTATGTTACTCATGACAAGCTGCCATATAATCTGAAAACCAGGTATCACCAAAATTTCTAACCATGGGGAATGACCAAATTATATTAAAACTCCGGATTCTCAATAGCATGTAGGCATAATCTTAGTTGCGATGAAAGTATATGTAAAATGCATGTACATGTCGATAAAAGAAAGAGTGAAATTTATCAAAATGAAAATGGCAAGATAATGATGGGTTTTTATTTTCTGCTGCATTGTTTTCAATTTTTCTACAATGCATAGATGTTTGTTTTCTCATCGAAAACTGCCCCTTATATTCCAGGTGAGAAATGATACACATAGAGTGTGAAGGATCCTAACCCCCATTTGGTGTCTGTGCACCGCTTTGTTTAAAGAAACCAAAGGCATTTCATATCTTGGATTATCTATAAGAGGCTGTATTTGGAATAAGGCCCTTTTATTTTATTGCTTGGAAGTTTCTCATTCTTATCATACTCTATCCCCCAAATAATTTAATTTAGGAGTAGGACAGAGCAGTGTTTGTTTAATTGGCTCTTAGAGAGTATCCTGTATACTGCAGAATTTAGAGTACAGGAAAATACTTAAGGGGAAGTCTTAAGAAAATGTGGACTAGAATGGCAATATTAAAAAAAAAAGACAATAACCATGTCAAGAAGATGTGGCAAAAAAGGGCTCTCATACACTGCTGGTAGTATTATAAAGTGGTCCAACCACTTTGGGGAAAAGTTTGGCATTTTCTTAAAAATGTAAATGTAAATTTACCATATTACCCAGAAACCCTGCTTATGGGTGTCTAAAGAGAAATGGCAACAGAAGTCCACACAGGTGCAAGAATGTTCTTGGCACCATTGCTAACAGCAGCCAAAACCTGGAAATAATCCAAGTGTCGCTCAACTGCCGGGTGGATAAACCAAGTGTGCTATACCCCCAGATTTAAATATTAGTTGGCAATTAAAAATAATGATTCACTGACACATGCAGCAAAATGAGTGGCCATCCAAAGCATTATGCTAAGTACAGGTAGCCAGATGGGAGAGGTTACAGATGATCTAATTTCATTCATGTAACTGCTTTCTCAGAAAAGAGAAATCCATAGAAACAGAAGGAAGATTAATGATTCCCTGGGGGCTGGAATAGCGATTAATTCCAAATGGGCAAGAGCTATTTCCTGGAGGTGATGGAAATGCTCTAAAATTAGCACTTGTAACCGTGGCATAGGTCTGTATGTTTACTAAACATCGTTGAATCATGAATCACTTACAATGGGTGAAACTTATGATATGTAAATTCTGCTGTGATAAAGCGGTTAGATCTTTTTCTTTAAAGATTTTATTTATTAATTAGAGAGAGTGTGCACACACAGAGAGAGAGAGAGAGAGAGAGCAGGGGGAATGGCAGAGGGAAAGGGAGAAGCAGGCTCCTGGCTGAGCAGGGAGCCCAACATGGGGCTCCATCCCAGGACCCTGAGATCATGACCTGAGCCAAAGGGAGATGCTTAAACCACTGAGCCACCCAGACGCCCTGCTCTTAGATCTTTTGAAGGGAGTACATGGGCTCACTTTTCTTTGTCGTATCTGGATACTCTGATCAGACAGACCTTCAGGAGCCTGATCCATGAGCAATAGTCAGAGACAGAGAGAAGGCAGCAGCCTTTCTCTGTCTTCCAGGCCAATACCAACTTTGTCACTCTTTTCCGCACCTCGCTCCCCATGGAATTTTGTGTTCATCTAACACGAAATCAATTTCTCTTTCAACATTGAGAACCTGCTTACCACTAAGAAGGAAACTACAATGAGAGTTTCATTTTACTGGAAAGCAATGCTACTGAGGTCAAATGCTGTCTCTTATCTTGGTATTTACAGGCATCTTATATGATCCAAGTTGTGACAAAGGAAAGGAAATTCACATTTTATTGGTATATATGGCAGAAGTGTTCACCATGGTCATGGGAAGGACTTGGTCACCAGTTGTCATGTGTGTCACAAAACAGTAGGACTCCCTGTTAAAACTGGATGCTTGATAGTCCCTCATTCTTCAGTGAGCTTTTACTGTACCATATGATTTCACTCCTATGTGCAATCTACAAGGCAAAATGAATGACCAAAGAAAGCAGAAACGACCCATAAATACAGAGAACAAACTGATGGCTGCCAGAGGGCTGAGGGATGGGCAAAAGTGCTGAAGGGGAGTGGGAGGTACAGGCTTCCAGGTATGGAATGAATCAGTCTCAGAGAACAAAAGGCACAGCACAGGGAATGTGGTTAATGGTACTGTAACAGTGTTGTGCGGTGACAGATGCGAGCAACAGGTGTGGGGAGCGCAGCCTAATGTATAAACTTGTCCAGTCACTGTATTGTACACTTGAAAGTAATGTAACATTGTGTGTCAACTATTCTTCAATAATACATGTAACATATATAGACAATATCATATATATAGGGGCACCTGGGTGGCTCAATTGGTTGAGCATCAGATGCTTGACTGCAGCTCAAGTCATGATCTCAGGGTCATAAGATTGAGCCCCACTTCCAGCTCCACACTCAGCAGGGAGTCTGCTTGAGATTCTCTCTCTCCCTCTGCCCCTCCCCCTGCTTGCACTCTCTCATGCTCTCTCTCTAAAATCAATCAATCAATAAAATCTTTCTTTAAAAAATAGTTCGAAATTATAGATGTACCAAAGAACCTGGTGGGCTTGGAAAACTTAGGTCAGTTTGATTAGGGAATGAGGTGCATGAGAAAAAAATGTTCTGAGTGAAAGCTTGCGTAGACTGTGTAAACTCTGTTTTCCTCCTCATCTGAAAAGTGGAGAGAGGGTAGGCAGGTGGCAATGCTGAGAGCTGGCACAGAGTAAGTGCTTTATGTTCTTTACTGGCAGAGGTGACTAAGAGTTCCATACGACATGGGTAAGGGAGCCCTCCTGATTGACTTTTGATCTGTTTATGAAGTTCTAATGCCTGATGAAGAGTTCAGGTCCCAGAGAGATGTATGCCTCTTGTTAATATTTTTAAATTCTTACAGTTAATCAAGTCCATTTGTCATAGATTTTCTGTAGTCTTATTTTTTTTAATTTATTTATCTGTCAGAGAGAGAGAGTACAAGCAGAGAGAGCAGCAGGCAGAGGGAGAAGCAGCCTTCCCACCAAGCAGGGAGCCCGATGCAGGACTCAAACCCAGGACCCTGAAATCATGACCTGAGCCAAAGGCAAACACTTAACCAACTAAGCCACCCAGGTGTCCCTGTAGTCTTATTTTTAATGGCAAATTAATATGTGTTTTCTCTCAATATAGCTTTGGTGTATATTTTTACCATGTAGTTATTTAGTTATTTATTTATTCATTTTTTCACTCGTTTATTTATTTATTTATTAGAGAGAGAGAGAGCACGAGTTGTGGGAAGAGCAGAGAGAGTGGGATAAGCAAACTCCTCCACGTTGAATGTGGAGCCCAACTCGGGACTCGATCTCTTGACCCTGACATCATGACCTGAGCCAAAATCAAGAATCTGATGCTCAATGGACTGAGCCACCCAGGTGACCCAACCATGTATACTTTCATTTACCACATTTAAATTTTTCCTATTTTCTCCAGTTAGCTAGTAAGTTAAGTAGACCATGCTGGTAAGTGCCTCCAAGAGTAAACACTTTCAGGGTTTTCAGATTGCAAGTTTTGATGTGTTACTGAGCTGTAAAATCATTTTTTGGAGTGGGTGGGGGCTACAGCTAGCCTTTTTGTTTTTATGAAGTAGAATGGAACATAATTGAAATATAGAAATGTAGCATCACTAAGAATATTGTCTCATTAAATTTAGTTTCAACTATGTATATATTAAAACATTGTGTAAAATCTATCTCCTTTTGGAGGTCTATGTCAAAAGAGTACTTGCTCTAAAGGACAGAAAATCGGGTTATTAGAATTCTCTCCTTTTATTTATTTATTTTTTTGGCACTGGAATCCCAGATTGCTTTACTATTTGGATAAAATCTAGCAGATTAGGGAAGAAACAATGTGTTTGTTATAAAGAGTTACCTCACATGCTTTTAAGATTTATTTATTTGAGAGAGAGAGAGAGAGACAGCATGAGGGGGAGGGGTAGAGGGAGAGGGGGAGAGAGAGAGAGAGAATCTGATGCAGACTCTGTGCTGAGTGGGGAGCCCAATGAGGGGCTTGATCCCATGACCGTGAGATCACAACCTGAGCCAAAACCAAGAGTCGGATGCTTAACCACCTGTGCCACCTAGGAACCCCCTCACATGATTTTTAAGGATATATAGGTAGTTTTTAAGATGCAAGGAGAAAAAATGCTATCAGTCAAATATTCTGCCTGCTGGAAACTTGGAAACGAGTTGGTTTTTGAATTATGTAGAGTTGCGATGCTTTCATGAACGTGTGCACATATATGCATGTACACCCACCACAGTACGCACACCCAGCTTTAGGAGCATAAAGCTCAGGATCATATTTTGCTTTCTGTTTCTGTGCTCACATTATCATTCATTCAAACTGTTGCCTACGTGGGTCAGCCGGGTGAATCCTATCTATTTGTGCTCCCCTACTGAGTTGATATTTTCCATCACTGTAAGGTGTTTTCTAATTACTTTGTGAATACAACATTTTAGGAAAGTAAAATTGAGGGCAAAGTTATGCTTGTAGCTAAAAACGTGCTCTCTTTAGAGGTTGAACTGGGCTGGTGACCTTATGTGGGGTCTCTGATTCTCATGTGGTGGAGCTGAGGCTACTGATGCATGAATGCCCCTTTTGGCTGGTAAAAATAATTCAGAATGTGGTGAGTCCTTCATGACAGACAGAGTAAGTGTTTCCTTTTGAAAAGAATAGTTAAGTTAGTTCCAATAAAAGGGTGATGCTTGGAGCTTTAATCATTTCCAAATGTTGCCCGCTTCTGTCCAGTTCCTTCTTTTAGAAACTCTGTCCAAAGAAACAAGTCATGTTTGTAAGCTCATGCAATCTTTACGTTTAGTTTGTTATTACTAGATTCGGACCATTTTTGCTTTACTATGATCAGTGAAGGATTCTGGCGGGCAGCAGACCTTTAGATTCAGACGGAGGTTGCGGGTTTCCTCTTGGTGCCTGTCCAGGGTGTAGAAAGAGTTGACTTCATGCCCAGTGGTCTCCATGAAGGTCTCGAGGCAGCCACTCATATATTTAGAAGAATAATTCCCTTGAATCTTTCAACACCTACTTTGTTGACTTTCCATTCATACTCTACCTTAAGAGAAAACAATCAATTGGTATCATGTTGTTACCATCCTGATAATGACATAGGCATACTCATTATTTGAACAAATTCTTGCTCCTCAAACAGTTTAGTGAACATTCTGAGGCAGAGGAAAATACAAATCACTACAAACTCAAAGGCACCTGTAAATCAGGTCGGATAACTTAAAATAATAGATTCAGAAAAAACACATGGCTTTCCTGGTCAAGCATTTTTTAAAAGAATTTATAATATCTTTAACAGATCTCTGATTACAGAGCTGTATTTATGGACTATTAAAAAGTAAATGGATGGCTGATTGGCTCAGTCAGTTAAGTGTCCAACTCCTGGTTTCCCCTGGGGTCATGATCTTGCAGTGGTGGGATCAAGCCCCACATCAGGCTCTGCACTCAGCGTGGAGTCTGTTTCAGATTCTCCCTTCCTTTCCCTCCCACTCACTTTCTCTCTCGCAAATAAATAAATAAAATCTTAACAAAACAAACAACAAAATAAAGGTGTGCACATTGATAATAAATGACAACTGGCCCCGTCATTATGGGGACAAAGGAGACTGGTGTTATCTGCAGCTGCACACCCCATCTAACCAGCCCTCCCCCCACCCAGCTCCCCAGATGGTGGTGGTGGTGGTGGTGGTTTTTTTTTTTTTAAGATTTTATTTATTTATTTGACAGAGCAAGAGAGCAGGGAGCCCGATGCAGGACTTGATCCCAAGACCCTGAAATCATGACCTGAGCAGAAGTCAGACGCTTAATGCCTGAGCCACCCAGGCATCCCCAGATGGTTGTTACTGGGAAGTCAGGCCCAGTGGTTTCAGATTCTTTTCAGGAGAAGCAAAATAGAGATTTTTTTTAACAGAAATCTCCTGGTTGAAAAATATTGTCTCAGATTTTTGGACACGAGGCATGCCCAACTAAATTTATCTGGAAACTTAGCTTGGCCAATTGATGACCCTTCAGTTGTAGATTTTTCCAACAACAGCAACAGACAGAACTTTTTTCATTCCTAATGAGGAACTTGGAAGTGCTCTGGAATCTCTCTTTTAAGGGAGTAGCCTCCCCAGTTCTTAATTTAATAACAATAGAAAATGCTACAAAGGTAGTGGTAAGGAATGAGACAATGTAGTATGAATAGTATCTTGAGAGAAAAGGAAGAGGAAATTTGTCAAGGGAAGGGGAAGCATAAACAATTCTATAGTTACACTGTGGGCTTCTGTATATCTTAAAATGGTATAATTGGGTATGATTGGGGGGTCAAGTGTATGAGGAACTGTAATTGGACCTTGAATATCAGTCTACAGATGTGAGACTTGATTATGAAATTAAGGAGGACCATTCCAGGTTTGGAGCAAGGAAGAAACATAATCTGGTCTGTTTTCTGTGTCCTTGTCCCAAATCCTGGAGTATTTCCCCTTAACAAGGTTGGACATCATCTCTGATGAGTTGGTTAAAATAAGGATCCTTCCATTTTGGGTAGTACCAACAATCCTTAATTATCAGCTTTTCCCTAGTCATCATAAATTACAACTGTGTGGTTTGGAGGTGAGATCATAAAACAGTGTTCAGGAATGGTAAGAACACAGGGAATTTGCACTGGCATGCAGAATATAGTGGTCTGCCCTACATTTAGATACTGGGCAGAGAATATAATACCTCTATCAGGAGCAACTAATTGAAATCATGAAAACATAAATTACGTGGAATTGGGTTGAAATATATTGGAAAGAAAATGCAATGGTGACTTTATTTTATTTTAATAGAAGAGGTTAGATTGTATACAGTCACCAACAATATCAATGTGGAATGAAATTATACTACATAAACATAAGCCAATAAAGCACCATTTTTTGATGTAAAAATAAGGACTCAAAGTAAGAAGAGAAACTTCACAATTATGTAAAAATTGCCCCAGATCAAAAATAAAATACAAGGTTAAATCAGGATTTAGGGACAGATTTTTTTTCCCCATCTCCTCGAATGTCTGTGGTCAAAATTCACTAGTGGACAGTGTGCCATGAAAGAGACTTGTTGGGCGCCTGGGTGGCTCAGTGGGTTAAAGCCGCTGCCTTCGGCTCAGGTCATGATCCCAGGGTCCTGGGATCGAGGCCCGCGTCGGGCTCTCTGCTCAGCGGGGAGCCTGCTTCCTCCTCTCTCCTCTCTCTCTGCCTGCCTCTCTGCCTACTTGTAATCTCTCTGTGTCAAATGAATAAATAAAAATCTTTAAAAAAAAAAAAAAAAAAGAAAGAAAGAAAGACACTTGTTGACCGGTACTTGAGCGGTGGTCAGGAAAAACCAATGTGCCAAATTATAATTAGGTAAAAAAAATAATAAATGCCCTAGACAGATGGTCATTTTGGCACAATTGGTATAAACGATGTATGAATTCATGTGAATTGCTTTAATGCATTATTTCTCTTTTCCAAGAAACTCAGTGTAGAAGGCATGTGACTCCTGTTCATCAATTCAATAGTAATTATGGGTCTAAATTAATCACTTGGTTTATCACTTGCCAATTGCTCAATCTGGCCTCTCTAGATACTTTAGAGACAAGGAAACAATTTAGCTAAACAATATTAAATAAATCGTCCAAGGTCACAAAATAAAGGGAGTAAAAATAACAGATCTTCAGCTTCTAATCATTTGCATAACTAATAGAGTAGGACAAAGATGAATCTCATAAGGCTATTGAAACAGATTCATAATTAAGCAAAAACAATACCTGAGGGTAACACGCAATAAAACTCAACATTTAAGAGAAATTCATGAAGTCACAAATGATGGGGAGCTTCTGTTTGGTGGCTTCATCTGATTTTCATTTTGTCTTTAAACTCTAAGCTGCCTGATGTTCTTTGAAGAAGGAAAAAGGGTTTAAGTAGGCAGGTTTGTGTAATTTTTTTTAATAATCATCACACCTTTCTTATTGGCTTATGAATTTATTTGACAATTGAGAAACCTCCATAGGACCTTGAAGACCTTGCCTTTTGCCTTGAGCTTAACCAGTAGTTAGCCATATTCAAAATCAAAGCCATTGATTTGCCATAATTAATTCTGTAAATTAACAGGGTTAGATGAAACAATATTTGAGTCCTATTCATTATATAATCAGTTATTCATTTTATGCTTTGTTCATGTATAGTACTCAGTAATTGGAATGGAGATTGCAAGTGTGAGCTCACTGGTATTGATTGAATACCTTCTCCATGAGAACACCACTATGGCTGGCACAGAACCATGCTCAATAAATACTTAGTTAATGAATGGTTCTAGGCTACCTCAAGAGTCTAGAGTGATTTGGATATTGCATGTGAGATGATAAGCTATGGACCACTGCCCCCAGGCTCATAAGACCTTTTTCTATTCACTCACCGACCCACCCAGAACTATAAGATCTGTTTCATTCCTGGCTCATTCTGTTTGTTGGCTCTTTG
Organism: Ailurus styani; assembly: GCA_002007465.1. NCBI lineage: Eukaryota > Metazoa > Chordata > Mammalia > Carnivora > Ailuridae > Ailurus > Ailurus styani. Next base: position 1,104,675 of record LNAC01000392.1, on the reverse strand, counting down.
TGACTTTTTACTTACTGGACTCCCCTCTTTTTTTTTCCCCCCCTTTCCTCTAAGCTATTCTCACCTATATTGAAGCCTTTGATATGATAGGTAGCAAATGGGGGAGAATGGTGTGATTTACTTAATGATTTTCTCTTCCTTTCAAGGAAAAGCTCAAATGTATAGAACAAGATGCCCTTTGCTAAATGCTAAAGTAGATACAAGGTGGATTGGCTATAGAGAGTGCCTAGTTTGATTCCTGGTCATCTTAGGATGATTCAATATGGGGATCCATATTTCATGCTTTCCTTCTGAAACCTTCTCTGTGAAAAGTGATTGTCAGCCTGGGCCCTTGGAAATATGAACTCATGAAGGTAGCTAAGTGTGGGGAGGTGAGAAGGGAAGAAAGATGAGTGATCACTGATATGCCCAGGAAGGAGGATTGTGCATTTTTTTTTTAAAGATTTTATTTATTTATTTCACAGAAGGAGAGAGATCATAAGGAGGCAGAGAAGCAGGCAGAGAGAAGGGGAAGCAGGCTCCCCGCCGGGCAGGGAGCCCGATGCGGGCCTCGATCCCAGGACCCTGAGATCATGACCTGAGCCGAAAGCAGAGGCTTTAACCCACTGAGCCATCCAGGCGCCCAAGGATTGTGCATTTTTGACCAATTAAATAATCAAAATGGGGACACCTAGTTGGCTCAGTCGGTTAAGCATCTGCCTTGTGCTCAGGTCATGATCCCAGGGTCCTGGGATTGAGTCCTACATTGGGTTCCCTGCTCTTCGGGAAAGCCTGCTTCTCCCTCTCCCTCTGCCCCTACTTATGTTCTCGCTCTCTTGCTATCTCTCTCAAATAAATAAATAAATAAAATTGTTTTAAAAAGTCATCAAAACAGTCTAGCATTATGGTTGATAATTGTGTTGGCTAGTACTAATGAGCTTTTTACAAAGTTGAACAATAGAATACCATGATCTTATTGCGTCTTTTTTTCTGTGGGGTATTTGAAAAATTGGCAAGCAGTGTTTTATTATTTTAGATATATATACTGCATTTGGAATCCTTTTCTTAAAATAACAGTGGAAGTCCTTTCTCAAAATCCTGGGCGTAAGTATATAGTTCCAGCAATCCCAGCAGGGCTAAGAGTCTCTAAAATGAGTAAGCTTGCAGTGTCTAGAGCTTGGAGCTGAGCAGAAGGCTGCCCTATATGCATTAGGCAGTCACATGGAAACCTATATTGCTACCATTTCAATATCCAATATGTGATTGAGTTTTATTATTATTCATTCATTGAATCATTGCTGCGTTAAATGCTTTTTAACCTAGACACTATAAAAAAACAAAAAACAAACAGAACATTGACTCTTGTTTTTTGGTACTGAGCTGTCCCTGGTTTTCATGTATTTCACCTGCTACATTCAAAATGCGTAACAAATAAGCAAGCAACTCTGTGTTATAATACAAGCAGGAGAACTAAGATGTCAACAATATGGGCAGGAGAGCCTGTCTCTGATGAGAATAGAATCCTGGAGACAAGAAGGAAGCAGGATGTGATCGTTTTTCAGTTTAGGTAATTAATTGCAAATAATGACATCTTGGAAACACCATTTAAGAATGAAGAGAGTCAACTAACTAAGGTTAAGCATAAAAAAGATATGCTCCCTCTTAATGAACTGAAGGCATGCCTTCAGTGGCCTGTGGGGACAGACACTGTCATGCCTCTGCAAAGAACATCTCAAGTTCTCCGAAGAGAGCAGCAGCAGTCTTTACACACTACAGACCAGGGGAGGTGAACTGCAGGCTTGCCCCTAAGTGGTGTACCCGTTTTTCCTTAAGAAATTGTCTTGGGCTTTTTAATTAACATAGAGCGTATTATTTGTTTCAGGGGTACAGGTCTGTGAATCATTGGTCTTACACAATTCACAGCACAGCAGTTGTACATTAAAAACTAATGTATTTTAGGAGAGGTGAAGACTGAAGATTTAAGTAAGCCAGACATAAAACAAGGCATGGGGGGAGGAAAAAAAAAAAGAGTGGAACAAGACAGAAAACACTCTTTAAAAGCTGAAGTTGGGGCACGTGGGTGGCTCACTTGGTTAACGGTCCGACTCTTAGTTTCAGCTTGGATCATGATCTCAGGGTCCTGGGATCGAGTCCCATGGGGGGGTTCTGCACTCAGTGCAGGGTCTGCTTGTGCCTCTCTCTCCCTCTTCCCCTCCCCACCTCTCAAAATAAATAATTAACTCTTTACAAAAAATTTTTAAAAAATAAAAGTTAAAGTTAATTCTGAACTTCCCGGAAGCCAAGTTTTTTTTTTTTTTTAAGATTTTATTTATTTATTTGACACAGAGAGAGATCAGATCACAAGTAGGCAGAGAGGCAGGCAGAGAGAGAGGAGGAAGCACGCTCCCTGCTGAGCAGGGAGCCTGATGTGGGCCTCGATCCCAGAACCCTGAGATCATGACCTGAGCCGAAGGCAGAGGCTTTAACCCACTGAGCCACCCAGGCGCCCCTGGAAGCCAAGTTTTAAAAACATAAAAACTTCTTATCTTTCACATTTCAGTTAAAGGAACTGCGTAAGTTACTCCTGAGAAATAAGCCTTTTAGGCTACTAATTCCAAATCAAAGTTAATGTAGGGATTCTCATTTAAATTATTTTATGAAAAATTCATGAGGAAAGGGCATTTTCATAATAAAGCATTTGATTTATTTGATAAAGCTTCTGAGTCTTAGGTAGCATCTAAATTCATCCTTTTTCTATTCAAAAGTATATTTTCTTTGCTTGTGACCTCTTTCTAGTTCTGTGGCCTCTGGTCAGTGACCTCAATCAGCCTCAGTCTCTGGATCTACAAAATGGCTCAGTGGGGGTCTTCCTCAGGGTGTCCTTATGAGGATTAAATGAGGTGGAGCCTTTGCAGACATTGTTTCCACCCCTGACCTGGCCTTTCTCCTTTCTACCACACTTTCCATGACCTGCAGTGTATCTCAGCCTGGAGAAGCTATCAGAGGGGGAAATGGAGTCTTATTTCAGTGTGTGAAGCCATCTTGCTGCTAATATCATCACATACATTACTAGAACATAAGTTACTCAACCAGCAGCAGGTCCTGATAAACCCCTCAGATGGGATGGTGTTGAAAATCTGAAGCTACGAGATGAAGGCTGATTTACATTCTTCCCAAGCCCTGATTTTTCCCCCTATTTTCTCCTTCCCTGATTTACTGGAGTTTGTATATGCAAAAATTTTGTTAGCTGGCTGAAATAGGAAAAAAAATTAATAAGTCTCAAAGATTGACTAGCACTAACTACTCTAGTTATCTTTCCCACTTGTCCTGTTGCAGCTGTGAACTGTGTTTTTTCCTAAAGAGAAGAAAGAATGCTTGCAGAAAAATATGAAAATCATTGGACTACTTTTTAAAAGTGTCTCTGGAGATTTAGGGCTGAGTTTTGATTTTTTTCAGATTACTGAGTCCTTCAAGTTTAAGAAATTAGGCTTAGGGTGCTCTCAAATGAATAGTTACAAATGCTGTATGTAGCTCTTAAACTTGCAAAGTTCTCTGATTCTGTGCTCAGCAACTCACTGATAGATTTTTTGTCTCTTTTTTACATTCTGTTGGAATAAAAGACATTAATATGAGATAAAATATGGTCTCTCTGAATACAAATTTCCTTTTTGTATTTCCCACATTTGTCCTTTCTGTTTACTGAATTTGTGTACTTTCAATACTGTAATAGATCGTCACATTTGGCAAATGCATGCCACATGCAGTCAAAGTATAAATGAAGGATATGGGTAAGAAACCAGAAGAAAAAGAATCTTTACAATACTGCCATATGAGTCATTTAAAGAGTCACAAATGACCACCAAGATTTTTTTTTTAAAGATTTTATTTATTCATTTGACACAGAGAGAGAGATTACAAGTAGGCAGAGAGGCAGGCAGAGAGAGAGGAGAGAGGAGGAAGCAGGCTCCCTGCTGAGCAGAGAGCCCGATGTGGGCCTCGATCCCAGGACCCTGGGATCATGACTTGAGCCGAAGGCAGCGGCTTTAACCCACTGAGCCACCCAGGCGCCCAATTTTTTTTTTTTTTTTTTTTTTAATTATCCTAGGTTAGCATCCAGGAAGTGACAGGGAAGGAAGACAGGAAACAATGGGCTTTGGGCTCAGGGACTTTGCAACTGGTTGACTTCTGCTTTCAAGACTATATCAGTAGAGACCATCACCAGGACCCCCACATTAATTGTCCTGAGTCTCCGTTTCTTAGGTTTACCAATGTCTTGGCTCAGGGAGGGGGCTAGGGAGTGGTCTACACAAAGTTATTAGAAATTGAGTCAACTCATGGTGGCTAGTGGCTCAGTTAGTTAAGCATCAGACTCATGATTCCAGCTCAGGTCATGGTCTCAGGGTTGTGAGATCCAGCCCCATGTTTGGCTCTGTGCTGAGCATGGAGCCTTCTTGAGATTCTCTCCTTCTCACTCTGCTCTTCCTCCACCCCTCCCTTAAAAAAAAAAAAAAGGTGGAAAGAAGGAAGGGAGGGAGGGAGAAAGAAATTGAGTCAACTCTTGAGTGATATATCTTTCAGTATACCACTAAGGTAGTAAATGATAAAGTCACAATGTCCTCTCCAGGGGAAGAGAGGTTTCTTGCTGGAGTCTGAACTGGATACTCCATGGGTTATAACATGGTTCTTCCATGTTTCTCAGACATCCAATAGCTCTCATCTTGGCAGTCTCCATGTCCAATCACTGGTTATTTGTAGACAATGGGAATTCTTTCTTCTTAGACAATTTCCAAGTGATCTTCTCACCATATTGGCCCACTCAGATAACTTCTCACAATCTTTTAGACTCATCTCTGCTCTTCTTTTAAATATAAAGAAATCCTATCTGACTCCCCACCCAACATGTTTTTTTCCCAGAGGTGTTTATTTCCTTTTTCTTTTCTGGAGAAACTACTCTGCCTTCTTAAAAGTTGATCTACATTGCTAATTAAGACTGGTGTTAAAAGTTAATTAGAAAAACAAAACAAAACAGTACTGTTGTACTTGAATGAGGGGTTTAATCTTCGAATTGTAAGATGGTGGAAGGGGAAATATTTGCATTCCAAACTTGAGGTAAATCAGTGATGATAACAGAATTTATTGAGCAGTTGCTTTGTTAGTTACTTTGTTTTACATTTTATATAACTTATTTAAACCTCAAAAATTTCTAAAGGTTTTATATTTATCCCCATTTGATAAATAAATTGAGGCATATTGTCATTGATGTATAAAAGAATCAGAATTCAAATAGAGTCTGAATATTTTTTTAAGATTTTATTTATTTATTTTAGAGAGAGAGAGAAAGAGTGTGCACATGAGCAGGGGGAGGGGCAGAGAGAGGAGGCAGAGAGCGAGAGGGAGAGCAAGAATCCCAGGCCGACTCCAAGCTGAATGCAGAGTTGAGTGCAGGGTTCAATCCCACAACCCTGAGATCATCACCTGCGCCAGTGCTTAACCAGCTGAGCCACCCAGGCACCTCCAGAGAGTCTGATTTTGAAGCCCACACTCCCCACTTCTCTATAGTACCTTCTGCTAATCAACAACAACAACAAAAATAAAAAGAAAGAAAGAAAGGAAGGAAGGAAGGAAGGAAGGAAGGAAGGAAGGAAGGAAGGAAGGAAGAAAAGAAAGAACAAACAAAAAAGAAAGCAAAACAATTGCATTTGCATAGCCAAACAATAGGAATGCTCATATCTTGATACAGAGTAATGGTTACCATGGAAACGTGGCCTCTAGTGATAATATTTGTTGATTAGAGAAGATCATAATTGAGAATAAGTTTATTTCTGTAAATGTTTATGTGATGCAGATTATCTTACATGGGAAGACAGCGAAGGGAAGGCCTTTGCTTTCGGAGTTTCCAGTCTACTGGGAAGACTCGAACTACAGATTTAAGTAAATATATATAAGCAGCAGTTCAAGGCATTGCAGTGATGATGCACAGAATTGCATTGATCATAATTCTTGGGTTGTGACACTTGGTTATCTTCAGGTCACATGCAGTCCCTTGATTTCATTCATTCATTCATTTGGTCAGTCATCAATTTATTCCCCCCACTCCTGTCCACCCCATGAATCTCTCCATGGACAACCGTCAGCTAAGAAATCAGCTCCCCATTCTTTGGACAAAGACATAAGGATTAATTTGCATTTTACGAGATATCCCAGAATGTTTTTAAGACCCACCAGTAGAACACAGGGCAGTCAAATTTTATGTATAATACTGTCTTAGAATAATCCCAAGGCCTCTCTTAGAAGTTTGGATCTATTTTTTGGGCATATTGATAATATTTCAGTCATGGCAGTTCTCGGAGAATGGGAGAGGGACCCAGGGGTCTGTATCTCACCTAGGACTAATCAAAGATGGGCTATATTATGACAAAGGGCTGTGTGGGGCATAAAACAAATTAAATGGCTATCACAACAGGACCAGCTGGAACTTATTGATCAAACAAAGTGGGCTGTCTGGAAACGTTGGATTTCTGTCTGACCCTGAAAGAATTAGTTATCTTCAATCCAAATTGCATTTTGAGCTCCCTGAAATCACAATAAAAAACACTGTTTCTGAAACTAATCCGTGCTCTTATCTTAAATCTCTGTTTTTTTAATATCACTAGGTTTTTTCTCCCCCCTCCTTTTTGAAGTCATCAGTTAATACATTCTGGTCATAAAGGCCAGAGGTTGCAGAATTACTGAGATGTAATGATGACAACTAGTTTTTTGTTTTGTTTTGTTTTGTTTTTTTAGTTAAATGTTTGGGTGTGATTCAGTGAAATGCTGGATAATTTTTAGATAGTCTGTCTTCCCCTCACGAGTGTCATATTTAAGCATATATCACCAGTGATTTTGTCCAATGGTGCTTTTACCAGCTTTTATGTTTTCTCTCAATGTTATTTCAGTTAATAAAAATAAGTTTTATTCTAAGTAAAACATGGACTTAATGGCAAAAATGATGTAGCTCCAGGGTAGGAAACGTAAGCATCCTGAGACTCGTTGACTTTCTTTTTCTGAATTTTCATGGTAATTTATTATGCATGTATCCATCAGAAGTTTTCATCAGACCTTTAGAAATTTTAACATTTGATACATACTGGAAGTTCAGATGTTCTAATTCTAGTCTTTCTTTATTACATGAACTACTTCAACTAAGAGAACAAATGGATTTAAATATTTTTTATGTTTTAATTCATTGTAGTTCTTATTTTTTTAATTAATATATAATGTATTATTTGCTTCAGGGATGCAGGTCTGTGAATCATCAGTCTTACCCATTTCACAGCACTCACCATAGCCCATACCCTCCACAATGTCCATCACCCAGCCACCCTATCCCCAAGATTTGTTTCCTGAGATTAAGAGTCTCTTATGGTTTGTCTTCCTCCCTGGTCTCATCTTGTTTCATTGTAGTTCTTATTAATGATCAAATTGTCTCAACTTCTGCTAGTGGGAGCCAATTTAAGTTTGATTCTGAGTTCTTTTGACATGGATCTAGTAGTCTTGAACAGTTTCCTTATTATCAGATGTGATAGGATGGTCCAGGCTCATCTTGTATGTTTCATCCCCCCCTCCACCACACTAGAATCAGCAGTTTCTTCTGTTTAGAGACCCAGTCTGAACCCTAGGGTTGCCCTTTGCTGCTAGGTTGGCCATTGTTTATTTTACCTTTTTTTTTTTTAAAGATTTTATTTATATATTTAGAGCATGAGCAGAGAAAGGGGCACGGGGAGAGGAAGAAGCAGACTCCCCGCTGAGCAGGAAGCCCGACATGGGGCTCCATCCCAGGACCCTGAGATCATGACCTGAGCTGAAGGCAGCAGCTTAAACAACTGAGCCTCCCAGGGGCCCCTAGGTTGGCCATTGTTTCTAAGTCTTTTTAGCGCACAGAGTTGTAAACCGTTCATCTTTTTTCCTGTGCCATTTTATTTATAAAATGAAAATCAGCTCTCTCTTCACATGCATAGATTTTGCTTGTATGCCTTTCTTGATCCAGGGCAGATTTAAGGAGCTTACATTTCGCAGGGATGTTTACATGAAACACTTGGTAGTTAGGTGTAATGTTTCAGACCATATTAAAAAAATTTTAAGTAACATTTTATAATTTACATTTTTATATACTTCATGTTTGAACTGTATACAAATGTATAATCTTTTGAGTTCAAAATCTTCTAAAAATCATTTCTAGAAAATAGATTTATGTGCTGAAGAAGAGAGAGCAGGTTAATAATGATGTGAATATATTAGTGAATCAGAATCCACTGACAAATTAGTCACCATTTTTCTAATTAGAGTGTGAAATCTTAATTTTTTGGAGTATGATTAACTGATAATAGCTATGTCATGGTGTTCTTGCAAAAACTTGTTTTGATGGGCATTGCAATATGAAAAGCACCAGTTAATAGGCAAAACGAAAACAAAAGAAAAACAAGTACTGATTATTTTTCCTTCAAAATCTTTTAAGCACCTGATAAAGCATGAATACAAAGTTTCAGATACATCGATATCAAGATTAGTATTACTGAGTATTGTCTATTAGGCTTTCTGGGATTAAATACTGAGAAAAATGTATACTGAAGAAAAGTAGAATCTTGATGTCTGTAACTAAGAAGATAGGCAATTGAAAATAATTATTCAGGTGTTTTGGTTTTTTTTTAGAAAAATTAAAACAAATTGAGCAAGTCTTTTAACTGACTTGACTCGTGTTATGTGGGTAAACTCAGTTATTAAGCCTGGACTCTCATATATTATAGTTTTCAAAATATTTTGAAAACACCGGTGGGTGGGTATGGGGGTGGGGGAACGTGTGTCCACTGCTAGGGGCCTGGTGACGCCGTGATGGATAGCAGGAGCCTGAATTTTGGTTGGCCACTAAAGAGAAAGGGGCAGATCTGCTTGTGGTATTACGGTAATCTCCAAAGTTTAATATACTTTGTTGGCTAGAAGCATGGTCCGTGGAGCCAGACCACCAGACTTCAATCCCAACATGACTGACCTTGAGCAAGCTGCTTGATTTTTACATTTCTGTTTCTTCATCTGGAACTTAAGTATTACGTTGACGTACACCTCTGGTGGTTGTGAGGATTAACTTTCTCTTCTTCCTCTCCCTCTTCATTCTCTTCCTTCATATTTTTATCATCTTTGTGATCATCACTGTCTTACTCAGTGACGCATAAATACTTTGTATAAATGTTTCCAAGGCAGGTACTCTTTGTGTTGATAAAAGCACGTGGATTTTTACCTGCATACATAAACTTTTAGACTTAAACATTTATGGAAAGACAGATTATAAATGATTAAAAGGTGGTTAGTCCTGAAAAGCAGATCTTTTAAAGGGGAAAAAGGGGGGGGGGAGGCAGTCACTTTATATATTTATACATTCTTCTGTTATAGGTATAGCTAAAGAGATTTGTGTAAACCTTTATGAAAACCCAGCTTTAAGAAACCTTCCCAAGTTCTATGGTTCTTCATTTCTGAACCCGTAGTATTATCCATTTTGGAACTGCCTGGATAAATCCTACAGTGAGGGGTGAATTGGAAGAATTCTGGGGTGCCATGTGGCTTCATGAGAGGATGTGATATGTGGACAGAAGAAGCATTTCATCTAATTCACAGAAATACAACATCAAGCTTTCAAGTCTGTGTGTGTTAAAGAATCATTCCCCCTGCCTGGAAAATTAGCCGTGCTCCAACAGGCAGGGATGTATCCATGAGTCTTGGTTTCCTTATCTATAAAGTGAATTTAGCAATGCTCGGCACCCATTGGCATCTCCCTGGAAAGAAAAACTGAGAACTGCCTTTGCTCTTAACACAAAAGCCTACTGAGTAGAGAGTACTCAATAAGTATGAACCCATTATGTTTTGATTATTATCCTCAAGCAATATATCCTGAATGCTACAGGTTTTGGTAATAAATGCCCTGAATTTAACAAGGGTCTTAGTGTAGAAGTACAAAGATGATGATGTTGATAATAGTAGCTAATATGTGCTGAGTCCTATCATGATTCAGGCATGTTTCTAAGCCCTTTGTATATAGTAATATATTTAATTTTCAAAACAACCCTGTACAGTAGGCACTAGTATGCTGATTGCTGGTGAGGGAACCAAAGTGTAGAGTAAGGGACATGGGAAGTGGAGACAGTGATCCCACAGAAGACTGTCAGAGTTCGACTGTCAAGTAGAAATTAAATGGAGCCATGATTAAAATGAAAGTAAGGGCCAATGGAGAATTGTTGAAGGTAGAGGAGCTTGGGGCATGTTCGTATTCCAACAGGGATGACTCAACAGAAAGCAAGCCATAGAAGACACAAAATGAGACAGAGAGAGAGAGAGAGAGAGAGAGAGAAAGTATTTTCAGGAACCAGAGTGGGCAGGGGAGTGTCCCAGGCTCTAGGAAGACAGCAAGGGTACTCCAGGCTCAATCACTAAAAAAATTAAGGGAACGTGTCTTGACCATATACTATTTCTCTGTCTCTAATTTATTCATTGAAAAAGAGAGCTGGACTATTAATCATCATTATTCGGTCTCCAAATCAATGTTTCAATGGCCGTCAAATTATTTGATAGTGTTATACACAATTTGAAAATATTGCTGACTTTTGGAAGAGCTCATTGTAATCCTAACATCCCTCATTGATGATTTTTATCTCATTGGGAGTTTAAAAAAAAGAAAAGAAATGAAAAAAAAAAAAAACCAAACTCTTTTTTTTTTACTCTTGATAATAAAAATTTCAATCCATTTTGAAAGATAAATTTAACTTTTGTTGCATCTTAAGTCATGATTAATGTTTTGGAACACGGTAGGAAACCAAACAACCTTTACATAACTGATTTGATCATTTATAATTACTTGCCACGTTGCCCAGTATGTTTCACATAACGCATATGCCAGATTCGAGGGTCCGTGTCTTATTTTCAACCACATTGTTCTTTGTTAGGAAATTATCTTTCTCTGTAACAAAAAATCATTTTCCTTGTAGGTTCTACTTTAGGAAATCCTGTATTTGTATGTGATGTTTTTAAATCTATCAAGATCATTTTAAAACCATGTAATCTCTTGCTTACCTCCATCATTTATCATTTATCACTCGGGAAGTACTGATTGATTCCTCCTCTGAAAAAGGCCCAATTCCAAGAACTTTCGGGGACCCAAGATGAATCATATGTAAACCTAGCACTCAGAAAGCTGACTGTCTTGGAGGGGAAATGAGATCTATGTATCTCTGTCTCCAAACCCTGCCCCTAAGTAGACATCAAAGAAAATGAAAAATTTTGAAACAATAATTTTCAACAAACTGTTAGCTCTGAATTTCACCTGTGGTGCTGGGTCATATGGCCCTCTGTAGAGACTAGTCTGAGTGAAAATCATAATCAGGTAATGAGAATTTATCTTAAGGATAGATCCTTCATTTAATATACTGGTAATGATACAATAATTTTTATTTTCCCTTTTTCACCCATAAGTCAGAGTACTTATTATCTTTCCAGCTTCTCTGTGAATAGAAAGAAAGCAGGTGGTACTCGATTTTCTCTCTCTCTCTCTCTCTTAATAATCTTTTCCTGCTGTACCCAAACAGGCTGAAAATGTCAATTTTCCCTATAAATACTTTTTCTTGATCACTTGCCTTGAGCTGCCAAGGGACCTCTGCTTTATCAGTGGAGGCTTTATTCAGTGACATTTAATATTCAATTACAGAAAACTGTGTTAGTTTGATGTCCAGCCCCTATGCCCCTCAAAAAAAAAAAAAAAAAGAAAAGAAAAGAAAGAGTGGAACAGAGAGCAAAAACAGAGCACTTCTAGGCATTAACAATGTTACATGCAGGAGTAATATTTCAGTAGACATATTTTCTTATTATATTTGCAGTAAATTATATCCACCAAGAAGAATGCCTACACTATATATGGAAGGCCTAATTCATTAATATATCAATTGAGGATGATTACCAGCTCCCTACATTTCTGTTCTGTTTTTGCCAGGATTCAAAATGCAGATTTCAAGTTTCCACCGACAACAGCCATAGAAAACACGAGCCGCTCTTTGCGAACCAGTAATTCTCTTGCATTATGTATGAAGTAAAAAGGATCTGTGGTGAATCATTCCTATTTTAAAGAGAAGAAATAATCACTAGATAGTACATTTATTGTTCATATAGTAAGCACTTTGGATGTCTTCTTTCGACAACCCATCCCATTTAAATGAAGCATAATGATTTAAAACTTACTTTTCTCTCTCAAGAACGATCCCCAAAGTATGTTCATAATCATTCTCTATATAAGGTGAGCCCTTGAGTTGCTAAGGAACCTGCTGGCTGAATTTGTTTCCCCACAGATAAGTTAAATATTCCTTCCTGCGCCATCCTCCTGGAGGTAAATTAAGCCTTAAGGAGGGCACACTCAAGGGAGAGCAGAATGTACGGGGCTAGGGAATCCTGGTGTGGAGGGGAATAAACCGGGTGTGAGAGGGGTCTGTCTACACACAACAGAAGAGATGACTGAGGCAGGGGTGGCCGTTTGGATTGTGAGCCCCAGGACGAAGGGACAGCGTGGGGCCCCTGGCTCCCTGATTATGAAGACTTTCAAGACCGACGTAGCAGACGGAGAGTGGAGCCAAGCAGAGGACTTGGAACAGGGCTCATGCCGTTAGTAAGCTGATCTTGGAGTTGGAGGCTGGTACGCTCTCTCCTCTGAGATCATGCTCTCTCGTCTCTCAGGATCTGGCTCAAAGCCTTTCTCTTTGTAAAACTGGAAGAGACCCACAGCTCCTAGAAGTGTGGGATTTTTCCCTGCCAGCATGCAGCGTGGTCTTGGCCTCGTGTGAGTGCTGCGGAGTGAACCCCTCCAACCCCCAGGGCCTTCTCCTTGGATTCTCTGGAACTAGAGCGGTTCTCTCCTCCGTGCCCTTGCTGCTTCATCCTCTGCCATTGCAAGGAACGTGTTCTTTATGTTGACTGAGAATCTTTTCTCTCTTCCACTGTTGTGTTTTCCACGTGGTTATCATTGCCTCATTCCACTTGTGAGCTCCTTGACAAGAGTCCCTGTCCTCAAATTATTCTGTCCCACATAGATGAAGCACAGGATTTTTTAGATGCGAATCCCAGCCAAAAAAAAAAAAAATCGTTTTTGTATTCCCACTGATAGGACTAATCAGCAATGGTAAGATCAGAGGATACATAGTACACTCAGATCTTAGGGTATTAAAGAACAAGGCGTAGACTATCAAAGTGCTGGCGTGGCCCTATTTTGGGGCCTGTTTTTAAAAATAGTGGAATGGAAAGACGATCACTTTTAATTTTAAACCTAATTGCCTAACATAACATTTCCTAAAGTATGTTTTACGGGACATGGGTGGGCCTTATGTAGATTTCTATGACCAAATATGTTTGGGAATATCTTAGAGGACAATGAAACAGCTAAACTGTGTTTTCCGTTTCCACTGCTACGGTGCTAGGTAAGTCTCTACTGCCTGAGAGTTTGCCCTACCCCACCTCTCATGGTCCCCACTCCCACCAGTGAACTTCAGTTCCGCTGGACTCACGCAGTGCTCACTATGTATTCACTGGTGCCTGTGATCTTGCCATCGGAATCTTTCCTCAGGCAACTCTTAACGTTAGCGGTTCTCAGCGTAAAGCAAGTTTGAACCCTCTGCCCCGAGGCATTTGGCAATGTCAGCAGACATTTTTGGTTGTCACACAGGAGGTATTGCTGGAATCCAGTGACTAGAGCCCAGGGATGCTGCTAGACCTCTTACGACGTACAAGACAGCCCCCGCAACAAGAATCATCTACCCAAAGGATCAGTAGTGTATACGAGATCATTCCACAGGCCCTGTGGAAAATTCCTTGGTTTTCTCTCTCCTGCTATGGAATTTCCTGCCCTCAAGCATGCCGTTCACCCTCTGACCCTAGCCTCCCTTTCCAGGCCATCTCCCCCAACTCCTTTCCGTACACACCGTGCTCCACTGAAACCCCCTGACTTGGTCCTCCCCAAACATAGCCTGTACTCCCTTACCTCTCTGTCCCGCATATTACCTTTTGCCTGTTTTGGAAAGCCCTTCTCTCTTCTTTTTACTTCTAGGAACACTCTTTCCATTCTAACTCATAGGTCACCTCCTCTGGGAAGTCTTCCTTGATATTCTTCCTACCACTCCCCAAAATGGGAGTGATTTCTCTCCTCTCTGGACCCCCTTAACACTCTGTACTTCTCTCCTATCTGGCACAGGATGGGCACATGTGTTTTCAGATCTTTTTTCTCCTAATAAATAGTAAATTCTTGAGAGATAGAACATCATTAGAAACCGTTAACAACTCTGTGTCCTATAAAGCTTTAATAAGTGTGGGTCAATAAAGACTTGAATTAAATTCCCTAGTTTTGAGGAGAGATTTCTGGATCAGACCTTATAATTGCTTTTACATTTATCTGTATATTTAACAAAAACTGAGTCCCTGCTGTTAGTAATGATGTGATTTTAAGAGCTATCTTACTTGAAAAAGAAAATTTCTAGGTTTAATATAAAACTGGCCACCAACAAAATATAATAGATTGTATACTATCACTGCTCCTTTGCTGTTTCACAAAAGCTATTCTGACTTCAAATAGTACCAGTTAAATGACGTTTATACTTTTTGGCTAAGGAAATTATTACCTGGGTTAGTTAAGAGCTTTGTGATGCAAATAAAGGAAAACCTGGCTTAAACTTATAACAGAATAGGGAAATTGTCCTAAGTGGAAAGTCCGAGGTAGAGGAGCATGAGGGTCAAGCGTTCAGTGGTCAAGCTTCGTTCCCCTTCTGTCCTGTTGGTGCCATCCCGCTCCATCCTCAGAAATGTGACTGAATAAATACATTTCTTCCTCTGCGAGTCCAGAGGAAGAGGGAGAGAAGCATTGTCAGACACTCTGGGAAATAGGAAGAGCTCTCCCAGAAGTTCTGAGTAAAGCACTTTAAATCCCCGTGGCCCATTTTCCCAACCAGTCGTTGGCAAGAGAAATGGAATGACTCAGACAATCCTAGAGAGATCCAGGATCCGCCTTCATCTGCGGCATCCAGTTAGTAGGAGGAGGGATGGACCCTGGAGCAAAATGGACATGTGAGGGAGGAGGACAGGAGAAACCCAGTCTGGGCGCACAGCTCCTGCGCATCACAGAATACAAACCGTAGATCCTACTATTGATTAATGGCCCCAGTGATTACTTTCGAATTATTGGCTAATTTGAAACCAGACTGGCTTCCCATAACTCAGATCCAATTTTTTATGTGCAAACTAATTAATTAACGTTGTATGATGATTTAACCCAAATGATCTCTGAGAAACAGGCTGTATTACATATTCTGCCTTAGTGGTTTCTGTGTGTCACTCCATGATAACTAATGTAAGACGTAATTTTAGCACCAAGTGTTATCTTAAAATCACACAGTTACACCAAACCTTGCATACAGTTCGATATTCTGAAGCCGCTACACCATTAAATTCATAGTTTAAATGACCCTGTGATAGAGCATATGATACCAGCGTGTAACGCACACAACTCTCACCCACGCGAGCCCACGTGGAAGCCACTAAGTACTAATGCTTAAGCTAAAACACACCCAGATTTTCCTCTCACGTTCAAACCAAGGTTATTTAATAGTCTTTGCTCAGGCCATCTCATCACTGGTAAGTACACCGTGTTTGTGTGCTGGTAGGTGAATGAAACCTACATGGAACCCTTAGTAATGTTGCTTTCACGGAGTTGCTATTGGATTTGCTTACATTAAATAAGATACTCATTTAAAAGAATAGGAGAGACACTTTTAATTTGAAAGAATCCTAATAGACATTACAATTAATAGGAGTAACAAATTATACGCTTTAAATGGGTACATATTATTGTCCTCCTGTACCTTAAAATTGAAAACAGTTTAAAAAAAAGAATATGCAGAGATTACTGAAATCGCTTGTTGCACAATTTAATCACAAAGATCTGTTCGAGCTCATTTACAAAGCTTTTGTTAGGGCTCTCTAACCACCTGTTGCTGATTGACCCTAGACTATGCCATAAGGGTTATTGTATTTTGGTGTAGTTGTCTTCACAGCATCACAGCGTAAAGTGTCTCAAATTCCATAAACCATTGTCTAATTGGAAAATCAGTAGTAGTGCACGGCAGCTAACCTCTTTTTTTGGCTTGAGGAACGTATGATTTGAAAGCCACAAGGACATGGAACATCAATTCCTAAGAAATGCAGTACAAGTAAATGGTTGAATTATAAATATTTCCAAAGTATGGTAGTGATAGATGCAAACAGAGTTGAATGTGAAAGACTCCACTGATCCAGTCAATTGGACCTTCAAAGTCAGTGCTCCCCAAAGTTGAGTGTGTGTAGGAATCACCAACGTTTCTTGTTGAAATCAACATTCTGTATTTATAGGTCTAATTTTGCTTTTTTGTTGTTTTTTTCATTTGTATTTTTAGAGTCCACATGAGTTACTTTACATGGTGTGTATCAGACATACATACAGAGAACAAACTAGTGGTTGACAGAGGGGAGGAGTTGGGGGACCTGGGCAGAACGTATGAAAGTGACTGGGAGGTTCAGGCTTCCCGCTGCAAAATGAGTGCGTCACAGGGATGACAGGCAGAGGTAAGGAATACGTCAGCGATGTCATAATAGTGTTGTATGGGGACAGATGGGAGCCACTCTTGTGAGTGTAGCACAGTGTATAAACTTGAGAAATCACTATGTCGTACATTTAAAACTAATGTAATATTGTGTGCCAATGAGACTCAAATAACAATAATAATTTTTGAGAAAGTTTTAAGCAGAGGGGGAAAAAATCTGATGCTGTAGGTCAGGGATGGAACCCCATAATTTGCATTTCTAACAGGCTCCCAGGAATTCTCGGGATGCCTTTCATTAAGCAAAGTTCTATGTCACCTGAAATCCACAAAAAGTATACTGGAACTATCTGGAATGTTTTACCCCGTTTGATCATCTTTTAGACGTAGGCACATACCTGACAAGAATTTGTAACTCTTACTAATTATTTTATGTTCCACAAATTGGAAACATTCTTACCATGGTTATAATATTTAAGAGTCAGGCCATCTCTAGGCAGGAGCAAAACTTAATTCTGTCTTATTCTTTCTTTATAGAAAGAAAAACCCCAACTTATCTTAGGCATTTGGTGAAAAACAGAAGCTACTACTTTTTTAAAATTAAAAAAAAAAAGTTTTCCTGTGTCCTCTTTCTGAATTTAAACCTATCTTAGTTATGTCTGATAAAATTGGAAATTTAGTGGGTATAGTCTTCATACTTTCCATGTATTTAAGTTAATAGGTCACCTCTTCTTTCCTTTTACTGGGACTCAGATAATCTCAAATTCTTTGATTTTCAAACTTTTCATTGTTTTGGTTTCTCTTCTTTGCTTCTGGTTCTAAGTTTCTCCATGTATTTTAAGCCAGAGAAAGCCAGTCATACTCACAGATACTCTGTTTTGTTCAAAACAAAACAATGGATTGTCAGTGAGGAAATTATTTCATCACAGATTGGAGGTTGTGCATTTTTCCTTCCTTCTCGGGTTCCTTGTGAGACTCTACACTAAAGTGTATAAATCTGGGGCAAAGAGAACGCTGCTGATGGTGCTTGTGATTTAGGATAACTGTGAAATCAAGTCCTGGGCCACATGCCCAGTATCTAAACCAAGTCCAGAAGGGCTTAATTGGAATTAGGCAGTGAGCCTGGAAGAACTTTACTTTCTTCATTCTCAACTTTCTGGTTCCAATGGCTTTGTGCTTTGTAGAAATCTGCATTTGGGGGCTGGAGGCAGAGAAAAACTGAATACAGGCTGATTATAGAGCAGATTGGGGAGCAGAGGAAACTAACCAAGAGAAGGTTTAAGGAGGAGGGAGTCTACGTGCGGCGTATAGTAGGTGCTTGGTAAACATGGCACGGAAGGATATTTTTCAAGTTAAACTGGGTTCGTTTTTCTCCCATTGAGAAAATATTTGCCAGGCTGAAGTAGAACACGGAAATAATTTAGCACATTTAGAATCTTTATTTCAAATGACAGCAGCAGGCTATGACAGAGCATGGCCCATCCTGATTCTGTATATGATCAAACCCTCTTCTTGGTTTCCTTTTCTAGAGAGTTGTGCTGTTCACTTCTTTGTGACTCTGAATCTTAAAAGGAGAAAAAGTTTATTAAGTATCATTTGTTTTCATTCTTCTCATTTGTGGTATTATGAGGGAAAAGTGGATCAAATAACAAATAGAGAACTTACCATTCCTTAGTGATGTGTACTGTACAATAGATTGTTCTCATTATTCCAGACCATTCCCTGGAGACAGCAGTAACCGCACTCCTGGAGAATAAGCATGGGAGTAATATGGTGGGATTTTGAGACATAAACCCTGTCATGAGCTATGGGGGAATAATGAACGGATGCTGAGCAGAGGACATGTAAATACCATCAATTCTATTTGCAATGCTGTTTAGATTTTCAAGTGCTGTGTAATTTGGAGACGTGGAGGCATGATCCTTTTTTAAAAAGTAGATTTGAATATATGCAATTATTTGGGAATGGAGCCTTGAATATTATGGAATGTAGCTGGAATCTTGGCACTGAGGTTTTAGATGTTCAAGCTAATGCCAGCTACTATATCTATTTTAAATTCAAATGTTTTACCACCATAATGGAGGATAAGATGTCTTTGGCCACAGATTTTATTCTGGACTTCAGGATTCTTAAAATGTTTTATTAAAGGTGCTTAGATGAATTTTGCCATCATAAATATCATAGTATGGTTGTATGCTGTGCTCTTTTTTTAAGTGCAATTATGGAAGAGTGATTTTCCTCCCAGTTTTATTGAGAAATAATAGATATCCACGCTGTATAAGGGTAAGGTGCACAGCATGGTGATTTTGATGAATACGGAACTCTTACCGCAGTGAGTGTACTAGGCAGTGACCCGCGGGATACCAGGGATATTTTCTGTACATTCCGCCTGCCTCTAGCTTTTGACCATGCTTAGTCTTGCTCTCTGAAGTTGTCCCCAATAGGTGTGCATTCATTCATTCAACAAACTTTGTATAGCAGGCCCAGCAGGTATGGAGTGTCACAGGGGATATCAAGGTGCATAAGCCAAAGCCATTTTTGTACTTCCCGTGCCCAGAATGTTGGAAGGTCTCAGTGTTTGTGACCCTGAACTGATTCTCTTGCTTCAAGAACTTGCACAATTCAAACTCTTCTCGGCCCTGGTCTCAGTGTGAGAAGGGCATCCTTAGTCCTGTGATTCTAGTCATGCATCTAGTTTCCCTTCAGTTCATCTCATATGCCCCTGCCAGACCCTTCCTAAAGCACGACTCTGTGATTATATCATCCACCACTCAAACACCTGATGCTGACCCCGTAATCACTTCACAATACGATTCCTACTCCTCATTCTGGATATGCAAAGCCTTCAGCAGTCGGGATCCAACAAACCTTCCCAACCTCATCCCCTGTTGTCTGTCCTAACCAACACTACACTGCAGTGCCAGTTTGACTGGTAGAACTGGAGCGCTTGAGTTCAAGTTCAAGAGTAGAGCCAGGGAAGCAGGGCTGCTTGGCTCTGCATCCTGGTTTTTCAGACTTATCAGTGTATGACCTTGAGCAAGTTACTTGAGCTCCCTGTGTCTCAGTTTTCTCGTCTGTGAAATAGGGATAGTGATGGCTTATACTTCATAGAGTTCTTGTGATAATAAAAAGGATTAATGCACACAAGCCATTGAGAACAGCTGGGCACATATTAAGCCCTCAGTGATAGGGTGGTATCTGCTATTATTTTTCTGCTTTGCTCTTGTCATTTTCTCTGCCTAGGAAGCCCACTTCACCCTGTTACTCCAACTGTTTTATGTCCAGGTCCATATCCTACCTATCCTTCATACTCTACTTCAAATGGTCTTTCTTTTGCCTTGGCTGAAGTCTGCACTCAACCACTAAGCTGAACTGTCTGCAACAATAACATAAACATTAATCTTTTCATAAAAATCACTTTGTTTTGGATAAATATAAGCAGAGAGATAGAAATTTGTGCTTTATGGAATAGTTCCAGTAACAATGCTCATGCTGAATGAAATATCATGAAATTAAAAGGTGGAAGTTCAATTTCTGAGCCCCAGTCTTAATTATTAAGAGTCAAGTTGTCCTTGGGCTCCAGGATTATGGAGTTGTGCAGGAGGCCTCGCAGTAAAGTGTCATCGTCGTTCTTTATTTTGTGGTCAAGAAGACATTAAAATGTGCCTTTCTTTAACCATGAGAATTATGGCCCATTCCTCAAACATTCAGCATTCCAGTAAGCAGTTAATGAAGTGGAACATTTTTGATTCATTAAAAGATAGTTTGTGAAGTTTTCAAGCATGAATTTCAGGTAACACTGGAACCCATTTCAAAACAGGCTTCCAGAAGGAGAATGAAGAAGAGATTTCCTGCTGAAATTCAGCAGAAGGGACTGTCTTCCTTTCCAGGGAATTAGGCATTAACTGTCATTACCTGGGGATTCAAGTGTAATGGGCTCCGGTAAAAAGCAAGGGAAGTATTTGTCAAGGGGGAAGACAAATAAAGGGTTCTAAACAAATTTCTTGATTGCAGAAACAGAAGTGAACTCTAGCTAATAAGCAAAAAGGAATCTATTGGAAGCTTTGATGGGATCAACAGGAGGTTGGGAGACTGGGCTTAGGAATGAGCTGGAATCAAAAGGAATGTGAGATCCTTGGAAGCAGGAAATATGGATTTATTTAGTAAAAAAAATATCCCATTGATGTGCAATGAATTATATCTAACTATTTCTTTATTTCTTGCACTATTGGGCCAAAATTTCATCCCTTAGAAGAGAGAAGCTCTTTGTACCAAGTCTAAGTTATGTGCCCATTCCCCATTTCTGTTCTTAGAGGGAGTTGGGGGATCTCGCCCCTCTGACATCTGAAGTGAAAGGGAGTCACTTTGATTAGCATACCCCTCCCTGCCCCAGGACCATCTTCATAAGGCAGGAGTAGTTGCCCTAAGGGTGGTCACAGCAGTATAAGAGAGAGAATAGACATAGGGCAGACACAAAATGACTAATGTCTACCCCAGATTCTGGGGGGCAGGGGAATTGAAAAGTAGCACAACCAGTATGTCATAAATCCCTCAGGACCTTGCCTTAGATCCAAACGTGACCCTTTGTCATGGTGAAAAATGACAGAACAATTTATCCAGCATTTTCTTCATCCATAAGCATAACCACTGAATGGAAATATATTCTAACTGAAGAACGGTGTATGAAATTAAATTGACCGCAAAACCTAACAACAGCTTTTCATCATTGATTTCTACAGAATGATTTTCCTAATTGCTGGGCTTTTTTTCTTTCATAGTTTTCAAAAAATAGAATCTCCTGGGCATACAAACAGGGAAAAAAATCTGTTTTCTCTTTCCCTGGAAACATTTATCTTCCTAGTTGTCTAGATTCAAATCTTTAATTTTTTTTTGATCCAAATCATCCTTCTTTGAAAAACATATATCCCATTTCTTCTTCTTCCATGTTGCCAAAGTACAGTTGAAGAATAGATTGTGAGAAGGAAGTAAATAAAAATGATGGAAATGAGGGTGTGAGAGTGCGTTTAGAGAGTTCGCCCGTAGCGGGGGGTACTATTGGCAAATCATTCAGTTGGTCTCAGCCATCCCTCTCCCAGGAAGGGCTCTCCAGCTTGCCACAGAGACTTTGAAGTTCCCAAGCTTTTTCAAGCATTATTTTGTCTAAAGTCCATTCTGTCAAACCCGACTGAACTAATATAGATAATTTATCTGTTGGTATTGGCAAGATGTCCAATGCTATGGAGAAGTAAAGAAAATGTAATACCAATTCCCTTCCTTAGGAATTTAAACCATGTCATAAAACTTCACATTTATATCATGAAATAGAGCTATGCAAAACCATCAGGTATTTAATATAGCTGAGCTATGGGATTTCCAGAAGGGAGAGCTCACTGGTCTGAGATCGTTAGGAAAGCTTCCTGGAGGGAGGGGGATTGAAGCAGTTCCCAAAGAACAGATGAGATTTGATAGATGGAAAGAGAGAAAAGTCAAGGACCCTGGTCTGGGAAATGGATATCCAGTCTTTTTCTCCCATAATTATGAGAATGCACGAGGGTTGGCATTAAAACATCTATGTTGTATGCATGTCGTTTCTCAACCTTACAGATAATACAGTGTAGATGATCTTGTAAGACAAAGATAATGCTTAATTGCACACCATTCCTCCCATAATTATTTAAACTTAATGGTATTATTCCTAAGATAAAAATACTGTGATTTTGAAGATTTTTTTAAGAAACTTTACTGTTCAGGATAAAATTATAAAGATGTTACCAATGATTCATCTGTTTATTAAGTTCTCTCAAGCTCTGTGCATTAAATTGAGGCCAGTTCTGTTTGATAGCATTCCAATGCCACCACACTCCCTTTGGTACAAAAGAAAAACAATAAGAAAGGTAGTGCGGAATGAAACACTGGCTCTTATCTCCAACCACATCACCATAGTCCTGAGGAAGATAAAGGGGGGCCTGGCTTGGCTCAGCCCGAGTGAGGTAAGCAAACAAGTTAGGGCTGCGCCCTCTTTGGGGTTGTAACCTGTTTTTCAAAATTATGATGCAACTAGTGGCAGAAAGTATCACTATTCTGAGAAGCTCAGCCTGAATTCCCTGATGTTTTTCCATAATTTTAAAGAAAATTCTCTTCTGCCTCTTTATTAAGTCTAGCTGGGTCAATCTGTTCAAGGATACAGAAGAGAGAGTAAAATTTCTAGTTTTAAAGAGTAGAGAGATTAGATGATGGGTGTGCAAATCCATGGTCTTGATGATCGAGGATCAGACTGATTTAAGCTTTAAGTGGAAGGGCACATGCTGCATTATTAGGGTAAAGGATGGAAACATAAATCTGGGTTTGATCAACTAGTAAATAGTGTGAAAAAGGTGGAGGCGTGAAGGAATGGGGTAACAGTTTTGACGCTTCTGGGCAGGTGTATTGAAAGAGTACGGTTAAGTAAATGGATGTCAGGCAGGTAAATGGTGGCAGGTGGCATATTTCTCACAGTTAAGAGTGGGAATTCAGAGATAAGTAAGAGAAGAGGCTAGAATGATTGACGTTGCAACAGAGGAGCTGGAGACATCAGTAGGAAATAATGTTTTCATGTGGATACATATGGTTACATACAGAAACATTATAGATATGGGTATATACAAAGTTTGTATACACGTGTATATTTCCTTGCTCTGTCATTTGAGAGGAACTAGAAGCAATGACATTTCAGTAGTGAAGAGCACACCCAGTACCCAGGTCTTGGTTTCTAATACCATTCTCCAATAAAAGGAACCAGGGCTCCTTAAAGAAATGACTGATTATAGGGGTGGGGCAGAAAATACTCAAGATGAGCCTGGATCAGAGAAAAAAAAAAAAAAAAAAAAAAAAAAAAAGGAGGGTAGGGTGTGTTCAAGGGACACAGGAGTCAACTGAAAGAACTCCCACTGCCCAGAACTACAATAGTTTCAGCAAAATAAAGTATTATTGGATTATAACCCAAAGTATAGAATAAATAACATGAATCCATACCAGTATAAATAAGTGGTGGAGGAGAGACATTCTCCCTGTAGAATTCCAAATAATTGATGTAGCTAATCTATCCTCAGGGAGATGGAAAGTAACTCTTTAATCTTTAAGCGTGTGTTGAACATAGTGACTTCCTTCCAAAGAATACAACGTGGAAAAGTGTGGGAGAACTGACTTTATGGTGCAGAAGCCTGACAAACGCGACCTCAACCCAATGATCAAGGTCAATATCAACAGTGATAAGTACAGGGGAAAATCTGTACCCTTGGTATGACGGGATGAAAATGGCTCTTTCCCTCTGTGGTTTTCCTCTCAAAAACCCTTATCCTCAGTCGAGTTAGGAAGAAAATGCCAGAAAATTTCCAATAAAGGAGGATTATACAAAATAAAGGACCACTACTCCTCAAAACGGCCAAGGTCATCGAAAACAAGACTGAGAAATTGCTGCAGTCAAGAGTTGCCTAAGGAGACATGATTAAATGCAAAGAGGTATCCTGGATGGGATTCTGGAACAAAATAAAGACATTAAGTAGCAACTAAGGAAATCTGAATAAAGTATAGGCATTAGCTAATAATATTGTAGCAATATTGGTTCATTAACTGTAATAAATGTACTATGCTAATGTTGGATGTTAATGGGGGAACTAGGTAGAGGATATATCTCTTGGTACTTTTTGTATTTTTTTCTTTGAAAATAAAGTTTATTAAAATGATTAAAAAGGGGGGATGGGGAATTTGTTTAAGGAAATCTAAGAACTCAAAAAAACCCAAACAAGCATATCAACCAAACATAGTATCTGGACCATTTGTAGGGGAAACATTGCTATTTGAAGTATGCCCTTACATTATCTCTTTATAATGAAAACATGTCATTTAAAATTATTCTCAATTTATTTTTAAGTTACTACCTAAGTGTGTTTAACCTCAAAAGGATATATTTTAACCATAGTTTCCAGAGGTTGGCTAAATTTTTTTTTATAAAGGACCAGATACTACATGTTTTAGGCTCCAGGGGCCCGATGGTGGCATCCCACCCACTCGGTACTGTCTTTGTAGAAAGTATCCTTAGACAATACATTAATGAATGGGTGTGTCTTTGTTCCAATAAAATTTTATGTACAAAAATAGCAGATTGTACTCGGCATAAGGGCTGTAGTTTGCTGACCCCTGATTTACTCTGTAGTATGAATGCTAGCATAAAATGAGATTCAGATCATATCAGTGATTTTCGAACTGTGTTTTGCAGTATCTTAAAAGTTCATCAGAGGGCACTTGAGGGACAGAGTTGTACATATGGCCAGGTAGGAGCAAAGTAACAGAGCTCAAAATATCCCAGTATTGCTTCCAGCTGAGAAGTCTGCTTTAAACAGTTTTATATAAGGGGATTCTATGTAAGATTTTCTCCAGAGGCAATACTACATAATAGTTAAGAGAATTGACTCTAGATTCAGACTTATCGGTTTAAATTCCAGTTGCACCATGCCTTATCATCTTTATGAACTTGGGCCTGTTCCTCAGTGTCCGTATCTGTAAAACTGGGATAAGAGTACACCTGTGTGTGTATGAAATTGTGGTGAAAGTTGAGTGGAAAATTTTGCAAAAATGCTATGGAGATATTAATAATAATACTGCACATGTGGCAGTTTCTAATGAAAAATGAGAAAATATGTGTAAAGTACTAACCACAGTGACTGGTACAAAATAATTGCTCCTGTAGTACACTCATTAATAATAATATAATCACCAGCATCAACATCATTTAATTAAAAGGAAAATATTTGGAAACTACTAGGCCCTGTGGTCTCAGTCAACTTAATTGACCTTGGTTTTATGGGAATCTGTACATTCTCGATCTTTCTCTGCTGAAGGGTTTCTTTCTTCCTACCTTCCTTCCTTCCTTCCTTCCTTCCTTCCTTCCCTCCTTCCCTCCCTTCCTTCCCCTCCTTCCTTCCCTCCCTCTGTCCATTCCTTTCTTTCTTGGAGAATAGCAATCATTGGCTGAAATGTGTCAGATTTCTCAGTTGCAGTTTCTAAGAATTGCTCCAAAGCCTGATCCTGAAGATAGCCCCAAGCCTACCCAAATCTTTACTTTTCTAGAGCAGACAACCACATGAAAAATTACTCAGAGATCCTTATAGTCAGCTGTGGCATGGGGAGCTAAAGTGACAACAGAACCACGGGACAGAATGAAAGCTGGTCGTTTTCTGGCCATTGGGAAGACAATGTTTGCCCCTTTGGCTTCTGGAGCCTACCTGATAGACATGCCCCAAAAAGTTGGGGGGAAAAATAAAGCAACTTAAAAAAAAGAATAAGAAATTTTGACAGATGTTCTTTCAAATATAAAACACAATAGAAATATTTATGTTAATTATTTGGTTCAATTTTTGAATATGAGGACCCAATAATGAGATAGAATTTCAAGGGAATTGGTGACAGCTCAGTGTCAGGACGTATTAAACTAAAACTAAGGCAGACTAATTCATCTTTTCTATGACTCCATGTACACAAAGTAAACCTCTTACACCAAAGAAAGGCGCTGTCACTATTCTCTCTTCCACTAATGGGAAACTTCGTGATGTTCCCTTGGGAAACCTCCCAACCTAAAACTGATAAGCACGATGAGGTCACACAGCTCGTGACGATGGAGCCGGTGTTTGAGTCCAGCGTGATATCCTATGTCCTATTGATGCCTCTTATCACATCTTCCCCCACCATTTCATCCCTTCCCCCCACCATCTTCGAAGATTAGCTAGAGCTAAATAAGAGAAGCAACTGATCAGAGTGGCTTGGGGAATCAGAATCAGAAGTCCTCCCTGGTCCTGATGTGGCCCCCATCTCTTCTCTCCATTCCGTATCCCAACCTCTCATGATACACTCTTCACCATGTTTCTATGAGCGAAAGAAAGAATGCCTTGTGTCTTCCCCTGCTCTAAATTCAGGGCCTGGATTGCATAACTTCAAAACAGGTGAGAATAATCTCTTTTGAGGTGCACCTGGCAATGTGTCCTTCCTCTTCCATCAACTGCTAGACGCCCAGGTATGACCCATACTAGAAGCGAGTTTTGACTTCTATGAGAAAACATCTCAGACTTTTAACAAATGGGACCGAAGGACATCAGAAGGGATTAGTGCCTGCAGAACCCATTCATCATGTCTTCTTTCCACATTAAGCATCTATCAGGGATGAACTGTAGGCATAGATTGCTTCCTCAATAACCACAGACTGAGAAGCTCTAGAATTTCTCAGTTTAAATCTTATTATGATTCTCTTTTAAGTGTTTTGTGTTTGCTTCTTGTGGGCTCCCTGTTACCTTTCAGTTTGACTTTAATCCTAAAATCGTAATTTGTCATTTTCTACAAAGACTTCCTCATTGATTGTTGAGTGGTAGTTTGGATGCGTATGTACATGTGTCACTTTTTATGCTTGTTGTGGTCTTTCATCATAGGTAATAGAGCAGGGATAGCATGACAGGATATTTGCAGTGTCCCCTTCCCTTGATATCTTCTTGTTTTGTTTTATTTTTTATGCATGTAAATGTACTCAGGCTCTTTTGAATTTTTTTTTTTACTTTGAACCATGTTGATGGCTTCTCATTCTAGGAAATAGCAGGCTGAGACACAGATATTTCTTGCTGTAGCTGATGATCTGATCTAGTTAGCGGGAACTTGTCCTCCACGTCTCCCACACCCCAAAGCTACATTCCTAGTGAACGAAATTGGGTGTAGTATCCACTTACAAAACTATATTCTTTACTTGCTTGTTTTCATGTTTCTTAAGAAAAAATTTAAATGATGGAGAATAGCCCCCAAGAATTCATTTTGAAATTACATATTAGAGTGACATGTTTTTGCATGGAGTACCTTTCTAGTTAGACTGAGAAAATTGGTGATTGAGTAGACATATCATTTGCATATTTCATGCTACACATAGGACACAAAATTTGAAAATAATAGGAACTTAATGAATTGAAGATGGAAACCCGTAGAGGCATGCTTTAGAAATATTGTGGGTTTGGATCCAAACTAGCAATAAAGTGGACCTCACCATAAAGCAAGTCAAATGAACTTTTTTGGTTTCCCAGCCAAGATGAAAGTTATGTTTATACTACACTGCATCTGTTAAGTGGGCAGTAACATGATGTGTAAAAAAATGTATAGACCTTAATTAAAAACAGAAAACAACTTCATTGCTGAATAATCCTAACCATCACCTGAGCTTTCAGGGACTTGACATCTTTTTGCTGGTGGGAGTCCTGCCTCATTGGTGGCTGCGGACAAGCAAATTGTTCGTTCAAGTTCCATCGTGAGATGGCAGCCATTCAGTCCCATCTTCAGAACCTACTTTTGATTCTAGTTCTCATGCTGTTCCCACCACATCTGTAGTGACTTCCTCCCCTGCAGTCTTGAACCCCTCACTGTCCTCCACGAGGGTTGGAATCGCCTTTTCCAAACTCCTGTTAATGTTGATGTTTTAACCTCTTCCCATGAATCACAAACGTTCTTATTGGCATCTGGAAGAGTGACTCCTTTCCAGGAAGTGTTTCATCTACCTTGTCCAGATGCATCAGAGGAATCACTATCTATGGCAGCTGTAGCCTTATGAAATGTATTTCTTAAATAATAAGACTTGAAAGTCGGAATGGCTCCTTGGAAAAAAAAAAAAACCCAAAAAACAAAATGACTCCTTGATCCATGGGCTGCAGAATGGATGCTTCTTTAGCAGGAGGAAAACATCATCTTACTGGACACCTTCATCAGAGCTCTTGGGTGACCAGGTGTATTGTCAATGAGCAGTCATATTTTGGAAGGAATCTTTTTTTCTGAGCAGTAGATCTCAACGGTGGTTTTGAAATATTCCATAAATCATGTTCCCAACAAATGTGCTGTCATCCAGGCTTTGTTGTCCCATCGGCAGAGCACAGGCAGAGTCGACTTCACAATGCTGGTAAGGGGCCTAGGATTTTCAGAATGGTGAACGAGCGCTGGCTTCACCCTAAAGTCCCCGGCTGCATTAACCCCTAACAAGAGAGTTATTAGCCTGTCCTTTGCAGCTCTGAAGCCAGGCATTGTCTTCTCTTCAGCTAGGAAAGTCCACGATGGCATCTTCTTCTAGTAGAAGGCTGCTTTGTCTACACTGATAATCTGTTGGTCAGTGTAGCCGCCTTCCTGAATGATCTCAGCTCCATCTCCTGGAGAGCTCGCTGCAGCTTCTCCATCAGCACCTGCGGCCTCACCTGGCACTTTGATGGGATGGAGATGGCTTCTCTCCTTACACCTCCTGATCCCACCTCTGCCAGCTTCCAACTTTTCTCCCCCAGCCTCCTCACCTCCCTCAGCCTCCACAGAATCAAAGAGAGTCAGGGCCTTGCTCTGGGTTAGGCTTTGGCTGAAGGGAATGTGGTGCCTGGTTTGACCTTCTACCCAGACCACTGACACTTGCCCCATATTAGCAAGAAGGCCGTTGCACTTTCTCACCATCTGTGTGTTCACTAGAGTTTCACTTCTCATTTCCTTCAAGAACTTATCTTTTGCATTCACAACCTGGCTCACCGTTTGGCTCAAGAGGCCTAGATTTTTACCTGTGTCAGGTTTGACATACTTTCCTCACTCAGCTGAATAATTTCTAGCTTCTGATTTAAAGCCATGGACATGCAACTCTTCCTTTTTCTTGAACCCTTAGAAGCTACTATAGGAGTATGAATTGGCCAAATTTCAATACTGTTGTGTCTCAGGGAATAGGGAGGCCCGAGAAGGGAAGACACAGCAATGGCTGGCTGGTAAAGCAATCAGAACACACATAACATTTATTTATTAAGTTCCCTGTCTTATGTGGGTGTGGTTTATGGCACCCTGAAACAGTTATAAAAGTAACATCACAGATCACTGGTCACAGATCACCAGAACAAATATTAGAATAATGAAAAAGTTTAGAGTACGGCAGGAATCACCAAGATATGATAGAGACACAGGTTAAGCAAATACTGTTGGAAAAATGGTGCCAAGAGACTTGCTCCCATCCAGCGTTGACACAGACCTTCAATTAGTGAAAAACATGGGGTCTGTAAAGTGTGATAAAGCAAAGCACAGTAGAACAGAATATGCCTGTCTGCCGGCGCATCCAGCTATGGGAAAAGCAAGCTGGTCAACCCATAGTTGAGTGAACTCCTTTTATACTCAAGTCTTCTGTTAGGCATTTCCATTGTTACTCTATATAATAAAAACTAATATTTATCAAATACTTATTACATATAGGAAATTATGCTGGGTACTTTTTATGTGCTTTTTAAATAATCCTTTTTGGAGGGAGGATAGTTGACACGTAATGTGGCATTAGTTTCAGGTGGACAATGTAGTGGTCTACCTCTCTGTATGCCATGTTCCCCACAAGTCAGCTACCCTCTGTCACCATATGACGCTATTAATACGCTTGACTCTATTTGCTGTATTTGTCCACCTGGAGTCATGTACTTCCCACTCACCTTCGCCCATTTTGTTCATCTCCCCATCCCCTCCACCTGGGACAACCATCGGTTTCTTCTCTGTATTTTTAGATTCTGCCTTTTATTTGTTTGTTTATTCATCTAGGGGTAGCTTTTTTAAGATTATACATATGAATGAGATAATATGATATTTGTCTTTCTCTGATTTATTTCACTTGGCATAATACTCTCTATCTCCATCCATGCCATTGCAAATGGCAAGATTTCATTCTTTTTTATGGCTGATTAATATTCCATTGCATATTTAGACCACATCTTTCTTATCCATTTTTCTGTCAGTGGATACTTGGGCTGTTTCCATAGTTTGGCTATTGTAAATAATGCTGCAATACATAGGCATGTATCTTTTCGAATTCGTGTTTTTGCTTTCTTTGGGTAAATACCCAGTATTGGAATTATTGGGTCACATGGTATTTTGGGCCCATGGTTTTTTTTTTTTTTTTTTTTTTTTTTTTTTTTTGAAGAACCTTCATATTGGTTTCCACAGTGGCGGCACCAGTTTGCATTCCCTCCAACAGTGCCCAAGGGTTCCTTTTTTTCCACATCCTCACCACCACTTGTTGTTTCTTGTGTTTTTGATTTTAGCCATTCTCACAGGTGTGAGATGATAGTTCATTATGGTTTTGATTTGTATTTCCCTGATGATGAGTGATGTTGAGCATCTTTTCATGTGTCTGTTGGCCATCTGGATGTCTTCTTTGGAAAAATGTTTATTTGGGTCCTCTGCCCATTTTTTGATCACATTTTTTTGATGTTGAGTTGTAGAAGTTCTTTATACATTCTGAATATTAAACCCTTATCAGATATGTCACTTGCAAATGTCTTCTCCCATTCAGTAAGTAGGCTGTCTTTAGTTTTGTTGATGGTTTTCCTGTGCTGCGTAAAAGTTTGTATTTTGATGTAGTCCCAATTGTTTCTGTTGTTGCTTTGCTTTTGTTACCCATGCTTCAGAAGACATTTCTAGAAAAATATTGCTATGGCTGATGTCAGAGAAATTATTGCCTGTGTTCTCTTTTAGGATTTCTATTGTTTCAGATCTCACATTTAGGTCTTTAATTCATTTTGGGTTTATTTTTGTAAATGGTGTTAGAAAGAGGTCTAGTTTCACTCTTTTGCATGTTTCTGTTCAGTTTTCCCAACACCATTTATTTGTTAAAGAGACAGATATTTTCTCCATTAGGTATTCTTGCCTCCTTTGTGATAGATTTGTTGACCATGTAAGCATGGGTTTATTTCTGGGCTCTCTATTCTGTCTAGTTGATCAATGTGTCTGTTTTTGTGCTGGTGCCATATTGTTTTCATTACTTTTCTATGTAATAATTTATTTAATCCTCACAAAGATCTTATGAGGAGGTGTTATTTTTATAACCAGTGTATATATAGATAAATAGGTACATAATTTTATTATTTTATTTTTAACTTTTTATTTAAATTCTATTTAGTTAATATGCAGTGCAACATTGGTTTCAGGAGTAGAATTCAGTGGTTCATCACTTACATGTAACACTGACTGTTCATCACAACAAGTGCCCTCCCTAATACCCACTCCACCTCTAGCCCATCCCCCATCCACCTCTCTCCCTCAACCCCCTGCTCTTTTTCTTTTTAAGGATTATCTAGTTTCATCCACATTGTTGCATATGGCAAGGTTTTATTCTTTTTGAAGGCTGAGTAATAGTCCATTGTGTGCAGCTACCACACCTTCTTTATCCATTCACCAGTCAGTGGGCATTTGGGCTCTTGTCATAACTTGCCTATTGTTGGTAATGCTGCTATACACATCGTGGTGTATGTACCCCTTTGAATCCACAGAAAAATAGGTGCTTCAAAGGTGATTAAGCATTCATCCTAAGTCAGGTACTTTGCAGGTGGCAGATCCAGATTTGAATCCAAGTCATGAAATACTGAGGTTCTTAACTACAGTATCCTGCTTTGGATTCAGATGCATGCAAATGATGACCCTACCCTTCTTAAGCTTACTACCTACTTAGGGAGAAAAAAAAGAGAAAACTAACATAAGAATTAAAAAACTGCACTAAAACTTAAAAGTCTAGGAAGCTGATGTAATACAACAGATAGTGGGGTGGACCTGAACAAATATGTACTAGGACCCTTGAAAGACACAATGACTCTAAAAGTGATTCTCTGGAGTAGCGTGAGTGAGAAGAGCTGGAGGCTCAGCGGCTAAGTGGTGTGGTTCCCTTTCCCATAGTCACTGAGGAGGATGCAGAGAAAACTGTGGAGGATCAGACCAGGTCCGAGCTCACGTGCTGGCAGGAGAGATCTGTGTTGGGTTTGGTCCGTGTGCTGCCGGCTAGCAGCAGGCTATGTGAGCAAGAGCTGCTGCAGGGTCTATGACTGCCCAGAGCCTGGGAAGGGGAGCTCACACAGCCCGAGGGACCCGGGGGCTGGAGCCGGCTTTGGCAGAGTGTGGCTGTTAGCACACTGAGAACAGATGACAGTTCAGCCATAACTGGGCAGAGCAGGAACTTTAGCCTCGAAAACCAGGAGCTCAACACCAGAAGCAGGTGTCCCCTGCTGTCTTGCACGCACCCTTCAACAGTTGTGGAAAGCAAGAGTGGGCAATGGGTTTTTTGGAACGAGCCCACCAGGGCATTCCCCATATGCATTATGCAGCATTTGATGTGGTTGTGTAATGTTGCTTTCTGCCCATGAAAAGTCTCGGTACAACACAGGATAAAAGTGCTTGCTTGATAAGTGTGCCTACTGTATAACTGAAATATCCTTGGAAGTCCTAGAAAATAGTTGAGTTGGAAGGCTGGAGGGTGCGCTGTGTGAAGAATCGACATAGAGAAACCCAAGAAGGGTGATAGTCACTGAAAAAAATAACACAAAAGGGTGCCAGTTCACATAGGGGTGCTAGAGGAGTGCTCGTTATGGTGTGGAAGAGTCAGGTGCAATTTCCAGGTGAGTCTCGAGGTGGCCTTTGGAGGCTGTGGAGGATTGCTGTAGGCCTGGAGCCGCTGAGCCCTCTGGCTGGGAGAACAGCCTGAGCAGATGCCCGCGGAGATTAGTAATCCGCCACAAGTAAGAGTAATTGTTTTCAGGCGGCATAAAGGGTTATGATAATGGGATGACTAAAACGGGATGACTCAGGCACTTGGAAACATGAGGCTGGAGGGCAGAGGAAATTTAGGAGGATGAGGACAGCTGACTCGGAGCATGGTATCAGGAGCAGAAGCCCGGCAGTGAATTTACCCTGTGCGGAGTCCACAGAGCACATTCAGGTTTATGAGGCTTGAAGCTCATGCAATTTGGAGTGTCCTGTAAAAGGAAAAGGAGACACAATTACAAATGTGAATGCTAGAGGCCCTGGAAGATGCCAATGTAATAGGAGACTCTTAATCTTCAGTATCATGCGTTTCTGGAATGTCTGCCTCTGCTGGACCATGCTGACCAATAGAAATATAACATGAGCCACATATGTAATTCTAAATTTTTAGCATGCACATTAAAAAAGGTAAAAGTAAACATGTGAAATTTTATAATAGATTTAATATTATTTTTAGATTAAAATATTGTTTTTATATTAAAACATGATTTTAATATTCTTACAAAAATACTAGGTATTTTAATCATATCTCAATATGTAAAATATTGTTTCCAATGTGTAATCAATATAAACACATTAATGAGATATTTTACATTTTTTCCCATACTAGGATCTTTGAATTGTGGTGAATATTTTATATAGACAGGAGATAATAGTTAGGACTGGCCACATTTCAAGTGCTCAGGAGCCCCGTGTGTCTAGGAGGGACCATATTAACACCTGCTTAGAGTCTTATTACTCAGGATATGATCTGAGGGTTGGCATCATCATCATCACCTGGGAGCTTACTAAAATGAAACATCTCAGACCTCACTCCAGACCTTCTGAATCAGAATATGCATTTTCAGTAAGATTCTCAGATGATTCACATGCACATTAAAGTTTGAAATGTGCGGCTCTAGGGAATGAAGAGTAGAGTGTCTGAGAAGTCTTCCTGAAAGAAGACACAAAGAAAAACTCAAAGAAACCCCAAAAGAAGCAGTGTTGAAAAAAAATGAGAAATGGAGATTTTTTGGGGATCAAGAGGAGAGCAGTGACACATGACGCAGCAGGGTTGAAGAAGAGGGATAGAGGGGCTCCTGGGTGGCTCTGTCAGTTAAGCATCTGCCTTCAGCTTGGGTCATGATCTCAGGGTCCTGGGATTGAGCCCCTCATTGGGCTCCCTGCTCAGCAGAAACTGCTTCTCCCTCTGCTCCTCCCCCCAACTCATGCTGTCTCTCTCTCAAATGAATAACTAAAATATTAAAAAAAAAAGGAAGAGGGTTAGAAAAAATAATAAATAGACAGACCAAAAAGCAGAAGCAGACCTATAAATACAGAGAACAGCTGGCGGTTGCCACAGGGGTTGGAGTGGGGCATGGGCAAAAGGGGCAAAGAGGAGTAGGAGACACAGGCTTCCAGTTCTGGAATAAGTCACAGATGAAAGGTGCAACACAGGGAATAGACTCAATGGTATTATAATAGCTTTGTGTGGTTACATACGTTAGCGACACTTGTGAGCGCAGCATAATGTATAGAATTGTTGAATCACTACGTTGTATACCTGAAACTGATGCACGTTATGTCAACCTTACTCAATTTAAAAAATCTTTAAAAAAAGAGGATTGGAATTGGCTATCAGAGTCGTAACTGAATAATAACAACCATCATCATCATCATCACCATCATCATCGTTCTCTGCATCCTATTGGTAAACTGAGCAATTTTAGGAGATAGGTAAAAAAAAGAACCTGAATGTGAAAGGGCTAACAATTGGCCACAAAATAAGTTTAGATTACTTCTGGGCCTTGAAAAGGAAAGACATCCCAGGTGTGAGGGTCATCATGGTGTATGGAAACGAGAGAGCATCAGCCAAGCACAAGTTGCAGGGATATTTGAGCAGAATTACGAAGTGCTAGTGACAAAGACTTCCCCTTTACCCTTATTCTCTCCTTGATACTCCAGTTTGCATAACGGTGACTCTGATCACACAGCAACTTCAGAATGCATTGGAAAGTTCTGAAACTTTATTACTGAGAAATTTGTAATGTGGGCTCACAGCTAGAAATGAAAAATGATCCTTCTTAAGCTGCTTAATGGAACACCTTTCTGCCTGTGGCCTGGTTCGTGATGCATGCTATGGCTGACAGTGGCTTGACAAGAGAGCATGCAGTTTTTGCAAAGCTTCCTGACTTCCGTGTTTGTAAAGTATTTAATTGTAAGAACATTTCTCATTACTGTTGCATCTGTTATTTAGTTACTTTTGCTGTTGCAATGTCTTCTATTTTTATTTGGATATAAGGGAACATAAATGGTTTTCATTGGAATATCAGTGACATATTAGGGTTAAAATAAGCCTGTTTCATTCTGTGAGCAAAGATGTTGTTGTTAGAATGAATTTTCCAAAAAGCACTTGATTGATTTTGCAAACTGGGTGCTTCCATGTATAAAGAAAAACCCAGACATGTGAGACCATGTATTCAGCTTTGTATTCCCATAATCAGGTTAATGTCTGGAACATACTTGGCACTCAGTAAATGTCATAAGGATGGGTGGATGGGTGGATGGGTGGGGATGGGAATGCAATGATTATTTCCCCTACTTATACTTGATCCAAAAACCATCACTTTTGATATGTTTGGTTACTTTGATTAAATTAACCACTTATTTCAGAGTCCAGAGTGCTAACCATTACACTATGGAACCAACCACTTATTTCAGTGAAGCCCCTAATTTACTTGACATTTAAAAGTTGAGGTTGACTTTTTAACGGTGGTTGGTCTAATCAAGAGTTTATTTCTGTAGATAAGAGCATAAAAGACAGGGACTGGACATTATAAATTATATGAAAACGGTCTTCTATGTCTTTAGAGTATCCTTTTCTCAAGGAGGAAAAGAGAAATAAAAAATAACCTTTCAAATAAATTAATATACATATTCCTCTTTTCTCCTTTGTGAACAGCGGGCACACACAGAAAAAATGTTGTATTGCATAAAACACGAAAATGTGGCATAAGACTCATCTTACTTTGGTTTAAGACACTGGTCATTAAATATATGTGTAATATAAACTGTGTGCCACTTTCTGTGCCTAGCTTTGGAAAATAGAGTTGGGAAAGACTGTTTCTCAACTCATTGTATTTGTGTACAACAACTGTGCAGATTATAAAAAGTACAGGAGATGAAGAAGTCAAGTGCATGAGAAACAAATAGAGAAGGTCATATATTCTTACTGAAGGATGGAGGAAAACCAATGATGGGGATGTTTTCATTGAGCCTAGAAAGATGGAAGGCTGAAAACGATGTAAGAGAAAGGAACAGAAAGTTCAAAGGTGCAGATGCCGGATTCTCTTGGGGTTAGCAAAGAATATATGGGGGCAACGAGGAGGAAGTCTGTGGGGTGAAGTGTCAGAAGCCACATAGAATAGTAAGTTAGATATGGCTTTTGAAAAACTGTAGGCTCTACTAAGAAGCTTGATTTCTAGTCTGTGGAACACAGTCAACTATCAAATGTTTTTGAGTAGCAAAGTGGTACGATTAGATTTGGTTCTTAGATGATAAATTTTTATTTTAGTTTCTTTTTATTTTATTTTTCTTTTAAAGTAGGCTCCATGCCCAGTGGAACCCAATGTGGGCCATGAACTCATGATCCTGAGATCAAGACCTGGGCTAAAATCAAGAGTCAGACACTTAACTGAGCCATCCAAGTGCTCCTTAGGTGATAAATTTCAACAGGTGCAGCAGGAGAGGTGAACAGCAGGAGTGACAAAACAGAACCAGCAAAACAGCAGGGATAAAGGGAAATAAATGGTAAAGACATTGTTATGGGACAGGTTATGGAACCAGATGTGGCAAGACCTGAAATGGCCAGATTTTAATTGGAGAAGAATTGGAGACAGTGTGGATGCTCCTAGCTTAAGGAATATTGTAGACGCTGTGGCTATGT
Organism: Ailurus styani; assembly: GCA_002007465.1. Taxonomy (NCBI): domain Eukaryota; kingdom Metazoa; phylum Chordata; class Mammalia; order Carnivora; family Ailuridae; genus Ailurus; species Ailurus styani. Next base: position 1,067,568 of record LNAC01000392.1, on the reverse strand, counting down.
CAGGGAACTCTGGAAACCAAACAAAGACCAGTTTTTTGTTCTACGCATTTCACTTAAGGCTTCTTTCCCATAGCTTACTTCCATCTCTACCTTGTGACCCACATGGCAGTTTCAAAGAAAAAAAATGTATTCTTTCCATCAATTTCATGACCCCAAAGCTGTTCAGAAAATGACTTTCTGATATGCTTCTTTCTTGCTGTAGGTAAATGCCTCTTTCTTGCTTTAGGTAAAGCATTGGTCTACACTGCAGAAATGGTAGAGGGTTATTAGACCTCTAGTTAGTTATCAAGTGTTCTATGCTTCAAAGAAATGTTTAAAAAACATCCAGTTGAAAATGAATCTGGTCATTTTTTCCTTTAGTTTTGCACCCCTAAGTTTTTTGTGAATTTTAATATAGAAAAATGTTATTAGCATTTTTCAGCTAAGTTACCTTAGCAGGCTTGTTTTGCTGGTACGTGATTTATATTTTCTTATTCTTTAAGTAAATTACAAAATTAAGGCAGAATCATTTCAGGATTACTAAAGAATTTATTTCACTCGATTTGATAAAATGTACAATGTGACAAGATGTCATCAATATTGTAGGAAAAACTGAAACAATAACATTATTTAAGGGAAAAAATTATTTTTCTCTGTTTGGCCCATTAATTCATGAATTAATACGCAGAGCCAATTTTTAAAATAAAAATATTTTTCCTTAGAAAAGTAGCAAGTACCTGTGTTTTGTTTTGTTTCGTTTTGTCTTTCAGAGAAATCCCTTTCCTTATTATACTGTCCTAGCATTGCCATTTGAGGACTTGCTACCCAGTTGAAGTACCTATTCTTATGAAAATTATTAGTCTTTCAGAAGTAAACACAATCTCCTTGTTCAGCTCTTCCACTGTCACTGAGCTTAGAACATTTCTGTGGCTATTCTGTTGAATTTCTAGTCCAACCCTGGGACTTCTGTGTTTTTATTTCCCTTGTAGAGGTCTAGAAACTGAGAGGCAATGAGTTGCCTTCTTTGAAAATGGGTCTTTGTTCAAAAATGGGATGAGTGTGGGAACCAGGCAAACTGACTGATTTATTTCTTCTTGTGTAGTTGACACACCATTAGCTTGAAACATTAGTTTCAAGCGTACAACACAGTGGTTCAGCAGCTTGATGCTTTATGCTGTGCTCACCACCAACATGGGAGCCACCTGTCACCTTGCAACACTCTTATAGGAGCCCTGACTCTATTCCCTGCGCGGTTCCTTTTATTCCTGTCACTTCTTCATTCCATAATTGGAAGCCTGTACCTCCCATTCCCCACCCCTCCACTCTGGCAACTATCAATTTGTCCTCTGTATTTATAGGTTCTAACTGCTTTTTATTTGTTTATTGTTTTGCTTTTTAGATCCCACATGTAAGTCAAATCATATGGTACTTGTCTTTTGCAGTCTGAGTTATTTACCCCCTAGGTCCATCCGTGTTGTCACAAATGGCAGGATCTCATCCTTTTTAATGGCTGAGAACATTCTATATATGTGTGTATATGTATGTATATGTATACACACACACATCTTCCTTTTGCTTTCATCTGTCCATGGATGCTTAGGTTGCTCTCAAATCTTGGCTATTGTAAATAATGCTGCAGTAAACATAGGGATGCATATATTTTTTCAAATAGTGTTTTGCTTTTCTGGGGTTAATACTCAGTAGTGGAATTATTGGATCATATGATATTTATACTGTGAATTTTCTGAGGCACATCCATACTGTTTTCCAAGTGACCTCACCAGTTTGCATTCCCACTAACAGTGCAAGAGGGTTCCTTTTTCTCCACATCCTGGCCTACTTGTTATTTCTTTTCTTTTAGATTTTAGCCATTCCAACTGGTGTGAAGTGATGTCTCCTTGTGGTTTTGGTTTGCTTTTCCCTGATAATGAGTGATGCTAAGTATCTTTTTATGTGTCTGTCGGCCATCTGTATGTCTTCTTTGGAAAAATGTCTGTTCAGGTCCTCTGTGCATTTTTTAATCAGATTGTTTGATTTTTTTTTTTTTTGGTGATGAGTTATAGGAGTTCCTTAAATATTTTGAATATGAGCCCCTTATCAGATACATCACTTGCAAGTATCTTCTCCCACTCGAAAGGTTGCTTTGTCATTTTGTTGATGGTTTCCTTGGCTGTGCAAAAGCTTTTTATTTTGATGTATGGTTTATTTTTGTGTTTGTTTCCTTTGCCTTAGGAGACAGATCTAGAACAATGTTGCCACGGCTGATGTCAAAGAAATTACCAGGCAGACTCATTTAAATCTTGAACATCAATTCTCTGATTTTGAAAATGAAGAAAGTGCCTATTTCAAGAGATACTTAGGAGGCCTAAAAAAAAAAAAATAGTATCTTCCTTTGCAATGATGTTCATGGACATTTAATAAGGCAAGTGCTAAATATGGACCCTTTCATCTTAGAAGCATATTGGCCCTATGTTCTGAGCTGTAGACAGTTTAAAGCTGCCCATGGTTGGGAGAAAAAGGTAGCAGTACTCCAGGAAGGTCCTCAGCCCCTCCAACAGTGTATGTTCCGCTGTGCGAGTCAGCTGCCCCTTCTGATTCTAAGTCTTCCACTTTTCCTTATTAGCTAAAAAAGAAAATCCCATGAAACTCATATTTATGACAATGTGAATCATTATTTGGATGCAATTAATTTGTATTATGTGAAGCTATAGGAAGGTTGAGCAACGAAAAATCGAAATGACAGAGAAAAATCTAAAGCAAGCATCATGAAGAAAGAAAAGTTAATTTTTAACAGAGAAAAATTAAATTAACAAGATACTTTATTTGTAGCATGAAATGATTTGATTATTTGGCGTTGAAGTCATTTTACACTGCCTTGCCTGATATAATTGATTAATAGTAAGAATTTTAAAGTTCCATATTATGCTAAATCCCTATTTTACTGGTTATATCTGACCATATTTTCTTGCCTAATCATCTGAATCCTGATTTAAAGACCATGTGATCAATGAACCATTATCCAACCATAGAAGAAAGTTTAATGTTTTTTTCTCTTTCCTAAGCGAAGGATTGCTTCTGCACCTAGCCATACAGATTTAGTCACATTTTTTATACGTAGAGTAAGAGAATGGAGCTTTGCAAATGAGTGATGTAATTTTTAGTGTGTCAACAGTTTTTTTCCCTAGCTTTCCCTCCGTTTCTTCCTTGCTCCCTTCCTTCCTCACTGTGTAAACAAAATTTATCTAGCATTTCAATGTCTGCTTTGTAACAGGTATTATATTAGCTTGTAGTCTAAGGAGAAAATTGAAGTACAAGAACTGTACTTCTTGGAGTGCCAGGGTGGTGCAGTCAGTTAAGTGTCTGACTTGATTTTGACTCAGGTCATGATCTTAGGGTCTTGGGATCAAGCCCTGTTTTGGGTTCCAAGCTCAATGTGGAGTCTGCTTGAGATTCTCTCTCTCTCTCTCTCTCTCTCTCTCTCTCTTTCTCTTTCTGCTCCTCCCACTCATGCTCGTTCTCTCTCTCTAAAATAAATAAATAAATAAAATCTTAAAAAAAAAAAAAAAGAAATGTAATTCTTGACCAGAAAGAATTTCTATTTTGGTAGAAGAGAAACAAATTATTAATTCATAGATAGATAAATAGAAGTAGAGAGTGCTAGAAATATTTATGAGTATGTGTATATGTTTAAGTGGGAGCAGTGTCCTGAGAAACCATGATTATAACAGTACATTGATTATCACAAAATAGGAGAAAATGACCTTTCAGTGAGGTTAAGTGATAAAATTGTCTAGGAGATCGAGAAATGAACGGAAAGTATGGCATTGACCATGAAGTTCTGTTTTTATTCACCATCTGACGGCCAGATTTTATTCTGTATGGAAGAAGAGCAGTGATATCCATCTCTCTTTCTGTCCCCAAAGCCCTAGCTCCTCTTTATTCTGACAGGCGTTGGCAGGACACAATCTCCGTTGCTTAAAGACAGGTATCGATAGAAACCCCCTACCTCCCGGCCTCTTTCCTGCCACCAGCCTAGCGCTCTTAAGTGACCACTTGATGGTTTTGACACCTGTGGAAGAATATAAGCAAATTTACACAAAGAATGGATGACACCAGCTGGGAATTAGATTGAAACAACTCTCTCTAAAGGTTCTTTCATGGTTTAAAGAGCAGGAGCCAGTGAATCCTTGCAGCAGAATTTTGGTGTAAATGAGCAGCCTTTTCCCTTTTCCATTATAATGAACTTAATAGCTGTTTTATGTTGAGATCACCTTTTATTCCTGCTCCGAGAAGCACAGAAGCACGGCAGTGCAGTGATATCTCTAACTGGTTCTTTCCCTCCACGTGAAATACCTGCTCGTTGGGGCTCGGTTGGGATCATACTTCGTGCTGTAAATCCACCCAACATAGTGAATGTGCTTGTTCCTTCGTTATTTCCCAGGCCAGAGTGTATGGCCCCTTGCCTGACTCTTGAAAAGCTATTGTTAAATGCAGTTTAGTAGAACATTGGTGAAAATTTATTTCCTTGATTCGCAAAAATAGTATCTATAACTACACACTGTGAAGTATAGTTCATTATAGACCAGGATGTTGCAAAGATCAACGTATCAGTGATAGTCATTCCTATTGATACATTTGTGTTTTCAGTGAAAGAAAGCCACTTGCTTTGCTGAGGAAAGAAAGCGAACTTTCTTTGTGAATGTCTACAGAAAGATTTCAAGTATATTGTTGAGTGTATGGTTGGTTCCTCTTTAGAAAGGACACCAAAGTAGAATAATATGAAGACACAACTTAAAAAAATATATATATACAGCCTTTATTCTGTTATTTAGAAATGAGAATCCTGGGCGCCTGGGTAGCTCAGTGGGTTAAAGCCTCTGCCTTCGGCTCAGGTCATGATCTCAGGGTCCTGGGATTCAGCCCCGCATCGGGCTCCCTCCTCAGCGGGGAGCCTGTTTCCTCCTCTCTCTCTGCCTGCCTCTCTGACTACTTGTGACCTCTCTTTGTCAAATAAATAAATAAATCTTAAAAAAAAAAAAAAAGAAATGAGAATCCTTTACTCATGGTAACTTGGAATTTTTAACTTGGGTGCGATAATAGTGTGAAATAATGACTACTCATATAATAGGGCTGACTGGATGTCACCAAAACCCTTCATTGAGGGGGGAAAAAAAAAGAGGGTATAACATTTCAACATTACACAAGCCATATTTTTAGAGCTCAGATTTTCTTTTATTTTTGTGGATTCTGGGACTATGAACACGAAGCATCCTAGCAGTCCCTCTGAGCATTGATATTCATCTAGGCTTCCTGTCCATGTGTTATTTATATGTCTGTGCCTCTCAAATTTATTAAGATTTACTTGTCTTTTCTGTGTATCTCCGAAGCACAATTTTCTGTTTACTAAATCTTTTAAAGATTCCGGGCTCTGGCATCATCTGTCTTTTCCTAAGCACTGACTATTTTGAGCTCAATATTGTATTCACAGTGCAGAGGGCCTGTTGATTTCCCCAAGATGAAAACATTACTGAGTTATGTGCAGAGACCTGAAGTCAAAATCTGGCCCCGAAGTTGCTGGAGATTATTCATGGGGAGAATTTTCCAACTCTCTTTTTGTTCCTGCCCAGAGCCATGGAATGACTCTTAAATCACTGACAGAAAATTTAGGTCAACACATTGCCTAGGGTCATTTACATTTCAAATCTTATGCTGATTTCCTGCCTGCAGCTCTTGGGAGAGAAGAGCACTGTGTCTCCAGTTAGAGCGCTGGGGCTGGGATTCTGGCTGAGGACCTCAGCAGCAGGCAGTCCACAGGGAGGTTAGGGAGTCTGCTTTCTGACTCAGGGCTGAATTGAGCACAGCCTCCAGTGACAAGGGTGAGTCTCTTTGCCAAATTGGACACCACTTGTTATGGTTCAGGACTTAGCTATATTTCTTGGTAAGCCTAGAAGGTACTATTCTGGCTCCGTAAAAGTCATCTGTGAGCAAGACCTACATTCCATGATTTGTTGAAGCAAGTCAGGTGGCGGGAGCAGAACACCCAGGGCTTCTGGGTCTCCTGGGCCAGCAGGGAGCAGAGATGCAAAGACGGCCCCCAGAGGCGACTGAAAGTCAAACTGGATGCAATCTGCTCTGCCCATGATGTCAGCTGTCATTCTAGTTACTTCCATGACAGTTGGCCCGGAAGGTCCAAAAAAGATACAGTTTTATTTCTATTTCTTCATATATGCTAGGTTATGGCAACAAGCACATGTAGGACCCAGATTCTGGTTTCTTAATCCTATTCTCCAACAAAAGGTCAGAGGGCTTGTTGGAGAAATTGTGGATTTGGTATTTACACAGAGAAAGTAGGAGATGAGCCTGAAATTGCTCCTCAAGCCAGAAAGTAAGGAGATGCTTGAAAATTGGCAGTGGCACAATGAAAGACCACAGAAGCCAACTTAAAGGAACTGGTAATGACCAAATCCTGGATAATCCGAGCAACAAAATCAATAATGAAGATAATAGAGTATAACTCACAGCATCCAAATATCCTTGAGTCCACAATGCTGTAAACTAAATCACTGAAGAGACAGTAAATATGGCAAAAGGACAACCCTTTCTTCCAGTGGAATTCCAATTATAAATGTAAAAGGAGTGATGGAATTTTTTAAACACAATGTATAGAATGGAATATTAGTCATCCATGAAAAAGACAGTTGTGCCATTTTTGACAACACGATGGACCTAGAGGGTATTACGCTAAGTGAAATAAGTCGGACTGAAAAAGACAGATACCATATGATCTCACTCATATGTGGAATATAAAAACAACCAAATGAATAAACAAACAAGCAAAATAGAATCAGACCTATAAATACAGAGAACAAATTGATGGTTGCTGGTGGGGTGGGGTGGAGGGAGGGGTGAAATAAAGGGCATCAATAGTAGAATTATCCAGTTGAGCACTGAGTAATGTATAGAATTGTTGAATCATTATATTGTATACCTGAAACTAATGTAACACTGTATGTTATACTTTAATAAAAAAAATTCTTTACCTCACATGACAAATTTGATACGTATATAAAATGATTTAAAGATTGATATTTATATAATTATTAAAAAATAGTGTTCTATGTATTCTTTCTTTTCCATTTAAGTCAAATACTTAAATATTATTATATCATATGAATTTAATAACAGATTTTAGGGGGAAATGTACAGTTAATTAGCACTGTTAGTGTGTCCTTTGAAATTACTAATAGTGTCTGATCTCTTTATCTTAATAAGTTGGAAATTCAGTTCATTGATCCAGGGTTTATATAAATTATTTTCTAAATTTATATTTTTTTTCAGTTGATTTTTATTTATTTCTAATTAAATTGTGGTTGGAGAATATAGTTGATGCCATTTTTGTAATTCATTGAGACCTGGTTTGTAGCCGGGAATCTGCTGTTTGCTTAAATGTTGCATGTAGGCTTTACAAGAATAAGAATTCTCTGATTTTGTGGTAGTGTCGCATCTCTGGCTATTTAAAGAAGTGTATTAATTTATGCTATTTAATTTTTTGCATATTTATGAATATTTTTCTTGATCTGTCCATTTTAGAGTCAGGAATAATTTAAAAAAATCTCTTGTTATGGTGGATTTTCCTAATTCTGCAGATAATTATTTTGACTTTTGCTTTATGTATTTTGAAGGTATATTACTTGATGTGAACGAGTTTAGAATTGCTAAATCCTATTGGCTAACTGTCTCTTTTTTCACAATAAAGTGAGCCTCCATCTCTTCTGCTGCTTTTCTGTTTTTAAGCCTATATTTTGATATTAACATTTGTCTATTTTTGATTATTATTTGCCTGGCGCATATTTTTCATCCCCTTATTTTCAACCTTCATATGTCTTTGAGCCCTAGGTAGATTGCTTAAAATAACATATGGCATAATTTTGTGGCACCTGGGTGGCTCAGTTGGTTAAGCGTCTCCCTTCAGCTCAGGTCATGATCTCAGGGTCTGGGACCAAGCCCCGCATCGGGCTCCCTGCTCAGTGGGGATCCTGCTTCTCCCTCTCCCTCTGCTGCTCCCCCTGCTTGTGCTCTCTCTCTCTGTCTCTGTCAAATAAACAAAATCTTTAAAAAAGTATGTGGTATATTTTTAAATTCAATGTGTCAGTCTCTCTTCTACCTAGTGTATTTGATCCATTTATATTTACTGTATAATACCAATACAGTTAGAAATATTCCTATGGTATCATTCTCAGTTTTATTTATTTATTTATTTATTTTTAAGATTTTATTTATTTATTTCACAGAGGGAGAGAGATCACAAGGGGGCAGAGAGGCAGGCAGAGAGAGAGGAGGGAAGCAGGCTCCCCACTGAGCAGGGAGCCCGATGCGGGCCTCGATCCCAGGACCCTGAGATCATGACCTGAGCCGAAAGCAGAGGCTTTAACCCACTGAGCCACCCAGGCGCCCTCATTCTCAGTTTTATATTGGCCCTGCTTTTTCTAGTTATGTTCTTTACATACCTATTTTTATTGTTCATATTCCATTGTTTCTGTCTATGTTTTGCCCCTTATAACTCTATTCCTGTTCTTTTGACAATTAGCATTGAATATGTAACAAGAATTTAAAAATCAGTAAGAATTCATCTTAATTGGTATTTTGACCTTACCCCTGATAATACTGAGTAATTCTGATCACCTCCTTCAAAATTTTGCTTCATCTTGTTTTATTTATTTATGTATGTATGTATTTATTTTTTTATTTATTCTTTTGAGAGAAAGAGAGAGAGAGAGGTGGGGGGGCAGAGAGAGAATCTTAAGCAAGCTCCACAGCCAGCTCAGAGCCCCACTCAGGGCTCCATCTCATGACCCTGATATCACAACGTGAGCCGAAATCAAGAGTGAATACTCATCTGACTGTGCCACCCAGGTGCCCCTGTTTTATTTTGTTTTATACACCCAAATCAGTGTTATTTTTGTTGTTCTATGCAATCTATTTTTGCCTGAATTTCCTGCGGTTTTGTTTGTTTACCATTCTATCTGTAGCTCAGATTTTTTTAATGAGGTAATTTACCTTCTTCCTAAAACATATTTTTATGAAGTATTTTTGAAGTTGAATCAGTGAGGGTCTGCTCATGCTAATCCACAAATGTATGTATTTTGTTCTTGTCCCCAAGTGAGGAAGCCAGCTACACGATCCTAACTGAGCAGCTCTTTTCATTTAGCCTTCATTTAGTGAAGGGTGACAGTGGTACCTGGCTCACGTCGTTACTGATAGGATGGCAGTCTAATTACAGTTTCTTTATGGGCGGTTGTATTCGTTTCCTAGGGTTTCCATGACAAAGTGGCACAAACCGTGAGGCTTTAAGATAACAGAAATATATTCTCTTGAGTTCTGCAGGCTAGACACCCAAGCAAGGTGTTAGTAGGGCCATGTTCCCGCTGAAGTGTCTAGAGAAGACTCTATTCAATGCCTATCTCATAGTTTTTGGTGGTTGCTGGCAATCCTTGGTGTCCCTTGGCTTTTTTGGTGTCTCTCCAATCTTTGCCTCTGCAATCACAAGTCACCGGACCTTTGTGTCTTTCATTCTCTGTCTTTTTTCCTCATTTATAAGGATAGCAGTAAAATTGAATTTAGGGCCCCCTGTACTCCAGGATGACATCATCTTAGTTAATTACATCAGCAAAGATCCTATTTCCAAATAAAGTTACATCCTGAGGTTCCTAGAAGAACATGAATCTGGCGCAGGGGGGTGGCGGGGAGGACACCATTCAACCCAGGATACCGCTGCAACTTTTCTCTATGGCTACTTTAAAACCATCTGGTTTTTTTAAATTTATCTTTAAATGTTTTTATTTTTTCATTTTCTATGGTTTCATGATGACATCCAGCCAATTGGAGGATGGTGTTTAGTTACAAATACTGAAGGGAGAATCCTCTTCTTTTTTTATTCAATATCCTGAGTCCAGACCTAATCCGTCCGTGACTTTGTTGATCCCCCTCTCAGGCTGGTAGATTTTGTAGGTGCAGAATTTATGCAAGGATCCCAGCTGCAACTTTTATCCAGCATAGACCCAAGGCTTTGTCTCTCATCTACCATGTTGCCATTAAAACTCAAGACTTGTACTACTTCTTGTATTGCAGGAAGCCCCCAGAGCACCCCCAGGGTACCCCGAGACCATTTCATGTTTGCCCCTCTAATTTTACTCATTCCTTTGTTTGATAAATGTGTGCTGAGAGCTTGCCATATACTATACAAAACAGTCTATACCGCACTTTGCTCACATTTGTTGGAACCCCAACAACTGAGAAACTAAACCTGAAAGGTGGTGACAAGGGCTATGAAGACAAATAAAGCAAAGCAAAGAGATAAAGAGTAATAATATTTTATAAAGGTCATACTGTAAGGTGGGTTTTGATTAACAAGCCGTGAGAGTGAGGGTGTTGTTAAGGGAATATCTGGGTGAGGGGACACAAGCGCAAACTGCTAGGATGGGAGCTGGGAAAAGAGCGAAGAGGAAATTGACTGGAGACAAAGTCAGAAAGAGGAGGCTGGACATGAGCATGGTGAGGGGTTTCAGGAAGGGGAAGATCATGAACAATCTTGTGAACCACTGCTACGTGTCTTACACTGAATGATTTTGTGAGCTACCGATGTGTTTAAATCAGAGTGATATGATCTGACTTGCAGTTCTGGTTTTGTCCCCTGTCAATTTCTTTTTCACCTCGTGATCTCTCTCTGTTTTTGCAGGATCTTTTTATGTTATGCATCTGTGGATATAGTATTTTTCAGTGTATGTAATCCATCAGAAATAGAAATCCATATATATTTATCAGATTTACACCACTTTTGTCTATATCATATATGTGATCAAAATCAGAAAATAGATCCATTTAACATTTGAAGTCCAGTGATTTATATGAATATACTTCTTGCCCTAAGCAACGACTCATACCATCCTTGTGATATACTTCTTTTTTGTAACCTGAGCTGTGCTACTGACCTTGGCGTGCCTTAGAGTTGATTGGAATGTGGAGAGGTATACTGGCAAATTCCAGGAGACTGTTTCCCTTCCCTGTTTAGTTCAATTTCTGGTTTCATTTTTTTTTTGCTTAATTAAATTATGTAATGCTAGGATTTAAACAGCCTCTCTTTAAAGTGAGCTGGAAGTTTCTGACAGATATTTGGCACCTGACGGGGAGTCCATCAGGATGCACAAATCAATTCTAGTTGCCTATTTTAACTTCGAAAATTCGGTGAAACCTTCTGAGGAAATTGGCAGTTTCTACTGCCTTTAATTATGCTGCTTGGTGAATGACAGTCTTTGGACTAAGAAATAACTTTCCATTTCAACTCTGCTTTACCGCGTACTCTCCTTGAAGACATTTTACAAGATGATTAGAAATCCAAGTGCATGCTGAAATTTAACTAAGTATACGACTATTATTGTAAGTAATTAAATCGAAGGGACAATGTGGATGAACCAATTACATCCTAGTATCGCTAAAATATAATTAACCTGGACAAGCAATAGTAATTTTGTCAAAACTGGCTTCTCTGCTTAGAGGATTGGCAAGTTTTCTTTCTGTGTTGACTCCAAGCTACATCTGAGGAATAAGCAGTATTATGTGTATTAAAAGGGAAAGTGAAGAGGTCTGAAAGTTGAGGAAACAGGATATGTTATCTAGAGTTGGCTTTAAGTTCATTCCAATTGTGTGTGTGTGTGTGTGTGTGTGTGTGTGAAGCAAATGTTGAAATTACCAAAGATGGAGAGACTGGTATAGTTCTACTTTATGAAAGGAAGATGGAGCAATGTTCAGTGAGCAGAAAGTTTTACAAGATTTTCTTCGGGTCACTTTCTAGCTGTAATGTTTCAGACATAGTTGGTACATCAATCTTACTGGTAGATAGCATGTGAATCACAATGCTGCCTAGAAATCATCAAAGTGGCTGAAAAGGTCACTGTTCTGGTAAGTCCACTGTGTTCGAAGCTATTGGAGAGATGACTGGAAAATGCCGGTGTGGTGTGCTGGTACACTGGGACACTTCTAGCAGCACAGCAGAAATGGGGAAAATATGAGTTATAGAGTCATGTCTTGCTGACCTTGTTGAGAAAGACTAATTTCTGCAAATAAGAAAAAAAATAAGAAGTAAAATTGCAGTTTTGCTCAGGTCAGATGTAATCCATCAAGGGAAAATTTTAAAGACCCGTCAAGTCCCTAAACCAAGAAAACACTATATTCCAGTCCATCTGAGACAGTAGGCAGTCCCTTTACATGCCTTAGCCGTGAGGCCAGGGTATCAGTGAAGGCTTAACCCGGAAGCAGTTATGAAGTTGGGCTCCGCCGTGGCCGCTGTGCCGAGGATCCTTCCTAGCAAATCCTGGTCCGACCTGTTCTGGTCTGCCACCCTATGGCTTTTAGACCTTACCTCCTGTTTCCTCTAGCTGTGTGTGAGACGGTCGCTAATTTGGACTGGCGAAAGATAAACTGAGGCATATATATATATATATATATATATATATATATATATATATATAT
>LNAC01000392.1:1029334-1054705 GCA_002007465.1 Ailurus styani | reverse complement strand
TTTGACAGAGAGAGATCACAAGTAGGCAGAGAGGCAGGCAGAGAGAGAGGGGGAAGCAGGCTCCCTGCTGAGCAGAGAGCCCGATGCGGGCCTCGATCCCAGGACCCTGAGATCATGACCTGAGCCGGAGGCAGAGGCTTTAACCCACTGAGCTACCCAGGCGCCCTAAACTGAGGCATATTAAACATTGTAAGAGTTTGAGTAAAAATCAGTTTGTGTGTAACAGACAGAAAGGAGCTCTGAGGAGCTGCTCCAAATGAAAGACTTTTGTAGGCTGAGGGGAGCGGGCCAAGGGGTTCTACGAGGCAGAAAAGCAGGTTGGTTATTGTGAGGGCACTTTTGTTGAGGGGAAGCCAAGGGTCTCTCAGGTAGATTTGCTTACTCGCGCTTCTGAAGCAACTTCTGATTCACTAGTTTCATGTGCCGTTTCTGAAACAGTTGCAGTGGCAACTGAATCTCTGCTTGGTGTCCTGGAATTTCACATGAGCAACTCCATTTGGGGCCTGTTGTCTGGTTCTTAGCAGGATGCACCTCAGATGTTAAAAGTTGTTTTGTTTTTTTCCCCTGGGGACCCATTTCATATTCCTAAAGATTTTGAGAGTCTGTAGTTTTTGTTTTTGTTTTAAGATTTTATTTATTCTTAGATAGAGAGAGCAAGCAAGAGAGCGAGCGAGCAGGGGGAGGGGCAGAGGAAGAAGCAGACTCCAGGCTGAGTAGGGAGTGCAGAGGAGTAGAAACAGCGCTTTGGGGCTTTTTGTTTTTGCTTTTAGAAGGGGGAGTGCATTTCAGTTTGCACTGGGCAAACCAAATGGGCAAATATCTGGTTTGCAATGGGCAAGTCTGCCACAAAAGAACCGTGAGAATTTTGCACCTTGATAAATGCTCACCAGTGACTCTAACGAGGCAACGGTACAAACTCATGGGGCAGTAACTGTACTTCTCTCCACTCCCAGGGAGACTGTGCGCTGGCAGATTCCGTTGCCACAGTGTCCCACGTGCCAGGCACTGGGCGAGAACCAAGGATCTCATCATCTGTCTGTGCTCAGAGAGGCACTGGCTTTTGGGACAACCTAGAAAAGTGGCCCTAATATGTGTATGTTAAATGTATCTTCATTTTTAATTAATTAATTAGTTATTTGAGATCAAGAGAGTGTCAGGAGGGGGAGAGGGAGAGCGAGAGTTCCAAGGCAACTCCATGGGGAGTGCGGAGCCCTGTGCTGACCCCACAGCCCCACACCAGGCTGAATCTCACCATCCTGACATCGTGACCTGAGCCCAAACCAAGAGTTAAACACCAAACCCACTGCACCACCCAGGTGCTCCCTTAAATGTATCTTTTAAAGTCTTGATTTGCTGGTTGGAAGGAGAGGAAATCTGGTAGGACCATAGGTGACAAAGGGACATAGGAGAGCCTATATTTCTGTTTCATGGTCAACCTCTCTGATAACAGATTTTTAAAAATTTTTATTAGAAAAGAAAAAAAATTTTGCAGCATAGAGTCTGAACAAACGTTACAGTCTTCCCCTTGAGTAAGAGGAGAGGATTGAAGATCAGGTCTTTTGTTCTCACTGTTGGCACCTTTCGCCATTACAGTGTGATAAGACATTTATTAGACCATGAAGAGTTGGGTGGAGTCAGGGAGAAAGAGGTCTTGCTTTCTTGCAAAGCTCAGTGTCAAAGCAATCATTAGCAAATAGAAAGGGCAACCTGACAGCTGGCTTCACCAGTCGCTCTTGACATTTTGCCCCTCCCTGCAAACCCCTAACAAGGGAAGCCATTGATAGGGAGAGTGTAAAAAGGCTACTGGCCAAACCAAGTCGATTATGTAAATTTTAACTTCTGTCTGAGGGAATAGGTTACTTTGTGGGCATTCACTTATCGCTAATGTCCCAGCATGGCTGGGGTTAGGATTTTTTAAAATTATAAGTAATACAAGTAAAAATCCTTAGCACACACCACCACTGCCACCATGCTAGATCTATTTGAATCCGAATCTCTGGGGGGCCCAGGAATCCATGTTTTTTCAGAAGCATCCAGGAGATGAGGTTTCTAACATTTAGCTCTTAATCTTCCCTCACTTCCACTATCACTTCTTATTGCTGCAAGTGTCTTCACTTTAGGCTGTACATGCACTGAAAATTTATCTTGTGAGGTCAGTAACTGTAGTTTACAAGCAGTTGCAAATCAGTGGTCTCTGCAAAAGGACTTGTCTTGCGAGCTTAGTGCCAAAGGAGTAAGCTGATGGTTTTCTCTTTCTTTTCTCTGATCTTTTTCTTATTGGCTTTTGATTGAGTTCGTGATGGTTGCAGTCGCTAGGTGTCTCACTCTTGTAAAAACAGCTATTCTTTGGATCCCATAGAAGGTCTTACTTGTGGATTGCTGTGAGCCAAGGGGGTATTTTCCTCGAAGTCCTGTGACTTTTGTTTCATAATCGGGCTTTTAGAGAGATCTTTCTCAAATGTCACTCTGAACTTTTCATTTCCATCCCTAAAACCCTTGCATTTCTCCCTCTGTCTTAGAGCATGAAGATCAAACTCTTTGGCTTATCCCTTGAGGCATTGGAGAGGTAGACCTGTATCTCCTGCTCTT
This sequence comes from Ailurus styani, assembly GCA_002007465.1. Classification (NCBI taxonomy): domain Eukaryota; kingdom Metazoa; phylum Chordata; class Mammalia; order Carnivora; family Ailuridae; genus Ailurus; species Ailurus styani. Next base: position 1,052,116 of record LNAC01000392.1, on the reverse strand, counting down.
CCTCTGTATCCCCATCCTCACCAGACCATTGATGCGGTCCTCTTGGTTCAGGCAAGTGGTCTCCCCAGGATGGCTCCCTGCTAGCTCTTCAAGTCTTCAAAATTCAGTTCTGTTCCAAGAACACTTCTCTGAGTGCTTACAGATTCAGATTCTTGCAAATGTGCTTTTTTTTTTAAGATTTTATTTATTTGAGGGAGAGCGTAAGACAGAGAATATGAACGGGGGAGGGGTAGAAGGAGAGGGAAAAGCAGACTCCCTGCTGAGCAAGGAGCCCAAAGCTGGACTTGATCCCAGAACCCTGGGATCATGACCTGAGCTCAACACAGATGTTTAACCCACTGAGCCACCTGGGTACCCCTGCAACTGTGCTTCTATAATCCTATAGACAATAGTACTCTGTACTGCCTTCTACTTTGGGGGGTCTCTCCTTCTGGACTGCCTAACATTCTTTGGGGCCAAGCATCTGCTCCAAGTCCAGGGACAGAGTGGACCCTGAATAAATGTATGGTCTGTTGGAGCAGGGTCCCTTCTGATTGTGCTGGTGGGCATCATATAAATGCTCACTAAAAGAATAAATACATGTGGGGCGATGAGCACTGGGCGTTATATGCGACTAATGAATCGTTGAGCACTACATCAAAAACTAATGATGTACTCTGTGCTGGCTTACTGAACATAATAAATAAAATAAAATGAAAGGAGTAAAAAAAAAGCATAAATAAATAGAATGAGCTGGTTATACTTGCATTTCTTGTCTCCTACCTACTACATGTTGTGTAAGACTATTAAAAATCAGGTGGTGTATTTATTTACCTAAGTATCTGGGCCCCAGCAGTTGATAAGCAGTTTTAATGACACTGTTAATACTGCAAATTAGTGATGGAACTACCTAGTCAGTCAATCCAGTTTGATTTTGAACCATTACCCCAAATGATAGCTAGCTCTAAAATGACTTACATCCTCTATATGGTGTCCTGCTCAGTATGCTAGCTAGGCATATGTGGCAAATAACCAATTAATTAAATAAATTTAAATATATTTTAAAATTCAGTTCCTCAGTCTCTTTAGTGTCTGGGTAAGTTTTCAGTAGCCGTGTGTAGCTAGTAGCTGTCGTATTGAAAGCATTGACATAGAATATTAGACTTAAATTAGTTATGTAGTGATAGGTTCATAAACTGGAAACTTACCCATTTGCTTTTATATTGGATAAGTAAAAATTTGAAAAGAAATATGCTAGTCATAAGTAAATAGTCTTTAAAATATGATGAATACTTTTACATAAATCTGCTTATAGAAATTAAAAGGATTTGCTAAATTAATGCCAAGTAAATGTTAAAGAAGATACTCATTAGGCATTCCCAGATAAAACTCACATTCCATTAAAAAAATCTGTAACTTTGTAATTTGGTATTGTGGTAGTTTGCAAGCTGTGGTAAAATAAGCATAATTATTTGGATATATGTTATTTTACCACTCTTCATGTAAGCGAATGGTATTTCATAAAGGTTTTACTGATACATGTAATTTTGTAGGATCATTTTCTTAAGTCAGGCTGAGAAACATTAGGTATGTGTAAAACACAAAATACTAAATGAGGATTCATTAAAACATAACATTTTGATGCATTGATTCTGAAAGTTTTAATTGACACTGTAGCATGGTGTATATTCATTCCATCTTTGGAAGCATGAAGAAAGGGCTGAGTTTATATGAACACTTCATTCATAAGACAAACATTTGAGATACATGTACCCTATATTTAACATTACAGCAAATAGTGCAACTATTTCCTCAAGGTTTTTTACGGAGTTATTACAATTTGCTTTAGATAAAGGGAAACGTATTTTTGAAAAATCTGTCCACTATTGTACTGGATAAAGCTATAGGAAATAGAAATGTTTAAGCCATAAAAGCTCAAGCTAGATAAAACTCAGATACCATTTCTGTTGGTTTGTCTGAAACGAGATTTCAGGAGCTTGAAACCTCTCAGGTCAAACAGAGTCAGCTGTTAGAGGGTTTTTCAACATAAGATTGCCTCCACCATTGTAAACTTTGTATTAGATTTCTTCTAGTGCAAAATATAGCTTTACTACATAAGGAAATAGAAGGAAAGCAATAAGAAGAGAGGTCACATTTTTCTTTGCCTGCCTGGATCTTACGGTCCTTTATTGGACCATTCGAGTTTAAAACAACTCCTCTGGTTACTGACTTTTCTTGGGGGTGGGGGTGGGGTTCTTTTTTTCCTCTTCTGAAGTGGAAGTTATCATAGCTGAACTGATTCTGTCCATCCTCTGTTCCTCTCTTTGTTTCAGTGTTCGGAGCAATGCACAGAGTTGATTCATGTTTTAATGTTGCTCTTATGTCTTCTGTGTCCATGGTTGTTTTATTTTTATTTTTTTTTAAGATTTTGTTTATTTGAGAGAGCTGGCTCGTATTTTCATGTTGCTCTTATGGCTTCTGTGTCCAAAAGGAGTAATATCAGTATCTAGTACAAATCACAGACTAAGAGCTTACTATATATAAGAACATTTATATGGAATAACAATAAAAAAAAAAAAGCACCCTCTCTGTTCCCTTCAGATTCAACTAAGTCTTCAGAATGTAGGGGAGGACAAAGTATTCCTCAACCCTCCGAGGGTCCCTGGCTAGGTCTGAAAGTTAAACTGACCAAGACAGATTAACAAGAGAAAAGTGTACATATTTATTCAATAATAGTCTTCCATGATACAGGGGCCTTCATAAACAAACGAAGACCAGAAGAAACAGACCTGAGTATTGTTAAGCTAGGTTTGATCAAAAGTGGGCAGAAATAGGACAGGTCAGAGAATATGAACTGGGGGAAATCTGGCAAAGTCTGTGAATTCCTCTCAGAATGCCTTCGTCTTTGAAGTTAAGGATGTTCCTTTCCTGGAGGTCTTGGGAGGCACCTCCCACTGGATGGCTTTATGGCCTGTTTCTGAGTTTTAGGAGTAGGAGGAAGGTTACAGTGACCTTCTGCCATTTTTTTCAGACTCTTTCAGCTAAGGAATTCAATATACCAAGATGTCGAATTCTGGGGTGGTGTGTCCTGAACCCCTTCAAGAAGTATAAACCATGAAAATGATTAGCTACATTTTCCAGAAAGATTTAAGAATGTAATTGCAAACCCTTCTACCACTGCAATTTGATTCCTCCTATTGTAGGTATTTAAGTGACTCTTAAATCACTAAAGAACTAATTTCATGTTTTAGAGACTTTGTTATCTGACCATCTGCTTACCTAAAATAGAACTACTGAAATCAAAATGCATTTTATTTTCTTTTCAGCAAATAGATTACAGGGAAAAGACATTTCTCCAAAGACATACAAATAGCCAAGGAATAGCACATGACAAGATAGTATCATTAGCCATCAAGGCAGTAAAATCAAAGCTACAAGGGGATTCACGTACATTTGCATGGCCATGATCAAAAATAAATTACTCAGTGTTGACAAAGATGTGGAGAAACTGGAATTGTCATGTGTTGCTGGTGGGAATATAAAATGGTGCAGTGACTATGGATAGTAGTCTGACAGTTCCTCTAAAGGTTGACATCAAGTTATCATATGATGTAGCAATTCTGCTCCTAGGTATTTAGCTGATGGAAAAGAAACACAGGGACACACAAAGACTTGTATACATGTGTCCATACCACCATCATTTATAATAGGCAAAAAGTAGAAACAACATGCTACAACATGGATGATTCTTGAAGACCTGCTGAGTGAAAGCAGTGAGTCACAGAAGACCACCTGTTGAACGATTCTGTTTATATAGACTTGAGAGTGTCTGTAGAGACAGAAAGCAGATCAGTGGTTGCCTAGGGCTGAGTGGGGAGGAGTAGGAAGAGGGTATTCATGAGTACAGGGTTTCGTTATTGGGGTGATGAACATGTTCTAAACTTAGGTTCTTATAATGGTTGCACAACTATGAATATGCTAAAAATCATTGCATTTTATGCTTTATATGCTTTTTACATTTTATGGTATGTAAATTAAAATTTTTTTTTAAAGAATCAGATGAAAAATAGATCTCAGGATTGTTTGAATTAGATATTGACTTGAATAACCCACAAGAGCATATTTAGTTTTATAGATTTCTTATAAACTGTTGTTATTTCATATAAATGTTCTTACATTTTACGTTTTGTTTTTGGGGTTTTTTTTCCTTTTTTTTTTCTCTCTATTCCATCAAAACCAAGGCTTAGTAATTGGTTTTTAAAAGGGGAAGAAAAAACATATGTAAGGACAAAAGGTTGATTTTACAAATCTTTCACTGTTGCCTTAAAGTTACCTCTTCTAGACTTGTGATGGGCTCCTCACTAAGTGAGACAAGCCTGAGGTTCTCTGAAAGTATGAAAACTGTTCTGCCTTCTCTCTAACCCCTTCTTAAAGCAGAATGGTGTAATGAGGAGAGTAAGGGTTGGGAGTCAGACAAGTGTAGTAGGTTCAGTGTTACTGTTACCTCCTGTAATCTCTGGGGCTCAGAGCCAACCCGTTAGCTTCCCTAAATGTATTTCTTCCAACTGCCTCCATGTTTTCATCAAATTAGAGACAATGTATGTCAAGTGCCTGGCAGTCAATAGGTTCTCTTTTTTAAAAAGATTTTATGTATTTATTTGAGAGCCAGAGAGAACACAAATGTGGGGAGGGGGAGAGGAAGAAGCAGACTTCCCCCCTGAGCAGGGAGCCCGATGCGGGATTCGATCCCAGGACCCTGGGATCATGACCTGAGCTGCAGGTAGATGCTTAATCGACTGAGCCACCAGGCACCCCTTAGCAAGTTCTTGATTGATGCTTTTTATATATTAACCATGACCCAGCCTTCCCAAAGAGGGCATGGAATGGAACTTAGGACTGAAATCGGTGTGAGAACTTGAGTATCTGAAAGACCCTTGCTGCCACCATCTTCCTCCCTGAAGAACAAATCTCTCTCCTCCCCCTAATCTTGTGGCCAATGCCTAAAACCCCAGTATTAAAGGCTCTTTTTAGCAATTCAAAATATTTGGTCACTGTGTAAATAAAGATGCCAACTGGAGTAAAAATATTTTAAACAGCGACATTCCATGCCTCTGTGGATGTAAGTGGATTTCTCTTATTAAAACGAAACAGTGAAAGCTTTAGTAGTATGGCATACAAGATCTGAAAGACACAATTGATGCCTAAAGGTAAGCTGGAGAGAACACTACTTGCTTGGGGGCAGGGGGGGCGGTAACCACAATCATGTCTGCGAAACAGGTCTGTGGCTTTTGGGGGGCTTAGTGGAAAAAAAAAACCCAAACCCAAAAACCATTCAGCACCTCTCCCAACCCGCCTTATTCCTTCTCCTCCTTGAGGAGCAAATTTGTACAGAAACACAGCTTTCCAGCCTTCATGTTTGCGAGACTCCATCCGCTAGTGTTGACCCTGACGTGATGAGTTTCACAATCGTGCCTTGGCTGGTTGTGGCTGTGTCCGTGGCCAGGTCATCAGTCTTTCCTCCCCATGCGAATAAATCCTGGGTGAAAGAGAAAGGACAAGGGATACAGAAAAGCCTCTTTTCTCCTCTCCCCAGCATAATCCAACTCGAATTCTTCAGGAGGGGCAGTTTTGGGTCCTTTGCAAGCAAGGTTTTTATTACTCAAGGCTCAACCAGTTTGCACGTCTGAGTGGAGGCACGAACTAGGGGGGAAATTGCTCAAACATGTTTATCTGAAAACAATGACAACAAAATCCCTACCAACCAAAGATCCTGGAGCTCATCTCACTTCCAACTCACAAAGCATTCTAATTAAGCAAATTTTGTTTCCCCTCCAGGCAAACAAAGCCTCAAATGAGGATGGAATACAAGTAGTCTGAACACATGTGAAAATGAGAGATTCCCATGTTCCAAGGTCATCCTCACAGACTCACAATGGGGATTTGATGTCAGCAGTTGAAAGGCCTTGATTTGAATTTGAATTTGCGTGTTCTAGAAATGCTTCCAGTTAAATCCCTTAAACCCAATGTAAACTTTTCTTTAAGAGGAAAACAACAGGGTGCCTGGGTGGCTCAGTGGGTTACAGCCTCTGCCTTCGGCTCAGGTCATGATCTCAGAGTCCTGGGATCCAGGCCCACATCGGGCTCTCTGCTCATGCTCAGCAGGGAGCCTGCTTCCTCCTCTCTGCCTGCCTCTCTGCCTACTTGTGATCTCTCTCTCTCTCTGTGTCAAATAAATAAAAATCTTAAAAAAAAAAAAACAACAATTCGGATTTGGTTAATTCACAAATGTTGATTTGGTTAATTAGTACCCTTCATTATGATTGGGTTCAAAGACAAAGTTGAGCATCGTAAATTGAGCATCATAAATTATCGTAGAGTTTTGATGCCATTTCCAATAACCCACTATTGGAAAAAAAGTTAATAGAGCATATGCTGGGCAGAAACTTTTAATGGCTTTTGTTATATAGGTCCCTTTTTTGGGGGGTGCAGAGGAGTATTTAGATGAGATTCAAAAATATTTGGCAGAATTCGTTTTTTTTTTTTTTTTTTTGGCAGGGGAATTCTGTAGAGCGTTTATTCTCACTGAAACATAAGGAGGCTGATTTTGCGGTTTCAAGATTTCTTCTGTTGTCTAGATGATAAGCTGTGTGAGGATTACGTAGGACATATTCCTGGATTATGGGCAGAGACATTTACAAAAGGAACTGTAGTATCCGAATGTGAACTCAACATTCTTGTCAGTGTAGTAGATCCTGCCAGGAAGACTGTGAGATTTGCAGATTCTAAAACAATTTGGGTTTTAAGAGAGACTTTTTGTAAAAGGTGGCATTCATCTGAGAGAGTCACTCTTAGTCACCATTTGGCTGAAATAATTTTTGATGTGTGACGTTTCTGGTGATAATATGTACTAAATATAACAATTGCTTCTAATCAATTTGCCACAGCTTTCCCTCCACCCCTGAGAAAACAGGGTCCCACATAGGAGCTAAATGCAAACTCAGGTGACCTTCCCATTTCAACTGTAGTATTTTATGTTCCATTTCCTCTTTTTTTTTTTTTTTTTAGATTTTATTTATTTATTTGACACAGAGAGAGAGAGAGATCACAAGTAGGCAGAGAGGCAGGCAGAGAGAGAGGAGGAAGCAGGCTCCCTGCTGAGCAGGGAGCCCGATGCGGGCCTCGATCCCAGGACCCTGAGATCATGACCTGAGCCGAAAGCAGAGGCTTTAACCCACTGAGCCACCCAGGCGCCCTGTTCCATTTCCTCTTAAGCCTGATGTTCACTGGATTATCTATGAAGGAACAGGATTTCTATTTGCTTGTTTTTCAATCTGGTTTCTAATAGAGGGTCTGTCTTGTTTAGTTACCTCAGCCTGGGTAGGCAAAAGCCAACTTCAGCTGTTGGGATTACAGCAAAGTAAAAAGCTTTTGCACAGAGAAGGAAACTACCAACAAAATGAAAAGTCAACCTAATGAATGACAGAAGATATTTGTAAATGATATGTCCGATAAAGGGTTTATATCCAGGGTGGTTCCTCAAGACCAGGTCAGCTAAGTGGCTGGCTCTTGATTTCAGCCCAGGTCACAGTCTCAGGGTCCTGAGATTGATCTCTGTGCTCCGCAGGGAGTCTGCTTGAGATTCTCTCTCTTCCTCTCCCTCCACCTCCTCCCCCGCTGCTCACATGTGCTTTCTCTCTCTCTCTCTCTCTCTCTCTTATTCTCTCAAATAAATAAATCTTTAAAAAATTAATAAATATAAATAAATAAAAAATGAGAGAAGAGAAATAACCAACACCACAGAAAGACAAACAAGAGAATATTATGCAAAAACAAGATGTGAAATTGAACAACCTAGAAGAAACGGATAAATTCCTAGAAACATAAGTTACCAAAACTGAAACAGGAAGAAATAGAAAAGTTGGACAGACTGATAACCAGTAAAGAAATTGAGTCAGTAATCAAATAACTCCCAAAAAACAAAAGATCCACGACCAGATGGTGTCACATGCAAATTTAAAGAAGGATTATTACCTATTCTTCTCAAACTATTCCAAAAAATAGAAGAGGAAGGAAAACTTCCAAATTCATTCTACAATGCCAGAATTACCCTGATACCAAAACCAGATAAAGACATCACTAAAAAAGAACACTATAGACCAATAGCCCTGATGAACATAGATGCAAAAATCTTCAACGAAATAGCAAGCAGAATCTAGCAATACATTAAATAATCATTCACCACGATGAAGTGGGATTTATTTATGGGTTGCACGGGTGGCTCAATATTTGCAAATCAGTCAGTGTTATACACCACATTAATAAGTGAAAGGATAACAGCCGTATGATCATTTCAATAATGCAGAGAAAGCATTTGGCAAAGTACAACGTCCATTCATGATAAAAACCCTCAACAAAGTCAATTATGAGGGAACTTAAGTCTACATAATAAAGACCATATATGAAAATCCCACAGCTAACATTGTTCTCAATTGGGAAAAACAGAGCTCTTCCCCCAAGGTCAGGAACAAGACAGGAATGACCACTCTTACCACTTTTATTGAACATAGTACAGCAAGCCTTAGGCCCAGAAAGCAGACAAGAAGAAATGAAAAGAATCCAAATTAGTAAGAAAGAAGTTAAAACTTTCATTATTTGCAGAGGATGTGCTATAGAAAATCTGAAAGGCTCCACCAAAATAGTACTAGAACCGACAAATGAATTCAGTCAAGTTGCACAATGCAAAATCAATATACAGAAATCAGTTGCATTTCTATACACAAATAATGAAGTGGCAGAAAGAGAAATTAAGAAAACAATCCCGTTTACATTTGCATCCAAAATAACAAGATACTTAAGAATAAACCTAACCAAGAGGTGAAAGACCTGTGCTCTAAAAGCTGTAGGACACTGATGAAAATAACTGAAGACACAAAGAAATGGAAAGGCATTCCATCCTCACAGATTGGAAGAATAAATATCATGATAATGTCTATGTTATCCAAAGCAATTCACCACATTTAAATGCAATCCCTATCAAAATACCAACAGTGTTTTTTCACAGAACTAGAACAAACATAAAATTTGTATGGAAGCACAAAAGACCCTGGATAGCCAGAGCAGTCTTCACAAAGAAAAGCAAAGGGGGAAACATCACAGTTCTGGACTTCAAGTTATATTACAAAGCTGTTGTAATCAAAAGAGTATGGTAGTGGCACCATAACGGGCACATAGATCTGTGGACAGAATCGAAAACTCAGAAATGAACCCACAGTTATATGATCATTTAGTTTTGACAAAGCAAGAAAGAATATCCAATGGGAAAAACAGTCTCTTCAACAAATGGTGTTGGGTGAACCAGACAGCAATGCAGAAGAATGAAACTGGATCACTTTCTTACAACATACACAAAAAATAAACTCAAAATGCCTTAAAGACCCGAATGTGAGATCTGAAACCATAAAAATCCTAGAAGAGAACACAGGTAGTAACTTCTTTGACAGTGGCTTTAGGAATTTCTTTCTAGATATATTTCCTGAGCCAAGAAAAATATAAACAAAAGTAAACTATTGGGACTACATCAAAGAAAAAAGCTCTGCACAGTGAAGGAAACAATCAGCAAAACTAAAAGGCAACCTATGGAATAGGAGAGGATATTTTCAAATGACATATCTGATAAAGGTTTAGTATCCAAAATATATAAATAACCTATAGAACTCAACACCCAGGATGCATGGGTGGCTTAGTTGGTGAAGTGTCTGCCTTCAGCTAAGGTCATGATCCCAGGGTGCTGGGATGGAGCCCCACATCAGGCTTCTTGCTCAGTGAGGAACCTGCTCCTCCTCTCCCTCTGTCTGCTGTTTGCCTTGCTTGTGTGCTCTTTCTATCAAATAAATAAAATCTTTTAAAAGAATAAAAAAAAAAAAACTCAACCCCAAAACCAAATAATTCAGATTAAAAATGGACAGAACACATGAATAGACATTTTTCCAAAGAAGACATCCAGATGGCCAACAGACACATGACAAGAAGGTCAACATCATTCATCATCAGGGAAATGCAAATCAAGACCACAATGAGATACCAAAGCATACCTGTCAGGATGGCTAAAATCAACAACACAAGAAACAGCAGGTGCTGGGGGGATGTGGAGAAAGGGGAACCCTCTTGCCCTGTTGGTGGGAATGCAAACTGGTGCAGCCACTCTGGAAAACAGTATGGAGGTTCTTCAAAAATTTAAAAATAGAACTGCCCTACAATCCAGCAAATGCACTATCAGGTATTTATCTGAAGAATATGAAAATATGAAATATGAAATCAGAGGGGTACATGCACCCCAATGTGTATAGCAGCATTATTTAGAGTAGCCAAATTATGGAAACAACCCATGTCCATCAATTGATGAATGGATAAAGAAGATGTGGTGTATATATACAGTGGAATATTAACGAACCATAAAAAAGAATGAAATGTTGCCATTTGTAATGACATGGATAGAGCTGGCATGTATTAAGCCATTTCTAACAGGCTTCCAGGTGATGCTGCTGCTGCTGCTCCAAGACACATTTTCATTAGCAGGAGTTTAAAGCAACCTCAGTTCCCTTGAGCTTATGACATCATGCTGGGGCAGGAGGAGAAGGTCTGGAATGGGCCGCGTTGGTATATTTCCCTGCAGGGATGGAAGGAGAAGGACTGTGGTACCCAAATTCAGATTAAATTTCCTCAAGGACTTTTCTTCCGTTACATGAAAAAATTGTGTAAGAAAATCTAAGGTTTTGATACAATGTTTTGTCTATGATTCTGAGTTTCAGACTTCAAGGTTATTTTTTATTATTATTTTTAATTTTTAGAGAGAGAGAGAACAAGCATGTGCTTGAGCTGGAGCAGGGAGGGGAAGAGAGAGAGGGAGAGAGGATTTCAAGCAGACTCCCCTCCCAGATCCTCCCATCCCCCCACCCCAGCTGAGCACAGAGCCTGACTGGGGGCTTGATCTCTCCACTCTGAGATCATGACCTGAGCCAAAATCAAGAGTTGGATGCTCAGCCAACTGAGCCACCTGGTGCCCCCAGATTTCAAAAATTTTTTTAAACATTTTATTTATTTGACAGAGTGCCTGCATGCGTGAGAGCACCAGCAGGGGGGAGGGGCAAAGGGAGAGGGAGAAGCAAACTCTCTGTTTAGCAGGGAGCCCAGTATGGGGCTGGATCCCAGGGCCCTGAGATCATGACCTGAGCCGAAGGGAGACTTTTAACCAACTGAGCCACCCAGGCACCCCTCAAAGATTTTTTTTTTAAGTATTTTTTCAATTCTCTTGCCCACACAAGATTTAACAATCCCTTTTTAGCCAGTTATCCTTATCAAATCTTCTCAAGACATTCCACATTGTTTTTGTGGAAATGTTTTTCACATTCATATAAGTAATACATCTATTTCTGTCTTCATATGTATGACGAACATCAGTACAATGGGCATAAACTGGTTTATGAACACAGGTGACATGAATATGCATTCATCATCGTGATGCAGGCAGGCTGGGTCCGAGAATCCAGTAGAAGATTCTACAGGACCAGCCAAGAGGGTCCTTGGCTTCACGCGGGGAAGTGGAAAGATAAGTTTTTTAGTGTGAGTGAGAGGCCGAGAACAGCAGACAGAGCGTCTGGGAGACTTAGGAAAGGAAAATGAGTCTCGCCATTGCTTGGGGCCAAGGGTTTATATTGGAAAAGGGTCTAGGGTCTGTGTCCCTCCAGGAATCCAGGACAGGGTCCAATCAAAGGTGAGGGCCGGGTGAATAGTAGAGGTTCTCCTATAAATTACCCAAGGCAGGGGTATGGGTGCCAGAGTAGGCCGAGGTTTAATCGAAGCGAATGTCCCAGAACATGTTCAGGATCTGGCTCTTCTTGGATGTTATTAGGGCTTTGAGGGCCTAAGACAAATTCAGAGAATGATTGGCTCACTCACTTCCCCCTTGAAGAGGGAACAAAGCTTCTCGGGCTTATTCGGAGGCAAAATACCGAGCAAGAGGAGTTAACAGGGCCCAGCAGAAAAAGAGCAGAGATGAAGCCTTTCTCAGATGGAGTCCTTCAGCCTCCCAACCTTCTATGAGAACCTCAACAGTTCTCACAGAAATCACCTTTTATGTTTTTGCAATCGTATTCCACGGATAGACCCACACTTGGTATCTGTGTCTGTATCTCTGTCGTTCTGCCTGGGCCCGTCTCCTCCTCTGTGCATTCCAGCGGTCACACAGCCAGCATCCATCCGGGAACAGACACAATTGACAGGACAAACATCATGAGGCCATAATGAAGAGGAACTCATGAACGGCCGTCATCCAGTTTGCCTTATATCCAGAACGATGGGTTTTGCAAAAGGATTGGGGAGCATGGATTGAAGGTTTAGGGGTGCTTAGGTAAGAGAGCCATTGTTTAAAAACAAAACGAGGAGGGAAAGTGGGGAGACCATTTTAGCTGGGGGTGTTCAGGAAAAGCCCCTCTGAGTAAAGGGATATAGAAGTTGAAGCCTGAGTAAAGAGAATGAACTCGCCCCTCCCAGGCCTGGGGAAGGAGTGGGGTCAGAGGAAGGGAAACTGCCAAGTACAAAGTTCAGAGACGAAAACGAGTTCATAAACTCAAGGAAATGAAGCTCGGTCTGAAGCTGCTTCAGCCCTGCGTCAGGGCACCGAGGGTGAGACATGGGGTTGGCTCAGGGCTTTATAGGACACATGGTAAGGGTGTGGGATTTTATTCTAAAAGTAATGTAAGCTGTGAGAGGTTTTAGAAAAGGGAATGGCATGATCTTATTTTTTGTTACTATTTTTGTAATTAGTGCTGCTGCTTCGTGGAAATTACATGGTGGAATTTTTTAGAATTACTTCATAACAGATAAAGACATCAAAGAACCCTGTTTCCCCATGTATCCTAAATGTACGTCCATTCTAGAGCCGTTAGCATTTAATATGACATATATTTCTCCTTTAAGAACTGTATTTTTGTATTGAAAAATATATTGCTATTTTGGCTTAATATTTATTTAAAATGCAAAACATTTGTGGGAGAAAGGTGCTCATTGGATTAGGATTATAGGGTATTCCTTTGCCCAGTATACTTCACGAAAAACTAGCAATAAATAATAAGCCATGCCTTTTTTGTTGTTGTTGTTGTTTTGTGCATTTCTTTGTTCTGGGTGTTTGTATGTTTGCTTTGTCAGTTGATTTGGCAGAAGCAGACTTGCTGGACCAGTTGTCCAGCTGTTTTTCGAGTTCACATTTATGAAGCTAGATACTAAAAATTTCCATTGAATCTAACAGCAGTGTTTTCCGTGGTTGTAAACGCCAAGCGTGCCAGGGACTGGCCAGCAGTTGTATGAATCAAAACCTACTGTTAAGGCCATAGGAGAAGCTGAACCTGTGGCCCCATTGAGGAATATTTGGTGACCCTACATGTACTCAAATTCAAAATTTTGAAACCCTTAGGCTTAAATATCTGCAGGCTTAACAAGTCGCAGTCCTTTATTCAAAATTTAGAGCTTCCGAAGGACAAAACTAACAAAATGGACTATGGGGAGGGGAAAGCATGTGATTCTAGAGATTTCAACAATGTAACTTCTCTGTTTCTTAAAATAGATGAGGATCTTTTTGTCCCATTGATGATTGGCAAGTGCAGAAACAGGAAAGCATTTTGGATGTAGGCTTACCTTAAGACAGGAAGGAGAGATTCTATTAGCAGCTCGTTGTGTTTACCCCCACAGAGCCAGGCTGGCGTCTGGCAATGTTTGAATTCCTTCTTATTTATGTTACTATGTAATTTAATATGTGAACAAGAGTGATGTTTGGGACACAGAACATGATTTTATGGATGTTAGTGCAGCAAGCGAGCCACATATAGGCCTTTTCATCCTGTTACGAACTCAACTATATGATTTTTAATGTGGTTCATGTTTTGAATGTTATTAAAAGTGAGCCTTCAAGGTAAAGGAAATTAGGGACTGAGTTAGAGCAGATGTGTCTCGTTTGTGAAATTTCCAAGGATAAAGATATAGATTCATAAACATCCAGGTCGTCTGATATTCCCTTCAGGTAGCAGAGCAATGAAATGCTGACAGAATTTTGGGTATGACAGGTAATTAAGTACAGAGACAAAATAATTTTGGGGGGAATCTGCTGGTTTCATGACTTGATGCCTGAGAGATAATCCATTCTACTTTTGGGATAGACAACAAATAAGGAATCAGATTATTTTTTTAAATGACCAACCTTTGTGACATATGAGATTGATGTTTGCAGATTTAATGCATACTGGTTCATATGAAAGCAATTACGGCTGAGAATATTGTGTATTTTATTCTAACTCTTTAATGATTAGTTACCTACCTTTGTCACCTACACTAACTCCTGCTGATCAAGAATTGTCATTTACCAGAATACTTCAGCTTTTTTTCTAGGGTAATAGTTTATGTTTTTATGTACAGTGTTTAATAATCACCAAGTTTGTTATTTTTGATAATCCTACCCCAATGTCACTTTTGATGCAGTATAGGCCCTTTACTAACATAAGGTTTATAGTGTGGTAGAAAAATACCAACTGTTAACATCTCATAAGAAAGGTGATTTGTAATATGAACACTTAGAAAGCTGGATTTTCAGCTAAAGGAGTAAACATTTGTTTATTTTTTATTTATTTTTTAAACATCTGTTTAAAATGAAAATATTAGGAGATCTAGTTAAGATTTGGAATATGCATATGCATGAGATATTTTAACAAACTATATACCAGTATCGTAATATTCATACTGTTAAAGTTAATAGCATTAATGATATTATTTTATTTTATTATTTTTTTTAAAGATTTTATTTATTTATTTGATAGAGAGAGAGAGATCACAAGTAGGCAGAGAGGCAGGCAGAAAGAGAGGAGGAAGCAAGCTCCCTGATGAGCAGGGAGCCCGATGCAGGCCTCGATCCCAGGACCCTGAGATCATGACCTGAGCCGAAGGCAGAGGCTTTAATCCACTGAGCCACCCAGGCACCCGATATTATTTTAAATATGTTAATTCCCTTACAATGAATTAGTTCTTGACAAGGCTGATGAGAAAAGCCAGCTTCAACCAGAGGTCTGTCTAGAGATTATCTGAAAATATAAAGTAGTGAGAAGCTGACTTACTCTTGTGGGAAGACCATGAGAAGTGACTGATAATTCAGTCTCTGACACAGTGGCTTGCTGCACATGATTATCCTTAGGCCTCGTCAGACCTAAGAGGAAGGCCTGACACACGGTAGGAAATTAGGCTCTGTGTGCTTAGTTAGCCTCCCATCAGAGCATGGGAAATCAAGATGCTTTGCAAACTAAGATTATACTAAGGTTTTTGGTTTGGGGTGTTTTGTTTTGTTTTGTTTTGCTTTCATTTTGTTTTATTGTTGTTTTTAACGCTTGTCTACTGTTACAATTCTGCAGTGTTGTTGAAAAGTTATACTTGATCTCACTTGGATTAGTCTACCTTCATCTGGGATTCACACTGGTTTATAGCCTATGGAATAACTCCTAAAATATTAGAGGGAAAGGGCTAATGGGCAGGCACTGATTAAAGTTGACCTTTTCCTATTCCCCAAGAAATATATTGCTCAAGAGCAATCAGCCCCGGGCGCCTGGGTGGCTCAGTGGGTTAAAGCCTCTGCTTTCGGCTCAGGTCATGATCTCAGGGTCCTGGGATCGAGGCCTGCGTCGGGCTCTCTGCTCAGCAGGGAGCCTGCTTCCTCCTCTCCCTCTCTGCCTGCCTCTCTGCCTACTTGTAATCTCTCTCTCTGTGTCAAATAAATAAATAAAATCTTAAAAAAAAAAAAAAGAGGAATCAGCCCCAAAGAGGGATTTGCAAAGCAGTGTTTCACTCCACTGTCTTTAAGTATTGTTACTATGAAAGAATCAGTGATTGCATTTGTTCCCTGTCCATATTTGGGAAAATGCAGGATGCTCAGGTTTATAACCAGTGATTACGTAGTAAAACATCTAAGATTCTGCTGAGAGTACACACATTCGTGGGATCACCATTAAATGAAATGAGGCTCTATCCACCAGTACTGAGATACTCAGTGAACTGGGAGTAAGAACCTATTTTATACGGTCTATCAGAACAAGGGAGATTGCTTCTCATGTTGGTTGGTTGGTCATGTTACTAGTTTATTTTCTAATGTAACTCGTTGTTACAGCTCTTTTGTTCTGTGTGGAATCTTTTTTGGGAAAATGGGATTTTCCCCTTAAGACAGAATGTTTTATCCTTTCTCTCCTGTGATTTCGGCATAGCAAATATAGAAACGAGGGACAGTCCACGTTCGGAGTTCCTGGTCTATGAAAAGTGGGAGTGGGGGGTGCAGGGTGTAAAATAGTAGGCTGCAATGTAACAAGTCAGGAAGCTGTCAGGAAGGGGACCGTAAGGTCTTCCTGGGACCTGGAGGAGTTCTCTGTGGGGGACACAAGCAAAAGGAGACCTAGTATCTGGGCACACACCAAGATGTTACTACTGACACCAACATAGGGTAACATGTCTTTCGAGTTATTTCAGTTTCTGTGGAACTCCACAGATAATGGATTTAAGAAAGGGATTTATTTCTATCCTCTCCTGCAATTTATTTTTAAATATTTTTAGTTTTTCCTTTTTCATTTAAAAGAAAGTACTCAGACCCACAGATCTCTCAAGGATATCTTTTGATTAATTCATTCATTAAAAGTAAACATCAGATACTAAAGTCATCCTTAATTTTACATTCCTTTTATTTAGTCTGCCCTGAACAATGCAGATTTAACTACAACAAAGAACGTAACATCTAAGTTTTCAGTTAGAGCCCTTTGGTGAAAGCTTTGGGATAAAGAAATTGTTATTTCCAAGTAATCAAGCAACTCCATGAATATTAACCAAAACTACCATACGTGTAAAGGAGAGTTATCCTCTCCAATATGGGGGGAAGCATATAGAAAAGATGGCAAGGTGGACATTATGAATAACAATAAAAAATATGAGTAAAACAGGTGGCAGGAAATAGCACAGGGAAGAAAACTTTGTAGGAAGAGTCAACTACCCATTTACAATGTAAAAATCTCCAAAGGGGAAAAATTCAATTTTCAAGTTTCAGCTCGCTCTCCTTGTATTAAATGCTATTTTTTCCTGTTACTAGACATTGGGTTTTCTTCTCCAGCGTAAGATCACCTAGTTATTTGGGTGTTTATGCTTCTGTTAATTATAATTTGGTCTATGATACAAATTTGTATGTGTTCATCCATATCTTCAAGGCTTAAAAATAAATTGGGTAGTATCTCTACAGAAAATGTGATAAGCCCCACCTTCCTACTTTTAAATCTCTGAGAGGTATGTATATTAGGCTTTATTATAAAAAGTTAAGTAAGTAATAACCAGTTAGCAGAGATTTCTTTACGTACCTGGGTCTCAATTATTCTGGTAACAGGGATAGGTAGATAAATCTTCAAATAAGAAAGCTGAAAGGCGTTTTAAGTGTTGGAAAGACTAAGATTTTTAAGTCCTGACTCTGGTTGACCCCACGGATACAGCTGTATATGGAAGCTAGTCACTAGGAACCCAGGAACTTGACTGCATGAAGCTTTCTGCTACTTACGAGAAGTATAATGCTGTGCAGAATTCACCCAGATGAACTGCTGCCTAGACACTGAAATCATTAGAAAGGATATGAGAGAATTACTTAGATTCATATTCAGGGCTTAAAGACTATTGAGAAACAGGAAGGTATTGAAAGAAGCTGAGTCTCACTGGAGCAGCCTTCATGGCTGATCCCAGAACTGTCCCAGCAAAATCGTCCCGCTCAAGGCCAGGCCAGAATACTGCAGGTGTCTGAATGGTGGGATAAGTGAAACTTCTCACCAGATGCATTCCTGGATTATTCAGGTAGCATAGCTTAAACAAAAACAAAACAAAACAACTCTAATACCACAAGTTGAGACTCTGTTAGCACTAACATTTTGAAATATCTCCAAAACACTAAAATGATGCTTAACCTAATACGGCATTCTATTGTCCCCGAAACAGGTTTTTATTCTCAATGGCTTACCAAAAAATATATCTTGTAATTTTGAGGTAAACTTCTTTATTTTCTTGCACAACCAAAAATCTTAAACTATCTTAGTACATTACCATTTTAACAGGTCATAGTTTAGCCTTTATGTGTAGTTTTCACACTATTTAACCCAATATTTTAAAAAATGTAATTAACATATTGTAGACACGTTTAATATTGCTGCATATTCTTTGTAATCTTATTTGGTATAACATAACCATGTTAAGAGTTATTTTTGTATATTTACAGTGAATAAAAGTGAACAGATCCACTCCTTCCTCCCCCTACCCCCCACTATTAAAAATACAAACAACAAAAAATTAAAAGACAACAAGATGAAATGAGATAGAGTTCTGGGAGGGGAATTCTAATCATTCAAGTGTGGGGATGCAGAAGTCAGCTTTCTGCATCCATTCTCCATGCTACAGAAAAACTTTGAGACTACTGCCAAATATTTCCTAAAACCTTTCAAGAAGCCCCAGTCGACTTCTGAATTTGTTCCTTTAAAATGAGGATGCTCTGCCTTTGCTCAGGGGGCAGCATGGCAATCTGATCTGCCGTCAGTTGAAGAACCTGCATGATCAGAGCTGCCTTTTCTTGATCCTGTGGAGTTACCTGGCTCTGGCCAGGACTGAAACTGCTAGGCTGGCCTCCGCCTTGCTTGCCCGCCCCCTGCATGCCTGTCCCTTGTATGGCTGCCCCCTGCATGCCCACTGCTTGTATGCCCGCCCCCTGCATGCCTGTCCCCTGCATGCCTGCCCCTTGCATGCCCGCCCCCTGCATGCCTGTCCCTTGGATGCCTGCTCCCTGCATGCCTGCTCCTTGTATGCCCGCCCCTTGCATGCCTGCTCCCTGCATGCCTGCCCCTTGCATGCCAGCTCCAGGATTTCCCACCCCAGAAATGCTTGAGACCTGTCTAGGTCCCTGAGGACCACCTGCCCCCATATTAATGGGCCCAGGACCCTGGATTCCACCAGTCATAGGGCCTCTGGAACTGGGGCCAGGGCCACGTATCTCCATCCCTCTTCCATCTATGCCTCTCGGTTCCATCCCTCTGGTTTCCATGGCACAGGTCTCCATTCCTCTTCTCTCCATCACTCGTGTCTCTAAGACTTCAGCCTCCATGGCTCGAGCCTCCATCCCTCGAGAATCTCTACTACCTCTACCATCCATAGGGAGACCTCTCTGATCTATCATGGGTCCCCTGGGCTCTCCCATCAGCAGTCTGGGATCTGCTAATGGCCCTCCCCTCATCTCATGTGAGGAAGGGCCCCGGCCGTCATGACCAGAGGCATGGTGCATGGGGGGGCCCTGATGAGGTGGGCCAAGATAGCCTCTGGGCTCTACTTCTCCAGTGACTGAAAGCAGAGTCCCTCCACGTGGGTCGTTTGGAGCATCTCCCAACAGTCCTCGAGGAGGGAGGCCCCCGGCAGTCATGGGCCCACGAGGCATAGGAGCTCTAGGATCCGACATCTGCACCTGTCCCCGCTCTAAAGGCACTGGACCCACGCCTGGCATTCCAACCTGGGGCTGCATTCCTCCACCAGGGGTTAAGGCACCAGGCCCTGGTCCGGGAACCGCGGCCGATATGGGGCCCGGGGCCGGAATCCCCCCCTGGATAGGGGTCTGCATCAGAGGAGGGATGTCTTTGACGGGTCTTCTGGCCATGTGCTGAGGCTGCGGGGCGGGAGGGTTCTGCTGGTTGAGCAGAACGTTGGGATTGGGGCCGGGGCTGGGGCCGGGGCCGGGGCCGGGGCCGGGGCCGGGGCCGGGGCCGAGGCCAGAGACAGGCTGGGATTTGCCCGGGATCAGCGGCGTGACATGTATCTTGCGGTGCAGGATCTTCAGCGCGATCTCGGGGTCCATGATCCTCATGACCACCTGGGCCTGCAGCAGCGCGTAGGCCAGTTGCGGGTTCTGGAGCAGCATGTTCCGCGCTTCCTGGTGACTGTTCTGCACACACAGCTTCATCTGCTTCATGAGCTCGAACATCTGCTCCGGGGGCAGGCTGGCGACCGCCCTGGTGATGGACTCGGGGGCGTCCTCGGGGTCGATGGGATCCCCGTACGGGGAGTCGATGATGGGCGCCGCAGGCCCGAGGCTCTTCAGCTCCTCCTTGTTCTTCTCGCTGGCCGCGTTGTCCACCCGCAGCGCCCTGCCGCTGAACTCGCGCCCGTTGAGGTTCCGCATGGCACTGAGCGCGGTCTCCTGGTCCTGGTACTCGCAGAAGCCATAGCCCTTGGGCTTGCCCGTCTCGCGGTCGTACACTAGCCGGAAACTGACCACCGAACCCACCTCCGAGAAAATGTCCTTCAGCTGCTCCTCGGTGGCCTCGTACGGAATGTTCCCCACGAACACGGAACGCAGCGACCGATCCATCGCCGGGTCTCTCACCGACAAACTCGACATGATTCCGGTTGGGCACACAGCGGAGAACCGACTCCTCCCGGAGTCGTCCTCTGGCGACCCACACTTCCGCTGAGCAACGGAAGCGGCTCTCAGACCCCGGGCGGAAACCTCAGCGGCGTGACCGAATCGTTCCGCCCATCCGCGGAAGCCGCACCGCCTCTGCGTTCCCCTCACTACCTCAGCTGCTGCTCCCTGTCGCTGGGCTTTCGTGATTCCTGCAGCTCCTCGTTACCGAGAGGCACGATTCCCTTCTCCTCTCTTATTCTGAAGACTTTCCGTGGCGAGCCGCTTCAGCCTCCAGAGGGCTCGGTGCGGGTTGACCACAGTAAAGATGGCCGCAGGGGCTTCACGGTGGGGACCGGGAGCGGCCGCCTCCCTTGACGTCAGGGGCGCTTTTGCTTCCGTTTGCCCAGTGGGAAACCGCCAACCGAAAGCGGGTCCGGGCGACGGGTTCTTGGTTCTGATGCTAGTGTCTCCTGGAGCCGTCCCTCCCTCCTTCCTTTGGTTTATTTAAGCTGTGTTTAAAATCCCATTGCGGACCCTGAGGTGCAAGTGTAGGCGTTTCAGAGCAGCTTGGGATTTGCTCCTTGACGTAGCACGGCCGCAGCCCCCGTTCAGAAAGCATTTGGGGAGAGGGGCTGCCCGAGGCCCCGCAGGGCTGGTGCAGCCGCAGGGGTAGGCAGTCCCCCGGGTGGACCCCGGTCCGTAACGGCGTTGACCGGTACCCCTGGAGTGATGCCTGGCCGAGCACGTTCTGTGGCCGCGGGGTAGGAGGTACACAGTGTTAGCCACTCTGGGCCTGGAGGCTTAGACTGCCGCGGATTCCTGGGGACTCGTGCGACGCGCTCGCCGCCGCTGCCCTGGAGGGAGAAGCCAACTGCCGAGAATGTATCGCTGCTAGTTCAGAAGTCGAAACACACGTGGGGTGTGCGCTTCCCCCATCGTTTAGCCGGTGATAGAAGTGAAGCGTGCAGGACAGGAAAGGACAAAGCCAAAATTAATTCCTTCCTTCCTTTCCCTCCTTCCCTTCCTTACCCCCCTCCCTCGCTCCCTTCCCTCCCTTCCTTTCCTTCCTTTCCTTCTTTTCCCTTCTTTCTTTCCTTTCTTTCTCTTTCTTTCTTTTCCTTTCTTCCACTAATCTTTACACCCACTGTGGGTGTAAAGACTCAACGGCTCATGAGACCAAGAGTCTCGGGCGCCCGTGCCTGAGCCAGCCAGGCGCCCCTGAACCAGATTTCTTAACCATGTTGGTCTGTCCTAGTCCAAGAGCTGTGCTGCCCCGCAGGGAGGCTACTAGCCACTGGCAGCTCCTGAGTGCTGGAAATGTGGCTGGCCTGACTGAGAAATTGAACTTTCAGTTGTTAAGGAAAGATCCACCAAGTAAATTTAAAGATCTGATTGGTTTTATTAAAGGATTCATAAAGCAGGCCACACCCCATGTAGCAAGTACAGATTCGCGCCTAGGAGTTGTACAAAATGTTTTTCCTGTTTGTTTTTGTGTTTATTTTTGATAGAGGATGGGGCAAGAAAGTTATTAGCAAAAGAAAAGGATTGTTCCAGAGGAGGTGTTTGCTAAGGGGAAAGCAAGGGGTCTCATCCTGCAGATTACCTCATCTCTCAGAGCAGGATTGAGAGGACCCAGGAGACAGAATCACTGGTCCTGATGGGAAGGAAAATTTCCTGACTGACACCCTTATGGCTACCTTCCTGGGGAGGTGGAAATTGCAATTAGTTGGATATTACCTGGATTTGGAAAGTCGGTCTAAGTGACACCATTTTGGGCTGGTGGTTTTCCCTTTTTTTTTTTTTAACAGTTTTATTTATTTTTTATGTAAATATAAAAACTGATATCCAGGGATGCCTGGGTGGCTTAGTCAGTTACTCATCTGCCTTTGACTCGGGTCATGATCTCAGGGTCCTGGGAGCAAGCCTCAGGTCAGGCTTGATTCAATGGAACAGGGAGCCTGCTTCTTCCTCTGCCTGCCACTCTCCCTGCTTGTGCAGGAGTTCTCTCTCTCTCTCTCTGACAAATAAATAAAAAAATTAAAAAAATTTTTAAACTAAACAAACGAACAAACAAACAAAAAAGCCCTGATACCTAGTTAGACTACTGAAAGCATTTTTAGTATGTTTGGACCAACTTGGGTATGGAATCTACTTTTGCAATGACAAATTTTATTAAGTTTAAAGGAAACATCAAGTATTTCCAGTTAAAATTTAGCATTTTAACTGAGATGGCCTATATGTGTAAATTCATGCAAGATTTTGAAGACTTTTTTAAAGATTCTTTTTTTTATTTGACACAGAGAGAGAGAGAGAGAGAG